>JAWNNO010003697.1:0-367750 GCA_035044985.1 Lordiphosa fenestrarum
CCATTTCAGTTTTCTTGCAAAAAGTTGTATAAAATTGCAATAGCGGGGGACATACCAAAGGAAAGCTGAGTCCAAATAAGTCACCTGCAGTGATACGCTGACAACAGCTATGCATGATTTCTGTTAACCATCCTAGAAACGATAAATCGCATTGGGCTTGATCTCCAATCAAAGCATGAAATATTGTACATGTTGATTTTGTCAATCTGAATCATTAAACAAATCTCGGCTAATCCAGATCGGTTAAGTAACTAGGCCTCTCGGGCAGTTTTTAAGATAGAAGGTCCGTACCTTCTGGGCATATGGGGATTATTTATCGATCCGTAAAAGAATTGGTAAAGATTGAATGATAGTCACGTTATAAGCAAAATAATGTTCGCTGCTTTCTTCTGCTACTGCTTCAGCAACATATATCCTGAGCCTGAACATAGACTGCTTTTAGGATTAAAAGCGAAACGATTTTCAGTATCGGTCGGGAAGTTTATCCCTTATATTAGGTAACCTATCTCCGTTTTCTATACAGTTAAAAAGGGCTTTCAGCCAACAAAAAATTACTTTCGGTTTTAATCCTTCTAAGTCTTAGCATTTTATTACAGTCAGGATTGATTGATTTCAATTCTTGTTCTTTGTAGTGATGATTGTAAGAGGTGATATGTTTCCGTGTTTCAAGAATCGATATATATTTTCGTATTTGATAAGTCGTATTTCAAGTTCAGTTTGAAAGAAATCAGTGCATACGAAATTTTGAAGAGATTCGCAAAAAACCTTTCCGATAAGGAAGGTGAATCACTTCTTAGCTTTCAAAAATTACAAGGTAGCGCACTGCGCAGCTTTGATATTCTCAGTCGGCCTTGGTTAGATGATAATTTAAAGGTGTAGTCGGATATATCGAACTGACATGGGCGCTCTCGAACTCCTGGTGCAGCACGTAAATTCTATCGAAAGCTGTCAAACATGTAAAATCGATTTTATGGCCCTGGGTTTCTCTTTTATATCGTTTGAATCATTTAACGGAGCTAACAATCATCCACAGGATATGAAAAATTATCATCAAATGTATGATTTTCAGCTATTTATTACCGAAGTAATGATAATCTGTTCGCTTTTGTAAATTATTCAAGCAGAGGAATTATTTAGCAGGGGAAGTCGCTGCACTCATTAAAAAAGCCTAAATAAACTCAGCGAAATTCAATTAAAGGCACATGTATATTTTATGTTTTATGGGAAATTAGATGAGAAATGAATCAAATTTTTATTAAATTATAAAGTGAATAACGATATTAGTTCAACAAATGTCTTAATACAACAAATCAACAGGTTGTTGGATTAACAAACAAATTATTTTCAAAAAATTCATTTTTATACAGCGAAATTCAATTAAAGGCATGTATTTTAATTATATGGCACAAAAACAATATACATATTATTGTCGAAGAAAATGATGATTAATAGTGAGTCCAGCTTCCAGATTTTGAAATCACTTCAAAAATTTGTTTTGGCATTGAGTCTATGACCTTTTGAAACTCTGAAATAGGAATTTTGGCCCATTCATTGACTACAGCAATTCTGAGCTCTTCCACCGACTCGAATTTGCGATGACCAGCATATACACGTCGTGCCAAGTTACCCCACATGTTCTCTATAGGATTTAGATCTGGGGAACGTGCTGGCCACTTCATAACATCGATCTGCTTCTCCTGAAACCAATTAACGCTGAGTCGTGATACATGTATGGCAGCGTTATCCTGCTGAAAAATGGTGTCTGAAGTAGGTTGCTGATCCAAAAAGTTTATTAATACTTCATCCAACATGGTTATATACTTTTCCGAGTTCATACGCCCATTCACTTTACATATGGGGGTCCTTCCATAGTAACTAAAACCAGCCCATATCATTAACGAACCTCCTCCAAAGTTCCGCTTAGTAGAAAAGGATTCGGGCTTCTTCAAATCGTGCCAGTAATAATTAAAACCATCTGGACCGTCAAGGTTGAATTTTTTCTCGTCTGAAAATATTACCTTTTTCCATTGATCGGCCCATGACATGTGTTTTTCGGCTAACTCCAATCTTGCAACTTTATGCGATTCCTTTAAAGCTGGCTTTAGACTTCATTTTCTTCCAAATTAGCCGATTACTTCCAGATAAAATTTGTTGTACACGACGCTTAGTAACGGGTAATTGTAAGTCAGCTCTTATTTGCGATGCAGTTGCATTTTTTTGTAAGCCAGCCCGAATTATAGCGGATTTTACACGAGAAGAAATCTTTTGATTATTATTATTTGATCGATTTGTATTATATTTCTGCTTTAAATTGATTACATTATCCACTGCAGATGGAGATCTTTTCAATTTAATGGCAATTTGTCTATTAGACATGCCAGTATCCTTGTAAGCAAGGATTTTGGCTGTTTCTTCAGATGATAATGTTTTTCCCTTTCCCATATCAATATTGAGGGAAATTTTCAATAGGATATAATTTGTATCTGTTTAAATTAAACAGGTATACATAATCAAACTATCAAATTAAGAAAATTTTGCACCTTCTTCTTCCTTGAGGACTTGAAACACACTGCCTTTAATAGAATTTCGCTTCAAAACGTTTACAAACTCTGAATAATGGGCAAGCTATAGCCTAAACTAACTGTTAATGCTCTCTTTAAGACTAGAGAAATAGAAATAGAGAGACCAATGTAAAAGGGAGAATAGGATTGGAAGATGCCTTCTGGTTCCAATACATTTTAAGGTGACTAAACCGACCTGCCTTTAATTGAATTTCGCTGAGCGTATTCTTGATCAGGGTGACGAGCTGAGTCGATTGAGCTTTGTCCGTCCGTCTGTCTGTCTAGTCTCTCAGTTTTAAAGCTATGGAGCTGAAATGTCTTTACCGACCGTATCGGATGACTATATCTTATAGCTTCCATAGGAACAATCGGTCGGAGAACTAGTTTTAGTAAGAAAAACTTTTTTCTTTTCAATGGAAACATCTCCAAACTTTGTAATCGTAGGTTTTCTATGTTTTTTTACAATTCTACCCAGAGCTGCAAACCGGTTTGAACCGAACCGGTTCGAACCCGGAATTCCGACTTTCAGATTACTGTGAACCGAACCTTGAACCAAACCTCTTAAGGTATTAAAACTGAACCTGAACCCGTTCCGAACCAAAAATTTCGGTTCGGTTCAATAAAAATGATAGATTTAAACTATTTCCCAGTGACTTCTTCTGTTATCCTGATGGATTTATCCACTTTACTGTGCAAACACTTTTCGAATGTGGACTACGAAATTGCATTTTACTTTAAGGGCTGAATCCAGAAATTCGAAGTTTTTATTTCGTCACAATACTTTATATAAGTAGAAACACTTAATCATTGCTTTGATGGTCATGAGTTGTATGAAAGTGTTTCTATTTATATAAAGTATTGTGAAATCCCATCCCAACCCAAAATCGAGACAATTCCCTAACAGCTTATGTCGGGTTTAGGTCGATTACTATTTAAACGTGTATAAAGCTCGGCTGAACCAAGGTTCGAACCAAAACCTTGGCCCAAAAACCTTGAACCTCCAATTTCTGAACCTGAACCATTGGTAAATTTTGGTTCGAAACCGCGAGCCGGAGATCCACGAAATTTATTGGGTTTGCAGCCCTGATAATAATAAAAAAAAAAAGTAGCGGACTTGTGAAAAAAAAGTTCTCAAAATTTAACTTTTTTTGTTGATAAAATGTTAAAAAAATTTATTTATTATTAAAAAATTAAATGTTTTAAAGGTAAGGTATTTAGATATGAGTATGTAGAATAACTAGTTAAATTTTGAGCCAAATCGGTTGAATAGTTTTGAGTCAGTGCTTCCCCGAAATTTCAAAAACATAGTTTCGAGAAAAACGCGTTTAAAGTTGTGGCAACAAATAATACTAACATTGTTTAATCAGCTATGCCCGGTGCTTACAGCAATCCTTCTGCTTCCTCAAAATCGTCATTAGCAGTAGATATACCTTGGCAGCTGCCGCTGGCGTGTTAACACACTTTCATACACTCTACGGCGCGCTCTCTTGTTTTGCCTGTAACTTTAGAAATATTCTAAATTTCGGTCTGAAAATTTAAGATCATATTTTTAAAATGTGGATCTTCCGAAAAATATAAAAAAAATAAGCCGATTTTTTTGACCCATCACACCGGTCTACTACCTTAAAAGAATATTTAAGACATATCCTTCCCAAATGGATACTTTTTCATATCCTTTTTTCTCTGTGCACCTGTGATGATTAGAATTGTACAATTGTTACGACAACTATCTAAACTGGTGCGTAGCCAATGTACTACAAAAAGGCATTGTCGCACATTTTGTTGTCAGTCTTGTGAAGTTGCTGCTTTAAATGGTTGCCACAACTTTTCAATAAGTGGGAAATGTCGTTGGTATCCTCATCATTAAATTTGTACGGATATTTCAAGGATACTCTGACTTTCTCGCACATCAACGACTTTTTACCATAGATGCTAAATTGTGATAAAAACTAACAAACTGGCCCGTCTTCGCTAGTGAAGTGGTTAACTCAATTTAACTGCAGTTTGGCGATTGGGCTTTTACCGACAATATAGTGAGAACTTGATAGTTGTATATTAAAAGACAGATTTCGTAGAAAAACTAGAGCGTCTCATTTGCAATTATCTCGTCCTTGCTGCGGTTATAAGATTCTGTCTTTAAATTGTTAACGTCTAGGGAGCATGACACTAGTTCACTTTGATAAAATATGTAGAAATATAGAAACTTGACCATAAACAGCCCCAAATGGCGACGCCGAGTTCCTCCCAATCTCCTGGCTTGTGTGCTTTTATACTTCGCACAAGAGAAAGGGACCGACAGTTAAAGACCGAATCCGAACGGTAGAGTTTGAGAAGTTTTTTCCTGGCTAGTTCCTTCAAAGCTGGCACCAATAGCTAGTGCAGGTGGCTGGATGTGTAAGTATTTTTAAAGCACGAACATTTTCATTAGGGATTGAACCCACGACTCTTGGCAGAGCAGGCACACACACTACCCGGCCAATCTTCGGTATCGGCTTTGAATTTCTCGAACCTTTTTGTGAAACTATCGTCGATTAAACAAAAACAACAGTTCCCCAATGGTAAATAAGCAGCACTTCACATTGAAAAGTTATCAAATGTAAACCAATTTTGACAGGTTCGGAGTATTTTACAGTCGGGCTTGACTGTACAACACATTTGCAGTGTTTAGGCCTATTCCCTTCTTATTCAAAGTATATTGAAGAGTATTACTTAGCTTATTTTCAACACCTACGGTTACTTAGTCATCGACGAACCCCATCCCCATGAACTTACAGTGCTGATATACTGCAACTGATCTTGATCACCATTTTCGTCAGGAACACCATAAATACGGCCATGCTTTGGGGTTGTAAATAGGTTACGCTGCCATATCCCAACACAATCTCATAGATATTTAAAACAACATTATCAATGGCCTGTATAATGATGGTTGGCATAAGCATTTCCGCCTGCGAGTTGGTCAATAACGGATAGCTGAAATAGGGATTAGCACTTGCTCAATTTTCTTCAACTTCAAACTCACATGGCCACAATATTCGATGCCAAGCCTACAAAGCACATGAGGAATCGGATTAGGATCAAACCCGATATGAGAAAAATGAACAGTTGACGTATCCAAAGTTCCTGCTTGGATGTGTTCACCACCTGCTTGACATCTCGCAAGTCGGAGTACAAGCGATACATATTCAAACCCGCCGCCTTGTACAGGATGGCAAAGATGTTGATGAAGAGTATTCGCATTTTGCTGTAACAAATTTCATTGGCCATTCTGAGGGGTCAGCAGGAGCGGGTGTGTCAGCTTATAAATAAAATTTTTACAAAAACAATTATTTGACATTAGTGGCCATGCTTATAATTATGTAACTTTTCTCTCCACAGAGATTCAATGCCCCCTGGACTCCCGATCAGCCTGTGATCAAGCTACAAATGGTAGAGGAACAGCCATTGGGTACAGTGCTCACCACTCTTTTGGCCAGCGATGAGGACTCTAGCATTGGGGACTTTAATATAACGGCTAATGATTATTTTGCCATCAATCATACATCTGGTGTGATTTTCACCACATCCCGGCTGGACTATGAGTCCGTCAAGGAGGTCAAATTCATGGCCACGGTTAGTGATACAGGCGTTCCGGCACTGACAGCCACCGCCGATGTCATTGTGGACATTATCAATCTGAATGACAATGAGCCACAGTTTACTCAGTCGGACTATTACTTCAATATTACGGAGAACTCACCGCGCGGTACTGTGGCTGGCAAAGTGGAGGCTCACGACGGTGATGTGGGTGTCTTTGGCGAGATTACCTACACGCTAATTGGAGAGAATAATAAGTATTTTAGTATCGATGCCTATACGGGCAATGTGATGGTGGCCAATGCATCAATACTGGATCGTGAGCAGATAAAGGAGTTGACGCTGTCGGTGGTGGCCCAAGACAAGGCACCAGCTACAGTGCAGAAATCTGCAACGGCAACGGTAAGTGAAAAATATAAGACAGGTTTTTCGTATTATAAGGAGGGAATAAGAGCAATGGGTGACAATTGCGAAACATATTTTACGTTTCTTATAAAAATAACCTTCCCGAAATTTTAGCGGAAAACCACGAAACGCCACCATTTAGATGGAACTTTGCAAAAACAGTCGGCCCTGTTTCGAACTCCCAGTCGGCTTTTGATTAAACGTTTGAGTTTAAACTTTAAACCTACAAATTTTGAATGGAAGGTGACAAGGAAATTAACGTTTACTAGACCAGGCTTAAATAAAATCTTACTTGCTAAGCAGTTGGAACCGATTGCTCAATGACGAGTGAATTCAGTTTGACAAAAAGAGATCTAATAACTATATACTTTTCTTACTTTTCATAATAATTTGTGTACCGTACATCTAATTGGGAAAACCAACGTTTTTACGAAAAGCGACTCGGAACTCAAAACATGTCCAAATATTATTAAAATAATCTGGCTATACATATAGTAATACCATTTCATCAAAATGATTTCGGCCAAGGGAAGTAGAATAGACCAGTTAAAAAGTCTATCAGGCCTGTTCCGGTTTTCACTTTCGACAAAATTTGTCGAATTCGAATTTGGTGAAGTGGTTGTTGTATAAAATTTGTAAATTAAATCGGCATAAAACCTTTCATTTTGAGTTCATCCTATTAAAAGGAAGTACAAATTTTAAGGTTTGATACAGATTACCTTGATTGTTCACCAAAAAATTACACATGTATTAAATTCGAATTCACTAAAGTGAAAACCGGAACATGCCAGTATAACTAAGTCTTCTAGTAGTCTAGGTGTTCTTGAAATAACCTTTTAGACAACGCGGTTCTATTTCAACTCTGAATAGCCAATGGAAATATAAAATTCCAAATAGAGGTAAAGTCCTTTCCAAATGCTTGGTACCATTCCTAGACTATTCTAGTTAGTATTACATTTTAATTGGACTATTTTTATACTCTGTACTCTGAGTATTATAGGCTAGGTTAGGTTGCGATGGCTGAGAGTAACAAGTCACTCGCCCACTAAGGCCACATGGGCCCATTGCGACACCATATCTTCCTTGTTAAACCCTATTATACCCTATAGGTTTGGTACTGAACCATTGCGTGGACAGAATAAATTGTAGTAGAGCTACGATCTCTATGTCGGATGTCTCTGACAGGTTGTGTAGGAAGGGTTGTCCAAGAAACCTGAGTCTACTCTTACTTAAAGCGGGGCAACGAAACAGAAGGTGCTGTATCGTTTCCTACTCTTCCTCAAATCTGCAGCTTCTGCAGAAGTCGAAATGTTGTACTCCCACGCGTGCTGCGTGTCTGCCTATAAGACAATGACCCGTCAGGGCCCCTACCAGTAGTGATATGTGTTCCCTTCTGTAACGTAAAAGTGTGTTAGTACGTTTAGAGTCAAATGCTGGCCACGTTAGTCTAGCTACCGCACAAGTGGAAAGGTCTTTCGACCGGTCCGTGGCGAGGCGTAGTGTTTCGGCTTTTTTGTGAAGCTTTAAGGTAGCCATAGGCATCCCTATCGTGCTCTTCTTTGAAAAGAGCTCGGTGGTTGTGCCCAGTCTGGCAAGTGTGTCCGCAGACTCGTTTCCATATATGTTCCGGTGTCCAGGCACCCATATTAGGTGAATACTCAAGTGTCGGCCAATCTCGTTCAGGGATAGGCGGAGTCAAGTGCCTTAAGGGCTGCTTGACTGTCTGTGTATATAAATACGTTTCCTTCCTTTATCGTGAGTGTGCTGAGGTAGATGGCAGCTTCCTGGATGGCTACCACTTCCGCTTGGTACACACTACAGTGATCAGGGAGACGGAACGATATATTAAGGTCTAGGTTGGGTGAGAAAACACCCCCACCTACTTTTCCATCGAGCTTTGAACCATCGGTGTAGATGTTGATAGCGTTGGCTCTGCTGTGGGGAAGGTTATCCCACTCGTTTCGGCTTGGGATGTAGACGTCGTATAATTTGTCGAACGTCGTTTGAGTGACACAATAGTCTGTGTTTAACGGTATACCTGCTTGGTTAGTGAGTATAGTTGAGTGCGCCGAAGTACCCCCGTTCCAGGTATCGGATTCTCTTAGTCTTAGGGCTGTTGTGCTAGCCATCTGCCTTGCTACTAGGTCTAGTGGTACGAGATGAAATATGGTGTTAAGCGCTTCCGTGGGTGTTGTTCGGAGCGCGCCGCTCATACATATTTCGGCGCTTCAAGTTGTTCAGGACGAATTGTTTCCCGAGTATTATAAGTTAGTGCAAAAGTATGTAACAGCCAGAAGGAAGCATCTCCGACCATGTAAAGTATATATATTCTTGATCAGCATCAACAGCCGAGTCGATATAGCCATGTCTGTCTGTCTGTCCGTATGAACGCACAGATCTCAGAGATGGTGAGAGATAGAGGTTTAACATGTATGGGACATATGCTTCTTATGTCTGCAGGCAGATCAAGTTTGTTTTCAATTTTGGCCACGCCCCCGCAATTTAGAAAAATCGTCATATCTCCCACAGTTTTAAAGATAGATGGTTCGTACAGAGTATGTTATAGTCGGGCTTGATCGACTTTCTTTCTTGTTTTGTTACAATAACCTACACTGAAAAAAACTGGCTAGTAAATTCAACCAATTTTATGGTTAAAAATGCTCCAGCCAACATCGTAGGTTGAATTTACTGTAATCTACAGTAAAAGTGACGTAACGCATTACGTAATGATTACGGTAGCACAGTAGAATCAACCAAAATTACAGTTGAAAATGCTCCAACCAACAAAAATAGTAAAAAATAGTTCATTTTACTATTGTTTCAGTGAACTTATGTGTACCACAGCACCAGTAGAAATACAACGAAGCAGTACTAGTACTGTAAAAATTGTAAATTTACAATTTTTGTGTTAAAACTACCGGAACTACTGTTGATGCGGTAATAAATCTATTTTCCAGTAAAAATCAACGAATACAATTTCATATTATTTCAAGGTTAATTTTATTTATAAGACAGAATTAAACCCTATTCCCTAACTTACGATTACTCCCTTACGTTGATTCCATTCTTCGAATGAAGCGTTTTTCGAAGGTGATAGAAGTATTACAAAATCTTCGGTGATCGTTGAACTTGCTGATGCTCCCTGAATATGAAAAATTTGTTAATTTAAGTAATCAAAAAGACGCAGGATCGAAACCTTATTTTTTCGCCCAATTTATGGTTTCGGAAAATATATGTGAAGTCAGTCTCAGTGAAAAGTTTTAAGTTCTCCAGAGTTATAGCTTCAGCTGCTCAAAGAGATAAATGTTAAATATTAAGAAAAATGTCGAGAATGTTTCAAACAATATAACAACCCTTGTCAACTAGGCGCGAGTCGGCAAGCTCCCAAAGTCAAATTTCGTGTACAACGCTGTAAGCAAAAACAATGCAACGGTTGTTGGTCGCGCCATTGTGATTGTGTTTTTTGCCGGCCGGTGTTTTGAGGTGAAGTACCATGCGGTATCTGGCAAAGCAGAATCAGCTTAACAGCTCTTTGCCTAACTTTAATTGAACATGGTATTGCAAGTAGGGGAAGGAAATCTACACTGCAGTTAATACTATTTGATAAATAATAGTAACTAATCACATGAACACTTACATATGTACAAACATACGCAATGCATTGCAATGTCGCACATATGCAAATGACGCCAGCTTCTTCAATTTATTTATCACTTTTCCGTTTAGTCACTGTTACACAATTATTATATTATTAAATAGTACTTACCAATTAATATAGGCATCAAATAGCTGAAACCCCACTCCTCCATCAAAAATTCCAATTCATATTGAATGAAACTCTCGTTTTCCTTGTCGCTGCTCATGGTCCACACGTCTACACACAACAAATACTAAGCGCCAAATGATTAGCGGCAGAGCAAAGCGAAAAATATACTGCACACAGTTTGACAAATAAATATGTCCACAGTGTAATAATCAAATGGTTTTTTTGTTTTTACGCTGTGTCAGCAGAAAGAAATTATAAGAACCTCGATTTTAATATAACGACCTAACTTACTTTGTAAGGTAAACTTTTAACAATCTTAAACCAACTAAAATAAGCTGCGGCTTAGCAAAAAAATTGAATTGCTTATACTGTAAAAATACTTTTTCGACAAACTGTATTCCAATGCAACACTGCAACTGTGTAACCAATACACATAAAATTGTGTTTGAATGGGTGCGCTGTACGTTTACGTACAACGATTCTGCAAGCCGCAGTTCAAAAAACAACAACAAAACGCATACACAAAAATCACGTGAGAGTTACTATTTGTATGGTTATTTTAACCGGAAATACATTTAAAAAAAAACAAAAACAAAATACATGTAACAATATTCTGCAGTAAATTTACTGTTGGGATTGGTTGATTCAACCCACCATATTTTTTTCTGTATACAGTGTAAATAATACTAAATCTAAATTTCAAGCTTCTCGGACTTCAAATCCATTTTCTACTAATCTTATAGCAATTGTTCGTATTGTTTTCAGCACACCTTAGAGCAAGCCATAGCCTCGAGAACGGAACACAGTTTGTAGTCCAATGGATTCAGTTCAGAGGTACTAGCAGGCCAATCATCCTTACAAATAAAGTTCGGTACATAGTTTTTTGGCCTTGTTTGAGTCGGTATTTGCCTTGTGAGCTGGAGTGGAGTCTTGTTGTAAGGTCCACGGCATGTTTGCTAATAATGTCGTGTAGAGAGGTTTAACAAACTTTCCAAAATCTTCGGATTGATACACACACTTTCGTCAAAATGTTAACTTCTTTATCACTTGGTGTCCTTATTATAGGCGATACCCCAACAAAGCATCACATAAGCCGTATGGTGACCTCTCTGAACTCTTGGAATGACGACACAGCATACACTCTATAGTTCTGTTTGTTGAACGATTCCTCTACGGTACAAATTTTCTCATCAGTAAACAAAATTCGTCTGTGGATATTGTTCGCGCACTGGCAACGTAATGCTTTCGATTTTGATTTGCATTTTGGATTCAATGCTGCTGTGAGCAAGTGGCTGGAGTGTCTCTTGTGTGATTACTTAGTCCCAATACACGTTTTATGAAGCACTACACGCTGTCTTTGCAGATATTTATCTCACGAAACTTGATTTTCTGCTTGCGCAGTGGATTTCGACGAATTCGATCTGTTCGCACAGGGCTCGGTATGGATAATCTTTTTGAACGAGATACATAATTGATACTTATAGCAGCGTTATACAAATTTCTCACAGTACATTCGCTCAAAATGTCGGTGTAGTTATATGTGGATAAAATAATTTTGTGCTAAGGAAAATATAAAATAAATAAATATTTATATTTAAAAACGTATAATATTTTAATCGGCAACTATCATGATTTATTCTTATTTAATTTGTACTGACTTTGGAATCCTCTTTTAAAAGCTATGATTCGATTTTTCCAGATCCACATCAACATTCTGGATGTGAATGATAATGCGCCCGTTTTCACTCGACCCGTCTACAACTCCACGGTGGCAGAGAATGCCGCTTATCAGCCTCCAGCTGCTCTGCTACAAGTGGAGGCCATTGATCTGGATGAGGGTATCTATGGCGATGTGCGTTATATAATCACGGCCGGCAATGAGCTGGCACTTTTCAAGCTAGATGCCCAGTCGGGTATTATATATCCAGCACAAAGCTTATCTGGTAAACATGGCGTCTATGAGTTGACAATCTCAGCACGTGACACTCAGGGCTCGGGCACATTGGAGAGCACGGCAAAGGCTATGATAAACGTTCTACGCGTGAACCGGCATCGACCAGAGTTTGTGATACCAGCCCTGACGAATGCCACCATTGAAATCCCCGGCGATATAGTTCAACCGGACTATCTGCTGCTCACGGTGAAGGCCCTGGACAATGATACGGATGAGAATGGCAAGATTAGTTACCATCTGCAGGTTAACAATCAAAATGTCCAGCAGACGACTGAGTTCAAAATCAATGAGGCCAGCGGAGAGCTGCGAGCTAGACAGCAGCTGAATCGGAAAAATAGAGCCAAGTAAGTTTATAAAATCTAATCTTAGGAGGAAACTCTGATTCATTGTGTGTGTGTGTGTGTGTGTGTGGTGTGGTTGTCTTTGCAGCTATGACATTATACTGGTGGCTCGAGATGCTGGTAATCCTCCATTTGAGTCCCTGCGTCTGCTGACCGTTAGCATTGTAGATGCCAATGAGAATCGTCCCGAATTCCCCGATGCCTCCAATCCCTACAAGGTTTCGATTAACGAGAACAGCGGACGGAATGTGAAGATTGGACATATACAGGCTGCCTCGCGTAGCAAACACAATCGGGATATATTCTATTACATGCTGCTGGGCAACGAGGATGGAGCCTTCTATGTGGATAAACTCACGGGGGATATATTCACCAATAAGAGTTTGGATCGCGAGGAAACCGATGCCTACACTTTATATATACTGGCGAGCATCAAGGCCGATTTGCATATATCCGAGGAGGAGCGGGCTTCATTCTCCATCAAAACATTGAATCGGGATAACACAGTGGCCAAGGTGGCCATCACTGTGCTGGATGTGAACGATAATGCTCCGGTATTTAAGAAATCGATGTACTATGCCGGCGTTAATGCCAATGCCAAGATGAATGCGGCCATTGTGCTGGTCAATGCCAGCGATGCGGATCTGGGCAAGAATGCTAAAATGGAGTACATGATTGTGGCCTCAAATCTGTATAAGTTTGGGGCCAGCAAGTCGACTGGCTCCATAGTGCCCAGTCCCTTTGCCATAGCACAAGATGGACGGATTACGGCCAACACAATTATGGCTGAATATAATCAGGATCGTTTTGAGCTGGAGATTGTGGCTCGTGAGCTGGAACCACCGCAGCGTTCGACCAGCACTAAAGTTAATGTGAGTATTTTGGGAGTATATGTGTTCACTATGTGCCCACCGCTGCTTTCAAGCAATGTTTATAGTTGCTTTTTTATTAAATCACCTTTACAAATTTATCACAGATTTGGGTATTTGATGGCACTCAACTGGTACGCGTTATCCTTTCCCGCCCGCCCGAGGAAGTATATCAAGAGCAGGAGGAGATTATAGCCGAGTTGCGTAATGCCACGCAACATCGCATTATTGTGGATGAGATACGTTTCCATTTGGACTCCATAGGACGCATACGCATGGACTGGTGTGACTTGTATTTCCATGCTGTAGATCCGCAAACCCAGCAAATTGCACCAGTTGATGAGATACTCAAGGATATTGACAGGAACTATGATTACCTTAAGGTAGTAGGCTCTTTGGGTTCTTTAAGATTCCACTTCATTTCCTTTTATATCTGCAGGATTACTATGCTGGCTTTGCCATTGAGAATGTTGTGCCTGCGTATATAGCCATTGTGCAGGATGAATTTGACTTGGCTGTGGCTGGTCTGGTGGCCCTGGTTATTGTACTCTTTGTGGGAGTTATCAGTTTTATTGTACTCTGCTGTTGCCTCAAGCATTGGAATCTGTCCGTGCCCGTGGAGACTCGTCGCAAGGAGGCGCTGATTAAGAAGCAAATCATTGAGGATCTCAATACCACTGAAAATCCTTTGTGGATAGAACAGTATGTCGTGTCTTTTTTCAAAGATCGCAAAGTTTATTTATATTCCTGCTTCTTTTCTTACATTACAGAAAACTTAAACTCTATGAAGAACAAGAGCTCACCATGCAGGTCTTCTCCGAACCAGATCATATATCTCAATCGGATGGACCTGTACATTTGGATCATCGCAGCTCACTGGAGCAGGTGCATCATCATGGTCAATCGGTGGATAATACCTATGCCACCATACAGCCACGTAACAATCAGAATCGTCTCACCGGCAGCGGCAGCAATGGCGCTGGCGGTGGAGGAGGCGGTTCGCTGCGAAGTGGCAGTGGCGGAGCTGTTAGCGCTGGCGGCGTAGGCGGTGCTGGTTTACTTTTGGCTCGTGTCGATCCGCATATGAATGACTTTGCGGACTATGCCACATTGCGTAATAATCGAGCGCCCTCAGTAAGTTAATCCGTCAATGGTTAATGAATGGGTCTTTAATTAGATATCGTAGTAGATAGAATGGAATAAATTAATGCCTTGGGATCTCTAGTGGCTCAAATAGGAATAGAAGATTTGGTAGGGAAGTTCGAACCCTAGGAAAAGCTTTTAGTTCGGTTTGAACACCAGTTTTGAATTTGTGGGTTAAATTTTCAAAATCGGCAGCAATACGAAAAGTTTTCCGAAACGAAGTTGAAAATCTTCATGTTTTCTAAATCAAAAGGCAACTTCTCCTCCATTTCGCTCTCCGTTTGTACACCCGTTTTACGGGAGCTTGATCATCCATACGGGAAACATTTCCTATTCAACGCAGCCGCTGTTGTTTTATGCGCTTGACAAGATTAGTATCCATACATAGAGCTAGTACAGTTCGTGATTCGCCACCCTATAGACGTCCATAAATCCTCCTCTCTCGAATACACCAATTGCCGCCGCATCTGCTGCTGCTAATGTCCATGCTTCTCCGCCATATTGCCAGAATAGCGGCTTGTATGGCGCAATTGTAATTTTGTAAGCTTTTGAACTGCCTTTATGCACCGATGCAAAAGTAATTATCTTTAAATTTCCAAACTGATGTTGTTGTCGCTGGTTATCATTGTTCCAAGGTAGACAAAATCATTTACAATCTTATAGTTCTACTCTCCCATGCAACAGATTGTCCCAGACGCATAGACTCACTGCCTGTTGATAATAGGTACTTTTTCTTTTGCTCACTTACAGCTAAGCCCTTGAGTTTTGACTGCTTCTCTATCTCTGACAACGCCTTGTTTACCGCACTTTACTGTCAAACATGTTCAGTTTGGTCTATAATGTAAGCATGAATTGAACAACGCTTGCAGATTATTGCATTTTATTATCAAAATTCATGCTCGATTAAGAAAGTTCAACGTTCTCTTCTTCCATTTTATGGACAGATTGGACTACCTTCTGAGGAGGATATTCGGAAACTTACTTAATTTGACATTTAACCACTAATACACATACGTAGAGTACGGACAGAGGATTACATCGCAGTTGTATCCGCCAGTGTAGTTAGTGACCGTGAATTGAGCCCCTGTTACTCCACTACGTGGAAAATTTTGCGGAAGGATTTGGATATACAGGGTGGTCCAATGGATTTCAATTTTGCTATAAAAAAAAACCGGCTCGATATTTTTCAAAGGTTGAACATTTATGGTGACACTTTTATGGAAAACAATTTCGGTCAAATGAGAACATTTTCAATTGTTTCGGCACGTATGTCAGCAAAAGCAACTTGAATCTCGTTCTTCAACTCATCAATTGTTTCAGGATTGTTTGCATTACATTTGTCCTTGACCGCTCCCCAAAGATAATAGTCGAACGGTCCATATTTGCTGATTATTCGATTTTCGAAGATAGGGCGCAGAAGACGATTCGGATGGTCAATTGGCTTTCGACCTACCACAACGGCTTACTTTTGGTAAATGGTAAATACATACTTTTTATCGCAAAAATTGTGTTCAGCGACGAGGCTCATTTCTGGTTCAATGGATACGTAAGCAAACAAAATTCCACCTATATAGTATAGGTAACACAGAAAAGTAGAGTCTGAAAAGTAGTCTTATAAGCTATTTACACTAGTAGTGCGTTATGCTTTAGTAGCTAACAATCAGCTTTTATTTCCATACAAATAAGCTTTTAGTGAGAAAAACTTTTATGTTTTCAATGTAAATATCCATAAACTTTGCATTTATTTATTTGAAATGCTTTCACACAATTGTACACAGTTTTGTCAAAATGGGATGTCTATGTAATACAGCTGCAATACAAATGATCTTTCGAAAATTAGTTCTATTGAGAAGAACTTGTTTTTTTAAATGGAATCGACTTGATTTCTTAAATGTTCGTTTGTTAGGCTTTTGCATGATTCCACTCAGTTTGGTCTAAATCGGACATCTATATAGTATAGCTCCCTTCGAAAAGAGAGGTCTGATTTATAGTCCTAGTTACTGAAACGTGCTGGAAGGGTATACAAACTTTGTCCGAACCGAAGTTAACTTTTCTCTAATTATAAATCAAATCCTGTAAAAATCGCCCTGTATTTACAAGCGACAAAACGTCGAATTAATGGGTCATCCGCCGTACAGCCCTGAATTAGCACCCAATCATTTCTTTTATATTATAAATAAACTAAGTTGGAAACGAACTTCTACGCTGTACGAAGTTTAAATCCTATGTTTTGGAGGTGCCTCTATCGGAGTGAAAAAAGTGCTTCGAAAACTTGTTTGAGCGAATTCGAATTTGAAATCCCTACTTGCTATGGCTATTGTTATTGCACCGCTACCGCTCCGTTTGTTTCAATGTGCAATTTTGATGAGATACTCTCAATTTTTACAATGTTGACTTTAATGCAACGTGGGGGAATAAGTAAGAAACTTCTGATTGTGACCATTGGATTTTCGATAGTCTCGGAGGTTGTTTGAATAAATGAATTTTCTGCTGTTACAAATAAAGTAAATTTTCTGCTTCAGAGTTCGCCAAGATTCGTTACTCTTTAAAATGGATACCAAACATATTTTAATAGATGGTGTGCCAATAAACTAGACCGATAACTTTGGTCAGTATTAATTGTAGGCCTGGAAATTAGGAAAACTTTCTATTCCTTCCAAAAATACTACCAACTAAAATCAAAATTTCAACTATCCAATTCAAGTCTTATAATCCATATTTTGATTTGCTTGCAGCTGTACGAGTTTACGGGATCCACATTTCAGGCACCCATACGAGATGGTGACGATGCCGTGGCTGAGCTAATTTAAGAAATGTCCCACCTCAGCCACCTCAACCAACAAACGTGTAAATTATAAAGTAGCTTCTACTAACTGTCTAGGCAAAGAACCCCTTTAGATGTGGTTCAACTGATCTGATCTGTTTGCATGTTCTGAGTTTGCCGTTGCCCATACACCCACTTGTGTGTGTGAACTAACATACCGACACTAATATATTGAAAATTATATATATTTAGCTGATATTGTAGTAGTATCTTGTATGCCAACGAACATTTATAACTTATAACTAATCAAGAAACAAAACGAAAAAGTGTTGTAATTGTAATATTCAGAAATTACCAACCCATAGAGGAATCTCTCCCGCATAAATAATGACAATAAAATATATATGTATATTATTATATATTGATGATGTCTAGCCGTAAGAGTTTTCCAAAACTACTTTAACTACGCGATATTAGTTTGTATTTCTGCCTAAGTTCCACTAGAAAAAGACTTACACTTATTTGCTCTTCCAATTCGTATTAATTACTTACGCTTTAGTTTTATCGCTAATTTAGTTTAATTAGCCAAACTTGCTCATACACCTAAGTTTCTATGTTTAGTTGAATGAATTGGAAAAGTGCAACAAAATAATTTCTGTATTATGCTCTAAAGAAACAGAGTGAAAGCCCCAATTTGTGTTTGCATTTACAAATAAACGTATGAATATGATGTGAAACTTGTTTTATGATGTGTGGTGTAATTTGTTTGGAAATGGAAATCACTATGTGAAATGCAGAGGCGAAAGGCGTAAGCAATAAGAAAATAAGATTGGAGTGGTTTCAGCATTTCAAGTCCAGCTCTATTCCCTTCTTATTGGCAAACTTAATGAACCACTTTTTATAGGACCCGAAATTGGGGGAACTCCTGGACTTGGGCAATGTCTATCACAGTGTTATACGAGTTTACGGATCTAGTTTGATGTCATGCTATGGGTTCTCTTTCCCAACCTGTAGATATTTGCTTTCCAGTGTCGGGTAAACAATTCCGCGTCTCGTTGCTTGGCCTGGTGTACGTTGCCAGACACCGCTGGGTGAATAACAAACTCAAACTCCTTTGCATGGAAAAATTTTCCCCAACAAAGGCATTTCCGATATTTCCATCAGAACAAACAAATCGTTGAACACACAAACCAACCACCCGGCACACACAACAACAATAACAACAGCCCGTTCTGATTATTTAGTTAAGAGTTAAAATTGAATTGAACAAAATGGATGAACTAGAGATAACCAGTGTGGGCCAGTTCCAAACGCTGGTGCGCTACAACAATCCCGTGCTGGTGGTAAAGCATCCGGATAAGAAGGGAGCTCCGTTGACGGAGCTAGAAATGAAAAGGCCACAAACGGCTGGCGCTTTGTTGGATACGAAAAAGGAGACGGAGGAGATATTGAACTCTATTTTGCCGCCACGTTGCTGGGAAGAGGATGGACAACTGTGGCAGCAATCGGTGTCCAGCACGCCGGCCACGCGCCAAGATGTGATCAATTTGCAGGAAATGCTGGATACACGTTTGCAACAGACCCAGGCACGCGAGACGGGCATCTGTCCAGTGCGCCGTGAGCTTTACTCTCAATGCTTTGGTAAGTTAGGCGGCTGCTAGTCCTTGCTCAAGCTTAAGTTATACCATCCCGGCAGATGAGATCATACGCCAGGTAACCATTAATTGTTCGGAGCGTGGACTTCTGTTGTTGCGCATACGCGATGAGATTGCCATGTCTATGGAGGCCTATGAGACCTTGTACTGTAGCTCAGTGGCCTTTGGCATGCGAAAGGCTTTGCAGGCCCACGAAGAGAAGGAAATGCTGCGTGATCGCGTCAAGACTCTGGAGCTGGACAAGGAGGCGCTGGAGGAGATTATAGCCGATATGAAGTTGAAACAAGAGCAGGCCGAACGTCGCAATGCCGAGCTGCGAGTGTCCGAGGAGAAAAAGTTTACCGAAGAGATAACATTCCTGAAAAAGACCAATGCCCAGTTGAAGGCTCAACTGGAGGGTATAACGGCGCCCAAGAAGTGAACAGTATTGTGCCTAAGTGCGTGTGTGGAATTGTATTTTTAATTATCGCTTGTGGAAATTAAATTATTGTTCAGCCTCAACACTTGTCGGTTCAGTGTTGGATTCAGTTGCCTCTTGAACTGGTTCCACTTCCACCTCATCCACACTAATCTCATTGTGTATGGGCGTGGGTTTGAAGGCTTCGGTGGGGTTCTTCTTTTCCTTGGTCAATCGTTTTTGCGGTGGTTCAACCTGGGCCACGGCCTCCTCATTGTTCTCGTTCTCTTCTTCTTCCGCCTCTTCATGGGGCAACTGATTGCGCATGGCCCTTAACTCGGCTGCACTGGGTAGGCTACCCTTTAGTGTTTCCATTTTGGACATGTACAACTCATAGACAAACTGTGCCATTTCTGACATGTTTTCTATCACCTTGCTGGCCTGCTGAGACACTTGTTCGCTGCCCAAGCGCTCTGTGGGATAGTTTTCAGCTGGTACCAGGGTTGGTTTCAGAGGACGCTGCATCAGCTGCAAATTGTTAAGGCGTTAGTAGGGACTAGAGCGATTTTAGGAGACAAATTGCTCACCAGCTTAAAGGTTTGCTGCAATTCCAAACAGTTCTTGAACAGCGAAACGCGTCCGAATACATACAGACCGAGGCGAGCGCGACTCATGGCTACGACCAAACGACGCACATCGCGTAGATGACCCACTGCCTTGGTGCGCACCAGTGAGATTAATATATAGTCATTCTGTTGACCCTGATACTTGTCCACGGTAGTGATCTTGTGTGGCCAGCCGATGAGTGGGTTGTTACCGCAACGGGCATTGATCACATCACGTATGAGATGCTTCTGACCATTGTAGGTGGTGAGTATTGAAATCTTGGCAGCTGGATAGCCCAAGAGGCGCATATACATGTAAACGCCAACGACGTACTCGGCCTCTGCCAGATTCTGCAAATAGAAAAATAGATTGAATTGGAGAAAATGAAGAACGAACGTTGTCTTCAAAGCAGTGGTGGGCAACAAATTTGAAGCGTCCGAAAACTCGTCAGTGAAGTGTTAATAACGACGTCGGTTCGGCCTATCATCGGAATTAATGGTTCGGAAACAGTTGGGATGGCTCTTCAAGTCTTTAAAAAGCTTTCTTTAACGGCATCATCCTTAATCAAGTTAGTGTAGATCAGATCTTTCACTATTTCCTATTTTGTTGTTCTCCGCCCAACTCACCTGATAAAAATACGGGTTAGGTTCACTCTCGCCCACACCCTTAAAGTCCTCCACATTGATCAGCTGATAATCATAAGCCAAGCCCGCATTTGCCTTCTTATACTCATCACGCTCAAAAATATGCTCCAGATCCTCCAGTTTCTTGTAGCGCCACTTGTAGAGCGAACAAATGCTAGCGCGAGCACGACCCTGGCCATCCAAGTCCACTGTGGGCACACCCAAGCGCACCAGTCGCGTAAACAGACTCTGCTCCATGTTGGAATACTTCTGAAAGGCCATGTTCTTAATCACGGGCGGCAGCTGATGATGATCACCGATCATTATCCAACGCTTAAGGCGATTCAGGCCATCAAGTGGATTTTGCAGCAGCAATGGTATAAAAGTCTCAATCTCCAATATCTGTGCCGACTCCTCCATCAAGATGTTATCATAGCGGAAACCCAGATTGACCAGCTCCTTGCGTTTCAGAGCCGCATGTGTACATGTCATGGCAATTATTTTGGCCTCCTTCACCAGCAAGTACTTGGAGCGATCCAGTCCAGTGCGTAGCAGCTCAAAGGCGCGGAACTCCTCCAGCTCAGTGAAAATATCCGAAATATATCGGAAATTTGACTCGGCCGTAGCCATAAGTTCATCATAGCCAGCACCAGCCTTGAACAGTGGCTGTGGGGCATCGGCAAAGAATTTGTCAAATGGAAATTCAGACTCAAAGAGCTTATCCAGCTGGTCATCCTCTCTGTGGCCCGACATCTGACTCTGGAACTTCTCCCAGCGGGCCATGACATTATAAAGATAGAAATAACCGGCTGTCTCACAGGTGTAGGCATTGTCTCCCTGCACCCCAAGCGCCTCCTGCAAACGTTGCACTTGATTTAGCAAGTCCATACGCTTGGCCAGCACATAATTGACACGTCCATAGCGACTGTAATCCTTTTCGGTCTCTAGCGCCTCCTCACCGTGACCAAGACGCAACAGATGCCGCTCATCAATATCCAAGGCCATGATCTTCTCAAACAGTTGATTTAGCGCCTGATTGGAATGGGTTACAATCAGAGTGCGCTGCTGCGGTTGATTGTGGTAGATGTTGGAGATGATCTGTACGGCTACATCGGTCTTACCCGTACCGGGCGGACCCACCACTAGCGTAAGGCCAGGCTGCATGCCGGCACGTATGGCCTCGATTTGTGTGGGCGTGAAACGAATGCTGTTTCTAAAAAAAAGCAATGAAAATTTGCAAAATTAAGAATGGCGATTTCCCTTAATCAACTTCTTAACTTCTTTTCTCTTAGGAAATCTTGTCATAATATTTTTTAAATCAAATAAACCCACATCAAAACCAGCTCAGAGTTGCAGAGGGAAAGCAAAGCAACGACTATGGCAAGTTATCTAATAAATCCAGACTCCAAAAAGAAGGAGAAATCCTACAATTCAAAGCTAGTACCAATGGGTGGTAATGCTGCAGATGTACAACGCATTTTGACCAAGAATCTTCCAGTTTACAATGGCAACAACAATAAAGAGAACAATGATATAACCCCTGTTATAAGCGTAAGGAATTGCATTCCTTCGGACAAGAGTAAAAGTTATATCTCTAGGGTAAAACCATATCAACAGGACATATTGCAGCATCTGCGTACAAGTGAGCTGAAGCACTGTCCACAAATTGAGTACATGCATCTCCAAAAGGAAATCAATCCCAGCATGCGTTCCATTTTGGTCAATTGGCTGGTACAAGTCACCGAAGAGTTCAACTTAAACACTGAAACTTTGTATCTAACAGTTTCCTATACCGACCGATATCTCAGCAAAGTGGAGGTCAACCGTCCTATGCTGCAATTGGTTGCCATCGCAGCCATGTTTCTAGCAATCAAATACGAGGAGACCCGAACGCCAGAAATGTGTTTGTTTGTATTCCTCAACGAGAGCAGCTATACGAAGGAGGAAGTATTGCGCATGGAGAGACTCATACTAAAGATCCTCTCGTTCGAAATGTGCATACCAACTGTCTACGTGTTCATCAATGCATATGCGGCAGTGTGTCCAGTGTCCAAGAAGCTAAAGTACTTGGCGTTGTTCATTGCCGAACTAGCGCTAATGGAGGGTGGTCCCTATCTGCAGTACAAACCGTCACTGATAGCCGCTGCCGCGCTAGCCCTGTCACGTTGCATGTTGGGCAAGAAGATTTGGTCGCCTCTTCTGGAAAATGTTACCCGATACAAATTGGTTGACTTAAGGAAGCCGACTAAAGAGCTATGGCACACGCATGAGGCTTCTGTGAAGCTGACTACCACTCAGGCCATTTGCAAAAAATATGGCCGAGAGAAGTACATGAAGGTATCTACTATTGAGACAATTCCTTTGAAAGACGACTTCTTTGATAAACTGACAGCGGAAACTTAAGTGAGACGTTGGAGATCATATATTTAATGGAAAATTGAATTGTTCTTAGAGTTATGTCATGAATTAATTGCATTGTTTTAATGTTTTAACCGAACACAATATTTTGCAAAAGTTAGAGCTCACCAATTTTAGTTCAAGATTTTTGGAAGAAGTTTTTATTCAAACCATTGTTCGGCCTACAATTGTCTGTACACAACACTAAGGGCCAAGCCGAGCTTCAAGAACTGTCTATACTTTATCGATATACCGATATTTCTCTACTGAGAGCTTTTCACAGAGCCAGCTAATGCTCGCAGCTCATAGCACTCGGCTCTTGGCTGAGAGCCGTAGGCCGTCAACCGGCTCTCGGCTCGTGAGCCACAAAACTCGGCTATGAGCTGGGAGCCACAACGGCTCTCGGCTCGTGAGTAACCAGCTCTTGGCTCGTGTGCCACAGCTCTCGGCTCGTGAGCCACAGCTCTGGTATGGTCCAAAAAGCACGAAATTTACCAAATTATACCATTGCGATAAATATTTGGAAAATGGTTGAACGCTTGCCCGCGAAAGTTTCTAAGTTGAAGAACTACACCGAAATTGTCTAAAAACCATGAAGTGAGCTAGTAATGTATATATGTTCTTGCTCAACATCATCCGTATAAACATACATGTCTCAGGGAGTGGCCAAAAAACATCAATGACTCGAGTGGTACTTCATATATTTGCTGGCGCCGAGAACTGAAGCTGACGAGCCGAGATTTATGGCTTGAGAGCCGAAATCTAGGGCTCACGAGCCGAGAGCTATGGCTCACGAGCCGAGAACTATTTCTCACGAGCTGAGAGCTATTGCTCACGAGCCGAGAACTATTTCTCACGACCCGGAAGCAATGGCTTACGAGCCGAAAGCTTTTGCCCACAAGACGAAAGCTGTGGCGCTCGAGCCTACGGGCTGCGGCTCACAAGCTGAAAACTATGGCTCACGGGCCGAGAGCTATGGCTCACTGCTTTGAGCCGATAGCTGTGGCTCACAAGCAAAGAGCCGGTTGATGAAACTCCGAAGTTTTGTTTGTTCATATGGACGGACAGACATGGCTATATCAACTCGGCTGTTCATGATGATAAAGAATAGAATAGAAAGAGAATTTAGACAGCACTTTGAAAAAAAAATGTCACTATTCCAAGAGCAAGTTATCTTGCAAGACTGTTAAAACAAGTGTTAATACGACCAACATAAAATCGAACCTATGAACTAATCATTTAGATGCTGCATTACGTATGAAAATTCGTAAATCAGCGGTGGGCACTGAAGTCAAACAGAAGAGCAAAAGATTTTGGCCCTCAAATTTAAACTTCCATCCATCTCTAAGCAGCACAGACCCGGGGCTAGTATTAGTTGTTGGGAAACCAAGACCGACACATTCCATTTTAGGCAGAAAAAGGAGACGGGCTTCGCGGTACCATCCGGCCATCGATGGCCAGTCTTTAATGCAATTAATAAGGCCCCCAAAACATAATCTATCTTGTGTTCTTTTCATTCGAATTTCAAATGTGAAATCACTGGTTGCACTAGAAACCGAGAGAGACAATGCATCGGAATACGACCAAACAACCATATTGGAGGGCTTTAGATCCAGAGCAACTGAGTTTGTTAAAGCCGTTGTCAAACCACTATTGGTAAATAGCAAGCAACAATCAAATGTGTATTAGGCATTTGACTAAATTTAAGAATCAGCTACACACGGCATGGGATGCCAAACAAAAAGCAAACTGAACTTGGAGGATTCCATTCAAAGTTGTTGGATACTTGTTACGATGCCAAAAGAGAGTCCTGCTTACAATAGTCGGCGTTTTCTGAAAGCAAATCTAACCGAAAGTACGCAGCACGTCGAACGGAGACGGGTTCGAATAGGAATGGTTATAGAATTTGAGCTAAAGAACGAAGTTTAGGCCTTAAGCGCCGCCTCCTTCTCTGAATTTACGAACTTTTACTTGTTTCCTCACCCGCAAAAGGAACTATCCATCTGTAGAAATTCAAGGTGAGCATAATCATTCGTTGTTACAGAGTATAGTCTGGCTTGACTGACTTTCTCACTTGTTATCTTTTGTTGAAGTTTGACTGCTCTCAAAATCAAATTTGCTTTAGAAAACAATTATATGATCGATCGATCGAATAATATTGGAAGCTCTAGTTCGGCCCAAGCTTTTACCAATTTCAATATAACACTGTGCTTGATATATATTCAAAATAAAATCAGACAAACCAAGTCTTTACCCTTTATATGGCAACCAGAAACATATCCTTTACTTAACGCTTCCGTGCAGGGTTCACATCAATACTCTACTTTGGATTCATTTTCCTGTGGAACATCGTTTATGGAACCTTCAGAGCTGTTAGTTTCCGATCTAACGATTTAATTGGCCACTGTTAATGCCACTTTATGCAACTGGACTCCAACCTAAATTTTAGGAATTTCTGCCGGTCAGTTTTTCAATCTGTCCCAGTGTCCAATGGTTTGATCATTTAACAATTGGTTGGACAATTGACTCAGGTTTTATGATATTTCTCGAAATCTTTTAACCTCGAACTCCAAATCATTTTCGAAATGATGCACCGAAACATTTCTTTACAATTACTTGACGAAAGGAAGTAATGAAAGGAATATTTACTTTCTATGCATCTATTTTACTATTTCTATTTCTCCAAACTTATAAATACTTACTGCTTGGGCTTATCGCTTGGATATGGTCCTCTAGCCTCAAAATGATAGGGCTGCACAATGATGGATTTGCTAATAGCAGTTTTTTCTGACTGATTCTCTTCGTCCTCCGCATCGCTGTCACGTTGTTCCGGCACATCTTCAAAGATCAAACGATATGGTGGCATTCGCTTGTCCTCTGTCAGTTCACATTTCAGTTGGTAGCTAGGAAAACTGGCCTTTAAGTGTTCATAGTCCAAAAATGTATCATTGAATTCGAGGCTTCGCTCCTGATTGGGCATGTTGCTGTAATGTGCTGCCCCTGGATCACCATAGCCTAGGAGTATGTCATGCAACCAAGGCGGCACCACACACTCCGTGTTCATCAGATGACGAATGGTTTCCAAAACAGCCTTGAAATTGTTCTCCTTAGGCTTGCGTCGCATCAGAATGTTGAAGCTTTCGTAGACATCATCGGCGCCCTTTAAATGAGAGGTGTTGGTGTTTAGAGTGGATCATATTTTCGTTTCAATTACTCACATCCTGAAGCTCATCCATATCGAGACGATATTGATTTGAGTCCAACCACACTCGATATGTGCGCTGCTCACCCACCAGTTGGGGACGCGGTTCTGGGCCATCTTCGATTACACGCCCATTGGCATCTAGCATGCCCTCCACTTCACAGCCTCGCACACTGACCAATCCGACTTGCGGTATGAAGGGCTCTCTCGGATTGTACTTGGTGCCAAAGGGTTGGGTTGGCTTAACCGTTATTAGGAAGCACACATCGTGCTTGCGAAGATTCTCCCACTCCTCTTTGATCTCGCGGCGTACCGACAGCGTCACACTGACATCTGCCCTAACTCTCGATGGTTTTTTCTCGCCCAGATGTGGCTTCGCCACCTCTACCACAGCAAAGCTGGCTACGGGCAAAGCCATGCGTGCCCAACCCCCAAACACCACATCTCCATCCTCCGATTGCCAGGGCAACATACGACTCACAGCATCCTCAATATCCTGACGTATCTCATAGGTGGACTCTAGCCGAAAAAGATTGAAGTTACGGAGCAGGTAATCATGCAGAGTCAAAAACTGCAAATTGAGCTTAGGCAGAGCCAAGCAACTGTCGCCCGTGTAATATTCTGAGGGCACCACATTCTCATCCCAAATAATTTGTTCGGTGGGATACAAAGGCATCTCATTCAGCGCCTCCAATTGCGAGCAGCGTTTCTCGTGGCGCGTGATTAACAATTCTCGCAGAAATTGTTCATCCAGCCGATGCCATTGGAATGGCTCGGCTATCTCATCGGGCACCAAATTCAGAAATGTTGCGATTTGCCTGAGACCCTCAGCATCCAAAGCACCAAAATGTTTTTCCAGCGATTCACGATTGTCCACAGTGGCCACATTGGAGAGGGCAAAGACGCGCAGACTCGGAAATTTGGCAAACACAGCACGCTGCAGTGAGGTAATCTTCTTGTAATGCAACTGTGTCATATCATGATCAGTAAGGGAGTTGCCGGTGACATCGTTGATCTCAAAACGGGTGTAGAACTTAAGCATGTCCAGTAGCTGTTTGGAGAAAAGGTAAATAAATTATGAGAACATTTTTGGGAAGTACATTAAGCTTCTTTGGAGAAGATTCCTAAAGGAATCTGTATAGAATGTTTCTTGTTTCTTATCTTCTACACATGAGAAAATTGACCTACAGTCTAACGACGAAATCGCAAGGCAATGTTTTTGAAGTTTTTTTTGTGGCTACTTACTTCACAATTGGCGCCCATAGCTGGTGAAGGTGGCCGCTTGTGACATAGTTGGTGAAGAATAATCATTTTTACTTTATACTTCGAGGCGGGACTAAAACCACGGATAAGGTTTCTTTCCAACAAAGATAGGAAAATGATAATCTTGTATAACTGAAGACCCAATCTAATGATTTGTCCTAATGAAAGGGTTAATTAGGATTGCATACCCGGAACTATCTTAAGTTCCGACACTGAAAGATTTCGCCGCTGTAGCTGCTGCTTAACCTTAAAGACCTAAAAACATATAAGACTCAAAATAGGCATGAGTTGGTTAATTTACCAAGCACTATTTCAGATTAGTTGTAGTAATTAGCAAAGATAAGGATAATATGCAACCCAGAATTTTAGACCAGTATTTTGACGCCTTTATGTAATAAAACGCTTTTACTTTTGAATTCAACAGCTTCAAGCAATATGAATTCAAATTGAGTAATTCTATCGAATTGTGAAAACTGGAACAGGTAACCAAATCGATTTCGAGCCAATTTAGTGAAAGTGAAAACCGAAACCGGTTAGTTTCTGACGTACTCGACCCCTGGACCTGAAAAATTATTATATTGAAATTGTCCAGATGTTTGTAACGCATAGAAGGAAGCATTTCCGACCACATAAAGTATATATATTCTTGATCAGCATGACGAGCTGAGTCGATATAGCCATGTCCGTCTGTGTGTATGCTATCTCCTCCGTCAGTTTTAAAGCTATCGCCACCAAACTTTGCACGAAGTCTTCTGGTACAAATACGCTGCACATTTGTCGGAACCGGCCGGATCCATAGGAACGATCGGTCGAAAAACTAGTTCTAGTGAGAACATTTTTTTGGTTTTTTATGCAATCGTCTCCAAACTCCGTATTTACTAGTTTTTAATGCTTCTCCATAATTCTCTTAAATTTGGTCGAAATCGGACATTTATATAGTATAGCTGTCATACAAAAGTAGTCTTATTAAGAAAATCTTGTTTGTTTTCAGTGGATATGTCCTTCAAATTAGTTAGAAAACGTGCTGCAAGGGTATACAAACTTCGGCCGAGCCGAAGTTAGCTTTTCTCTATTTTTTTTTATTTCATTAGCTATTTTGGAGACTTGCTTGGAAAGTTGTTTAGTGACTAGTTCATTGTTCAAATTATCAATTTTTATTATTCACTAAAGTTTCGAATTTTTGCCGGCAATCAGCTGAATAAAACTAGATACAGACGATTATGTTGGTATATGACTTTCGTGCCTAGCACAAATAACTCTTGGAATTTACCTGGACTTTTCGTATCATGTTGAGACGATCATCTACTTATTAGAAAAACTAATTTTTTGCCTCATTTTTTAGCTCGTCTATTTATCATTTTTGCACTTAAACTTTTTGGTTGGATTCTCCTTCTCAACAACCAGCAAAGTAAAACAAGATTTATTTGCGAAACTTTAAGTTTAAGTTTTTTTAACGATCATTTTCTTGAGTTCGTTATAAAATTACATGTTTGTTTATTGTTGACAGCTGTTTGTTATCAATACCAAATTACAATCAAACAAATCTATTAAACTGTTTATAAGATTTATGCAAATCTAACACAGTCACAAAAGGAGCAATCATGCACATGTCATGCGTTCACCAGAACAATCAAAATTAGGTCCGGTTTTACATCAGCTATATAGAGTGCTATATGTCACATACAGTAAAAAATAACTGAGTAAATTGTAAGTTTATCTGACACATAACAGCTATTCTTGAAGATGTGAAATCGGCCCTTAATCAATTAAAGAGATTTTTATACTCTGTACCAATTGATTAGGTACACGTACTAAACTCACTCGTCACTCACCGAGAACCATTGAACGTATACACCCCAACTTGACGGCTTTTTGATATTGTTAAATTAATTCATCAAAAGTTTTTAGCCTCAGTTGTTTGCAAAGGAGTCAAAACTTCGGCGAAAATCCGACGTTTTGGAAAAGGTTGTGAAGCCTTTTGAAAAAGTTGTTCTACGATTTGTAGACAATGGCCGTGCTCAGCAGAAAGATTGATCGCTGAGCAGGTATCACAAAAAGCCGATACATCGACTAGATTCTGCTGAACGAAGTGCTACATTTTTGGACAAAGGCTTTTAAAGACAATTTCTTAACCGACATTGGCGCCGCTCCGCGCCAATATAGAAATTGCATTAAATTAGTCAAACTTAAGTTTTTTGTTTTATTTAAATTATTTATCGCTAATAGAAAGAACTCATTTTTAAATTAAGTGCACAAAATGAACCAAGATGCGCGTGTCGGTATCGAAAAAAAAACCAATCAATATACAATTACACTTGTAGATAGTAGTATCACTAGTACTATTCACTATCATGATACGTCAAAATGTCAATCATGATCATGAAAGATCAGTGGAGATGTGTGATTGATCAGGGAGCAAGTTCTTATGATGAACGCGGCCATTGAGAGACTGAATATAAAGAAGAAGAAAGTATTGAAATTAATCACTCTACTATAAAAACCATTTTAGCTTTCCGAAAAACGGTCAAGCTATTCAGTTACAAAAGTTTTGGGCCATAATTAGTTTACATTGGTAATACGTTTTATCTTACAAGTATTGTACCCTTGCAAAGGATATATAAAAGTTGTCCAGATGTTTGTGAAGCAAAGCAGGAAGAATCTTCGACCACATAAAGTTTAAATATATTTTTAATCAGCTTGACGAGCTGAGTTGATTTGGCCATGTCAGTCTGTTTTTATACCCTGTTCCCATTGAAAATGGGAAAAGGGGGATCATGAAGTTGTGCGAATCTTTGTAACAAAGAGAAGGCAACATTTACGACCCCATAAAGTATATATATTCTTGATCAGCATGAGCAGTCAAGTCGATATAGCCATGTCCGTCTGTCTGAATGAACGCAACGATCTCAGAGACTATAAGAGATAGAGCCACAAATTTTTGCATGAAGGTAGACCTATGCCGTACGCAGATCAAATTTGTTTCAGATTTGAAAAATTCCTCCTGTACCCCCTCATCCCCAAAAAAACCGACATATCCTAGACCTAAAACGCAGTCAGATGCACAATTTTCGTGGTTTAGTATACATCAAGCTAGGCCCAATATCTAACTATTCTGAAAAATACAATCAGATCGGACTAAAAACACCGGAGTTATAAGCGAAACAATTGAGCTTGACGTTAGTTAGGCCTAAAACCGCTGAAATTACTACATAAAGTGGCCTACTTCCAGGATGAGCCGTTAATAGGTGTTTCAAAAACAGGTTACATACAAATTCAAAAACTAATAAATTAAAACAAATGAACAGGGTATTTTGTAGTCGGCGCACGCGACTGCAGCGCCCTTACTTGTAATTTATATATTTTTTGCTAGTTTTAAAGCTATCTTCACCAAACTTTGTACGAAGTTTTATTTGTCTAAACCGGGCGGATCGGATGCCTATAGCATTTGGCTGTCATAGGAACGATCGTTCAAAAAACTAGGACAACTATATAGTATGACTGCCATACAATACACAATTTTACAAAGATTGCCATTCAGGTATATTATAATTCGAAATCGGTTCGAACGAATGTTCGAAATGTAATAAATGAAATAGAAAATCGATTAATATTTTACTGGAAAGCGAAAACACCAAAATGAAAACGATTCTCAATTGCATTCGATTTGTTATAAAACGTTTCTCACTATATCAATTCCAATATTCCGACCGAATAAAAAACTTGCAGACCTGTATAAGGCTGCAAGCCGGTTTTAATGCGAACCGGTTTGGACCCGGAACTCCGACTTTTATTTTACTGTAAGCCGAACCTTGAACTAAACCACTTTAGAAATAAAAGCTGATCGGTTTAGCAAAAACTGTAAATATCGGAATATTTGACCTTCTGACTAGCGACATTATCTATTATTTTGTTGGTATTGTGCGACTGAGCTTTAAAATGGGCAGGAAAGTGCAATGAAAACCAACGAATAACGATTTAAACTACTTATAAAATTCTGACCCATAACAGCCGCTGATTTTTAAAATCCTCGACTCCAAAGCTATTTGAATGATTCACAAAAACAAAAGCTTAGCATTAGATTGGTAAAATTTTTCTAAAAAAAAGTTTACGAAATATAATTTTTCTTACTTAGGGCCGATTTCTCATCTTCTGCATAGCAGCTAAGTGACAAATTAACTAAGATTTTGCTCTGTTATTTGTAGGTTTATGTGACAGATAGCTCTATGCAGTAGATTAGAAAAAGGCCCTTAGGTTACATTTTAAAAATATCTATTTGAAATTTAAGTAGTTTTAAGGTCGAAAGCGATTTTTAGAACACATAGGATTAGATTAACTACTAAAAATTAGACGTAATTAGTAACTAAATAAATGTATTGCTTTGTTTTTATTGATATTGTGTCAAGCATGGGGTCAACCATGCCAACTCTGATGGGGTGAACAATGGCTCGAACCAAAACCTCAAAAAACATCAAACCAGAAATTTTCGAACCTTAACCATTGGTACATTTTTTATCGAACCAAAAAGACTAATTGATTGTAGCCCTGGACGTGTTTAAATGTTCATTTTATACATTTAAGATAGTTTAATTTGATTATGTACCTACATTTAATATCTGAATTCTTAACTGAACCCAGAATTAAGATCACGCCTCAAATTCAATCAACCGCTCCTGTTTAATTCCGCATACGCGTGCATTGAACGGAACGTGTTTGGTGTTTTTTTTCTGTTTTCCTACCTGTCGAGAATTCTCCACAAACATTTAACAAGTCTCTCTCGTTCTCTTATTCCGCTTCTGTCCGGCACTGTGCCGGTCTACCTCATAAGGTTTGATACGTCATCATTTTGGGTAAAACTACTCTTATTTACACGAGCATGGGTATTCTGAAAGTCTACAAGCTGTCAACCTTTAACTGACATCTAGCCTTTGAGAAAGAGAGTGCTAATTAAGAGAGTAAGGGAAGGTGAGATGAATAATGCGGTCTAACTATAAAAGGTGCCAGTCCTTATTGGGCGGCAGAGTGAGTGAAATTGGAAAAGTTGCGTGAAACCTAATAAGGACGCCTGCTATTGAATCTGGGATTGGTTTTTGATTTTTGTGGTTTTTTTGAGGTTAGTTGAAGGATATTTTATTTGTTTACTTCCTATAGTTCAGCGAGTGTTATACGACAAGGGAACATCTTGTATTGTATTCCGCTGCACTTCCACCGAAGTGTGGACAAGTGCTTCAAGGAATGAAAAACAATGCACGTGTAGGGGTTGTTGCAGTGGCTTCTTATCACACCATCATCATCTTCATCATCGGCACACAGCCATCCCTGCTTGGGCAGACAACAAACAAACATTTTTGCCGGCTGCCGCTTGCTCCAATTGATAATTTCCGTCGTTCAATTTAAACAAAAAAAAAGTATCCGTTGTCTGCTCTGCAAGTGCGAGGGTTGCCTTTTGTACTTTTAGTGCTAGCGATAAGTCATTTCTATTAAAAAGCACTAGCTCAGAAGTTTGGGCTTAAAAAATGCAACTCGGCATGCAAAAAGGGGAAAAAAGGGAATGAAATCATGAACATTTTCAATCGATAATCATAATTAATCTTCATACATATGAAGTAGAAATGGTTCGGTTCCATGGTTCACTACATGGTTTTTGGAGCTAACCGGTTTGCGGTTTTGCTGCGAAAGAGCTGCCTGTCTATTGGACTTACTGCTACGACAGTGGTTTGGTTCACAGGTTGCCCCTTATATACACTCGTTTGAGCAGGAACCGGCTTCTAAGTGACAAAAGTCCTACAAAAGTTGACATGCAACAGTTAAACCAGCAATATGAAAGGCAACCCTCTCATTCCAAAGCCCTGCTTCAACTTTTTCTGTGTTTTGGTGGTTGTCTGCATGTGTGTTGTTGTGGAGAGCATGAGCGAGAGCAACTCTACACACTCAGTCAGCTCGACTCTCTGTTAGTGACTAGAAGTTAAGAGCGAATCGCTATACACAAAAGCAGACGCAGCCAGTCAGTTGCTTGTCGTCGCTTGGATTCGTCGTTTGTTTGTTGTTCCCTTTTTGCAACATACGGAAATTAAACGGAATTTATTTAAACAAAGGCTACTAGTGAAAATTTTGAATGCATTTCGCTGTAATTGTTGTCATTTAACTTTACACAAAGTTGTCGCGTCACTTTTAAGTGTTTTGGCATGCGAGTCATGATCTTGACTCAAAACCGGCATCAAACTGGAGGAGACACTACCTTGATGACGCATTACAGATCGACATAGACAACCGTGTGGCCTATAGCTGTATCTGTGTATATCTGTAGCTCTGTGTGTGTGTGTGTGGAGTACAAACAAAGATGCTTGGCGCGCATTTTCTTTCCTTTCCCTGCCCATACCTGGCGCAATTTGCAAAAAGCAGCTGCTGCATTTTGTTGGCCTTGCTACCATTTCTCTGCAAATTCAACCTAGTGGCTGGCCATGTTAGCAGCAGCAGCTCGGGAACAGGATCGCAGGCCTTGGTCGATCCCAGCTTGGTGCTGGTAAACAAATGCTGTGAAAAGTTCGAAATACACGTGGATAATGAGTGTCAGCAGGTCAACCAGACGGGTAAGGCCCAACCTGCCGGTTAAGGAGTTAGAATATTAACCAGAGTTGGCATGGTTACGCAGTAAAGCACCGTGCGTGACTCTGCTTGGTGTTTGGCCATTCAACCTTATAGATTTTCTGCCTTTTGGGCATGCAACATATGTTCAACGTTTAATGAGCCATTTGTTTTGCTTTTTGTGGAACGAAAAAATCGTTCCCCTTCAAACAAATATGAATGAAAAAGATATTTCAGTGATTTATGGGTTGTTTAAGTAGCCAAGAAATGAGTTTAGAATTAATTGTATAAGAGATAAGTAAGATAAGAAGTTTGATGGGGGTTTCCATTAGATAACCTCACCTATGGTCTGTACAAGATGTTGAGGAAAATTTATCTCAAAGTAAGACATCAACCAACATTTATTATCGTTGCTTTATATTAACAAAAGATTAGAGCTTATTTAACATGTTTTGATTTCCTATTGACGCTGTTGGGCAGCCAAGCAACTGAAGTGAGATCATGGTAAGAAACTATACATGTTTTCATTAGCTTCAATAAGAGAAAGATCGCTTTAGAGACGTAAATTTGACAAAGCAGATAAGGACACTCCTCGATCAATAAACTAGTTTGAAGACGTTCATTTGAACATTTAATGAATGAAAATGTATGCCAAACGAAGCTGCAGCTTGCAGAATAACTGGAAATAAACTATTAACAAGCCATGTCTCAACTATAAAAGAGTTTGGGAAGTAGGCAAATGGTGTACATCGTAAATAATACAGTTAAGGCAAAAATTTAAAGAAGCGGCCTTCACCTTCACTTCACATCAAACTGAATTGTTAATTAAGTACGATGGTTATTTGCATGAAACCTACCGTGCATGAAACATTGACGACCGTACTTCATTAAGTTCTCCTTTTTAAGTCCATTTCGCTGAACTTCTTAGCTGTGTGTACTGAGTTATTAAGTGACCACGTGGTTGGAATGGAAAAAAAACAATGAAACGCGACCAAATTTTTTCTGAAATTTTCAATTATTTAACAGAAAACCATAAAAAAAGGTAAAGATTGAAGACTAAGGCTTTGATGTTGCCCTTGCGCTCGCGCAGTCACTAACACAAATAAAAAACGAGAAAGCTAAGCTAACTTCGTCTGTGCCGAAGTTTTTATACCCGTGCAAGTTCTCGCTTAAATATTTTCAAAAAACTCTCTTTTTCCCATTAACCGACCGATCGTTCGTGTTCGGGAGCTATATGATATAGTCATCCGATTTGGCCAACAAATTGTAGAATTATGTAAAAGCATGTGAATCAAACAAATACAAAATTGCAGGATGCTACCATTAAAAACAAAAAAGTTTTTATAACTAAGACTGTTTTTCAGACCTATCTTTTGTATGGGCGCTTTACCATATACAGGGTTGCCCATATTCGACGGACCCATGTTTTTTTTAAAAAAATCAAAGAAAAAAATAAAAATTTGGCGGTTGGCAATCTTAATCATTTAATTTGTTCCAAGTAGATTTGTTTACATCAATTTTTGAATATGATTTCTCTCAAATGGCCGCCTCTGGCGTTGATGGCGTATTGTGCACTTTTTGCAGCATTTTCCATCGTTTTCGCCAACATTTCGGCCGGAATAGCGGCTATTTCTTCACGAATGTTGTCCTTGAGCTCTTCTACGGTCCTTGGCTTGTTAACGTAAACCTTTGACTTCAAATATCCCCACAAGAAGAAGTCAGGCGGCGTCAAATCGGGCGAACGCGGTGGCCAGTCCAAATCACCACTTTTCGACATCAAACGGCCCGGAAACAATTTCTTCAGAAAATCGATTGTTATGCGACTTGTGTGCGGTGGAGCGCCGTCTTGTTGAAACCAGAACTGCCTCATACGCTTTCGACGAATAATTGGCATCACAAAATTGGTCATCATGTCGCGATAACGCTCCTGGTTGATGGTAACAGCATGGCCATTTTCATTTTGGAAGAAAAACGGCCCAATGACCGTTTTCGCACTAACGCCGCACCAAACTGTGACTTTTTCGTCATGAAGAGGCACTTCTTGAATCTCCTGAGGATTTTCAGTGGCGTAAATACGGCAATTTTGCTTATTTACAGTCCCATTCAATGTGAAATTTTATTTTTTAAAAGCACGTTGAGTTTTCACAATTGACTTGTTCTGTTGAATGTAAATTTCAACTATTTCAGAGCGCTCGCGTGGCGTGTATTGTTCCATGGTAAAAATCTGCTTGGACTGACGCTTCAAACGCGGTATGTCATTAAGCGATCTGACATCTCTGTCAAAAGTTATGGCGTTGCCAGATGGGTCCGTCGAATATGGACAACCCTGTAGTTGTCCGATTTTAATTAAACTTGGTAGAATTATAAAAAAAAATATAATCCGGATCCGACAAATTAGTAGTGCGCAGCAAAAAGAAGACTCTGTGCAAAATTTCACCTCGATAGCTTTAAAACTGAGAGACTAGTTCGCGTAGAAACAGACAGACAGACGGACGAACAAAGCTCAATCGACTCAGCTCGTCACCCTGATCAAGATTATATACAGTTTATGGAGTCGGAAATGAATATTTCTATGCGTTGCAAACTTTTGGGTAAAATTATAATACCCTTTGCAAGTGTATAATAAGTTATATGAGGCAACAACAACCACAATAAAACGAAAAGGGACGCCGCCTACTGCCTATTGCTGTGTGTGTGTGCTTGTGGCTGTCTTACGCTCACCGCAAAATCAAAATCAACGCTGTAGATTCCTCAATTTCGCAAGAGGCATAGATGAGAAAGCGAAGTGAGTACGAAGTTGTTGTTGTAACCATTGGTGCGAAATTTGACTCATAATTATGTCGTTAGATTAAGAATGGAACGACAGATTGTTGTAAAGCTGAAAAACTAAGAGAAAGCAAATTGCAGAACTAATAAAGTCCATTTCAAAACATTCCATACATTCCAAAAATGCGACAACCTGTTAATTCGTCAGTCTGGAAACGACTCATTCCATTCTTAGAAAACCTTAAAAATAACTTGCAAGCACCAATTAGCCATAGGCTAATTGAAAGCTTGTGAAAGCACATTTCTATTGGATTCTCAGCTACCAGGGCAGTCAGGGAAGCAATATTACGGATTAATGATCAAAGTACTTGGCTATTCTTAAACCGAGGAGAGCATGTGCCAATATCATTGCAACTGCTTTATTTTGCAGTCACCTGCTTTAATTAGCTTTTAATGCAGTTCACACAGTTTGTGAACTGCAGAATCGGTTTTTACATGATTTTTAAAGAAAAATTTATTACAAATCTTTCCTTAAATCTGTTTTCTTTGCAATTTTTCCATGGTTCACAAGACTTTTTTTTTTTGGATTGCCCTTAATGAAACCCTATCTCAACTTTTAAGACCATTCCTTGCTCGGAAAGTCATATTTTCGGACTTTTGATGTTGCGAAAAATCTGAACTGGTTCTTCTTTCTGTTCGAGGATCGCCCCTAATTCCACCGAATCTTAACCCTTTAAGTCCATTCTTAAGTCTAACATTCAGAAGGGTTCTTAAATCGGTTCGGTCCTATGGGTTTCACCACATTATCAGACTTAAGTTCTGGTTGTTTTGGCTGTAAAATCAAGGAAACATGACATTTTGAAGTTACCCGTTCTCGTTTTTAACTACCATTTCGTGACCTCTGGGCTTATGTTATATTTTCCTTCGCCTAATCGTGCATTTGTTGGTTGGGTGGAAGGTGGGCTGCTATTTAGCCGTAACAATCTTCCGCTTGTTGTCACTTGAGCTGCGGAATCCACATCATCAAATTTAGTCAACAATAACTGACTGCATGCGCCACCACAATAATGACCACAAACCCAGCAAAGAAACAAATTAACAAAATTTGCAAAAACAAATTAAAATCCAGCTGATAATGAAACAGCATGGACTAAATTTGGATTTGGATGAGCAAATTCTTTTTGCCAAGCAACGTACATTTTTATAGACAGCAGGGGAAGCGGGCTGTGATGCACTGTTCTTCAATTGAAATTGCCTCAATTCTATACATTTTCAGACTACTTCCAGCCGATGTTCACCAGCTATGGCGGTGAACAGAATAGGCCTGTGCACTTTAAATTTGTCATAGGCATTCCCAATTGTGGATCCATGCAGATGTGGTCCATTTATCAATCATTGGAGGTGAGTAGACTGTGAACACACAGAAATATATTTACCATAAGGAAAACCTCCTCAATTTAGGGCTCTGACAAGTTGGTGCTACTGGATGATGGCAAACTGAGACACTATACCAATGTCAAGGACGAGGCTGATGAGCAACGCGGTGTTGAAACGGAATACGATGAGGAAATGGATACCGATGCCCAACAGCCGCTCTATTATGATTATGATCCTGGTCTCTACTGCCTGGATAAGGTAAACTAGTTGTTAATACATTTATAATTCATTATTAATCTGTTTTTGCTTCAATCGCAGGCAATTTCCTCCACAGGCGACACAAAACTGTTTGCCCAAATTTGTTTGGCCAAAAAGGAGATCAAATGGACCGATACGAATTTCTTGCTACGCAAAATACTTAATCCCATCTTCCATGGCATTTCGCTGATCGTTTTACTGATCATAGCGATTATCTATTTTATTTTGCCCACCTTGAGGTGAGAGGTGAACTATGTCGAATCGTTTCCTTTAACTCCCATTTCGTTTCAGCAGAGATCTGGTGGGCAACATTGTGACCACCATTGCCATGTGCCTGATGGTTAGTCAGGCGGCAGATCTGGTGCGCATCTTTACCGAATTCACCAGTCATGTGAGCTTCTTTGTGGCGGATTCGATACTATACTTCAGCCTTTTGGCCGCTTTCTTTTGGTTAAATAGTTTAGGTTTTTATGTGTGGAAAACGTTTCGCTCGCGCAATGTTTTCCTACGAGTCACGGATGGTAGAAAATATTGCTATTATTCAGCCTATGCTTGGGGTTGTACAGCCACCATGGCTGCTCTGGCTATCTTTGCGCATATCTTTTTGGATGCGGAATCGTACAAGCGAGAGAATATGTTGGGCGAACAGGAGACAATTGGCTGGCTGGGCATGTGGATATTCTTTGCACCGATTGCCTGTACCATTATTATCAACATCTTCTTCTACGTGACCACAAGGAAGTTAATCAATCGTCGCACTGTATATGGACGGATAGCTCACAAGCTGAAGGCCAAGTAAGTGGTTTGAAAAAAAATAATGTATATAAAAGATGGCGCGTCTGGGAATTATGTTTGACATTGATTTGTTCAATATCAGCAATATCTGAATCTGTGAAAGATTATCATGCTTAAGACCAATTTCGTATATATATTGATTGCTGAAAAGCAAGACCAGTTACCCTGATCCGCTCAGGAGCGGTTCTGTTCGGGTATTTTTTCTCTTTTGAAGTAGACCCTAAAAGGGATCACCCGAATCTTGACCTAAACCCAACTCCCTCTGTTTGAAATATGTATAATCGTTTTATTGCCTAGAACAAAAAAGGTTTTGAAAATCGAGTTCAGATCAAATCGAGCTTGAATAAGGGCGCTGAAGCTTTTGTGTACGTGTTAGGAATTTCGAAAAAAGGTCTGAAGGAACTCTTGCTCTTTAAAATAAACAAAATATGTAATAGATTGATTCGCAGATTTAACTTTTGCATTCAGTTTATAAAATTGGTAAGCAAAATTCATTGGCGGCGATGCTTTGAACATATTTCACTATCTAATCCAAAGAAATTCGAAAAATATAAATTAGATGCTTTGATAGTTCGTCATGATTCAGCTGTGATTGTAGAGATTTTTTGTTGAGTTGGGCAAAGGCTGAAAGAACAGGTCTAATAGTATGACAAAAAAAAAACGGGTTTATGAAGTGCCATTTACATACATTATTTTTTGTAAGTACTTTCTGATTTCTTTCTTTTCATTCTGTCAATATGTTCCCTTACAGTTTCATCATGTTTTCACTGATGTTATTGGTAATGTCACTATCCTGGCTGTTTTTCATGATGTCCTCACTAAAAATGGATGGTCTACTCTATGCTCACATTATTGTGAATGCTTTGCAGTCACCTTTGCTGCTGTACATTTGTGTTCTACGTCAGCGTCATATCACCTTTCTGCTCAAGAAATCCTGCTGTTACAATGAGCCACCCTCGACAAATGATTGGGGCGATGAGCTGCACTACATGAATGGCAATGACTATTGAGTACCGTCCACCTGCTCGTCCGCTATCCATTTTTAAAATCTAAGTTTTAGCTTTGCTAAGTGTTTTTAACAATGTTAAACATTGAGATTTTGTACTTAAACTATTAACAATTAATTTATATATGAAAATAAAGCAAAAGTCTGACACTCACCTGACCAAATAGTTTGCCCTCCTCCCGCTGTACCAGTGGACACATTAGAGCACGCACTATAAGATGACAGTCATCGAGGACTGTGTTGAAGAAGCGTCTGGTGGGCAACAAGGCTTCCAAGTCAATAATAAACTCCATGAAACGTTCACAATAATGCACCACATTCGCATTGAGCTCGCCCTCCAAGGGAATCCTTTCGAGTATATTCAGAAAATCAATGATGAGATTCTGCATGAAATGACGTTCCCACAAAACTTCAGGTTTGACATCCTTTTCCTTTTTTAGAAGGCGTTTCCAGTATTTGCGCCATTCGGGCACCTCACGCAACTCCTGATCGCGGCGCTCTTAGAAGAGAGAGGACATGGAGAATAAGCTCATCAATGTCTTAAATTAGTTCGCACGATTTACTCACTTGGCTGCAGGCAATGCCACATGGAGAGCGAGACCAGACGTTTGGCTTGCTCGCGGCACAAGCCAATCTCCATGCTATTGAAGCAATGATTGAGAAACATTAACAAGGCTGTGCGTTCTCTTAAAGTGCTGGTGGCTTGCTTGATGGCGCTGTCCCTTTTTTCCCGGCAAACATGACTCTAGCACATGCCGAAAGTAAGCCGGATATTCCTCCGGCAATTGCTCAAACACATCCCACACTTGCACACGCTCGCGAAATTTCTCATTTGCCATGATTACTATGGACATCAGATGAGCATGTGTGGCCGTCTCACGCTTGTAATTTGGCCACAAATACTGCTCCAGATACTGACTGAACTCCAGCATGTTGATGCGCCTGGAGGCGTTACTCCCACTAGTAATTTCCTCCTGATAGATGCGTTCTATAATCTCACGATTGTAGGGCAAGTGTTTGGCCTTGGTCTCCGGTGACCAGTACTGGGAAGACAGCTGAAAGAGGTTTGGAATGGGTAAACGTTTGTCCAGAGGAGCGCCCGCTAAAGCACTTACCTGCCAAATGACATCGGAACTAAATTGAGCCAGGGTAAGCGCTCCAGCTTTTGTTTTGGCATCCTTGGCCTTTGCAGCGGTCGTTTGGCTTCTGCGTTTCATTGCGAAAACCTAAATAATCAGCAGAAAACTTAAGAAATAGCAAAAACCTAACCAAAACAAACGCTGGTTTAGGTTTGTTAGAGATGAGCAGTCGGGAGCGATATTGTAGCCGATGGTTGCTTGTTAGAGATGCGCCAAATGAGGAAATTTTAGTAACAGTGACTGAATGTGAACAGATGCTTAGCACAACAAAATGTCGTCTGATGTGATCTTAGTAATGCAAAGTAAGGCATTTTATAAAAACAAATGACTATACACAGCCCCAAAGTTAGCCCCGAGTCGAGCTTCTCTTAAAAAGCATTTTATGGAACACATTAATGCTGGGGCTTATTTTGGACTCATTAGAATAAATCTTGAGCTTGGACCAATCCTAGGAACTGCTTTTCTAATAATACTTAATGAATCTTTACAAATCGTTATAGAATTTTTAACGATTTGGCTCATATTCACATCAGTCTAAAGAGTCAGGACAGTTCGTGATTGGACCATTAAACTTTGCATGAGCTCATCGGTGATTGTTCACATGAAAAATACTCGTGACTAGTAACGGGTAGCGGACTTAGGCGCATCTCTATTAAGCACGCCGGCTACCGCAACCAAGCAGAGCTACAACACATTTTGTAAACTATAATTATTATTAATTGTATATAAGTCCTCCGAAAACACACACACACCATGTCGCAATCCATGCCGCCAGAGAACTTGAACGTAAGTAAATCAAGCCACTCCCATATCCATTCCCTGTAACTGAGTTCCCTTCATTTCAGAGTCGACTGCTCACTGTGCTTGGTCTGCCGCTTTTGGAGAAGGTCCATGAATTAAGCATCCTCTTCGAACGTTGCACTCTGCGACAAATACAGGAAATGTACCCACACATAGTGCACTCCATCTTTGGCATACAGGGCAATCCCTTGGGCTGGGGCTTGAGGACCACGACCATGGAGAATGCTCCGCATTATTTTAATACGCTCCTACAGTTCTTTGGCGTCAGTGGGTCCTGGATGCACATGTGCCACAGACTGTTGAATGATACCACCAAGTTTGAACTGGATGTAAATTTGCTACCAGTGAGTGCAGTGCTTCCCACTCTGAAATCGTTATCTTCAACCACATTTCACTCTCTTTTTCCGTTTTTAGAGAAACTTCATCCAAATGCTGCAGGCTGGCCAGAACCCCATGTTCTATGCAGATCTGATTAACATAGATCGGTTCAAGCATCAAGTGGTCTCATTGTCATTGAACGCCTTTGACTTTTTCATCTTCCATTTCGTTTTGTATGCTCTGCAGCCGCTGCACTCCATCAATCCCATTGCCATGCAGATTCACAATGAGCGTTCCAAGACTGTTTACCATCAGCTGGTGGTGGAGTACTTGAATAATTTCCTGCCCGTGTATCCAGATGCTCGCATCGAGCCCGTTAATTTCTGTGGAACGGTTAAAGCACCTCAGCCTTTGCCCGCCCAATCTCTGCAGCCACAACGTCAACCACGCTACATTAAAATACCCAGCTCCTATCGCAATGGCAATGTCTCCGGAGGCGGTGGTGGCGGAACAGCAGTGGGTGGAGGCAACATATCACCCCAGTCAAGCGGCGGTGCTGTATCTCGCGCCTATGCATGGCGTTCTGAGTCGGTGCTGCATTTTTTCGTCGATATCTGGCTGCGCTATGATGTCGAGTCGGAGCACCATTTGCCCAGCAGTGACTTTGTGCGCGGAGTACGCACCTTGTGTAAGCAGGTTCATTTCTTTGCCAATGCCGCACTAATGGACCACACTGCTCTGTGCTCGCTGCGCAAGGTGTCGCTGAGCATGGTCAAGGCTAGGATTTATGCCTTTCTTTGCGGGCTGATTGATCGCTGGCCCCTGGATAGTTCATTGATAGTGGTCCTGGAGCTTTGGCTGAGTTATATACAACCCTGGCGCTATACTTTGTCCGCCATCAATAGCAGAAGGTGAGGAGGCGTCTGTTTTGAAACCACTTTTAAAAATAATTCTTTTATTCCATCTTCCAGTGGCGGCCTCAGCTATGAACCCCCCATTTCTCCGGCCTTTGAGGGCTTCATCATAGACAATCTTATAGTGTACACTCACATCTTTATGCAATTGCTGCCCCGCTTTGAGCGCCTTGACTATACCGTCTACCGAAATGCCTACATGCTGCATCGCCTGGCCAAAATGTTTGCTCAGCCAGATTTGGTGGAACGTCTGCAACGATTTGAGCGCCTGCATTCAGGCAGTGCCTATGGTTTTGACTCGCCCCAGCGACAGGTTAATCTTATGAAGTATGTAAAATTCATTTAACATTGCTACCAGATTTATGTATACTCTTGTTTCCTCTAGCAAATCTAACTCTTACAATGCTCAATGGAATCCTCTGGCAAGCGCCAATATCCCCAAGCTCTTCAGTGAGACGATGCACCTGCAAATAGAGAGCTTCCTGTATATCATCAGTATGGCGCGGAATTCAGTACTGCGCGACATTTGTGCCCTGCGCAAAGAGATAACAGATCGTCAAAAATCAGAGGATTTCCTAAAGAATTTCTTCAACAAACTGATGGGCGAGTGTACACAAGATGAGTTGACTTTACGCGAGGTTAGCCGCATACCCGAAGTGCTGCGTCACTGTATCGATGCCTTGTGCTGTACATTTCGTGTAAGCGAAGGAAAACTACTTTTCGTATACATCTTTGAAATATTTGATTTTCCAGGTGGATCCGTCAAATCTGTCTATGCATGAAACTCTACCCGTAGAGCCCAGTCCACCGGCCTCGGTTACACTACAAAAGTTCAGCTTTTTTAATTCGAGCGACTCGCTGGATACATCAAAACTGTCACCACATCAAATGTCACTTAATGCCTCCAATATGCAGGCCGCTGTGGATCCCGCCCTGTTGCCTATTCAATCCAATGAGATAAAGTTCCTGGTCAGATGGTTACATATCATATCGGAGAAAGTGAACGAGAAGGTGAGTACCCAATCGTTTCTTAAAGCAATTTATCGATCTGTAGGGTGATTACCTAAAAGGAACTAAGGGAAAAGAATCAGGCAAACTAGATTGAAATTCGGCATCCTTCTTTACCTTCCACTTAATTGTGCAGAATCTTAAGCAATAAACTTTTATGCCCTACGAACTACTAATTCTACAATTAATCTCTCTTGCAGTACGGAAATCAGATCGAAGCTTACTACGCGCGGGAGGATTTCTGTGGCAAGTTGTCACGCCAGCTCTTGTACGCACCCATGACGGAGCAATGGTTCGACAAACATTGCGGTTATGCGGATATGTGTGAAAAGGAAATTCCGCCTCGTATTTGTCTGCGTCCGTTAGGCTCCATTCCTGTTTTGTCCATTATGGCGGGTTCACTGATTCTGGGGTATTTATTGTGTGGTGCACCGATTGTGGGACTCATTTCCTTGGGACTACTGATTCTCAGTTACATCATGTTTATGGCCCTAATATCATGAAGAGGACGAGTAAAAGGATGGCCTTTGTCAAAGTTGTAAAATACAATTTTTTAATTTTAATGTATAAAACTAAACCAAACTACAATTACGCTTAAATTTCATATTGGCTAACTCTAACACTTCGTTCGCAACTGCAGCGCCAGCCGCAATTGTTGATCCGGCACCGTGACCATGCGCAACACACAGTCCACCGGCTGTTTATTGAGACATCGCATCTCAAACTGGTTGGCGCACTTGCCCAGCAGTGAGTGTAGCTGCTTTAGGGCCACACGACGTCCTATACAGGAGCGCTGGCCAATGGCAAATGGTAGGCTACCATGACCGTGATGCACTTGCTCCGACTGGCTTAGAGACCAACGTTCCGGCCACACTCGCTCGGGCTGATCAAAATGTGATGGATCGCGGCCAGCGGTGTAGAGAGATAGCAACACCATGGTCTGTAAATAAGACAGGTTTAAGCCACATCTTTATCGGCCCAGCTACTTACATCTTTCTCAATGAAATGGCCGCCCAGCTGTGCATCCTCCGGCAGGTAACGTCCAATAAAGGGAGCCACAGGATACAAGCGCAGTGACTCCTTGATCAGGCCATGCATGAGCTTGGATTCAGCTGCTGGTGTGCGCTCCTGGGCTAATCTTTGCTGCAGATGGGGCTCTCTGGCGAGTACATACAGAGCCCATTGGCTGCTGAAGGCGGTCTGTTGAAAAGGAATTGAAGTTTATGTTTAGCGATGATTAATCAGGTACTGAACCAATGTTTGTGCTGCCACACCGTGTCACCTGCTGCTATCACCAGATCCACAAAAATTCGCTTAATCATCTCGGCGGGCACCTGAGCGGCCAGTAGCTTGTGAAACAAAGCCTCCTCCTGCTCCAGTTCCGGCTGCTGTGACTGTATGCAAAGGCTAATTATGGATGTGGCCTGTCTTAGAACCTCATCCACATTGCTTTCAAAGTCTTGCCATATGCGCAGACTTAAGAGCTGCGCCAGTTTGGGTGGAAAAGTCATCAGTCGCGAGCTATGCTCGAAAACTTTGTGCACAATTTGAGTGAAGGCATCCAGAGTTGATTGAATTTGGGTGCTGGTTATTACATTGTTGCCAAACATTATGCAACAGAGCACTGTAAAGGGCAAAAGATTATATTTCAGGTAAGTAAATCTTAAGTTGAGAATATTACGTACGAAATAAATGCACTTTTTTTTTGGAAGTTTTTCGCTTTATTGTAAAAAAATTTGCTACAAATTTATTTTCAAGATGTAGACCTTCGCAAGCCACTATCTTCCAACTCTCTGTCAGTTTTGCTAAGCCATCTCGAAAACAGTGCATCGGATTAATAATATCTATAATCTGGCAATATTACTAGTGTTGCCTACCGTTTTAAAACTGTATCGAAACTTAATCATCAGAATCAGTCAATCTCTGGATTCAGCGTATCAGGATATTCTTATGCCATGGTTTCTTCGAATCTCCTTCGAATTCCCAAGGTTTGTGACGTTGTTAGGCCGATGATTATATAAATTTGTATAAAGCATGGGCAGAACCTCGAACCTTACACAAAAACTATGTTGTTTACACTTCAGCGAAACGACACATACTGAAACATAAAGCTTAATGATGAGGCTTCAAAATGAAGTTATCCGATTCGATTTAAGACTAGAAACCCAATCTTTAAAAAATCCTTTGAAATTTGTACAGGTAATAGATTGATTTATAACAAAAAGGCTAAATTCATGGAGAATTTTACACGCGATTTTCACAAAATGGATTATTTTAAGTTATGACACTCATTGTGTTAAATATTTTTGATAAACTTCTGGAAAAAACGGGTTTTCCTAAGAATTTGTTGTCGTGGGTCACCGTAATTGCATGGCTATGATTGAGAGAGTCAACTTTAAAAACATTTTTATTGTACTTAGGGAATTTGTTTGTGTAGTTTGTGCTAAAGTATGTAACAGCCAGAAGAAAGAAGATGCTGCCCATCGCTGCTTCAGCCAGTGCTGCCTAGCATAAATGTTTCATTTCTCCATAACCCGACCATCGTTTATCCGACTTTCACCAAATATGTCCAAAAGGTACGAACTTTCTATCTTTAAAATTGTGGGAGATATGATGAAGTTGAGTTGAATTAAAAATAAACTTGAGCTGTCTGCAGGTGTAAGATGTTTTTGTCCCATAAATCGACTTGGCTGCTTGAACTAAGAAATCACTTTTCTTGAATTGTTCATCCCACTGTAAGCACAAAATGTTCTTGGTTTAACAATGCTTGTTCTCATTTCAATAATTTTAGCACTATTTGTTTGGTTTTAAAATATTTCCCAAAATTATCCCAAGAACGAAACGTGAAAATTTAAGTACTTAACGGTATAAATTCAATCCCATTAGTTCTAGAACGCTGGCAGCCGTTTTTTTATTCTGTGTATAGGCAAATTTTTTTGATCGCAAATAAAGATTCTGTGAGGAAATTTTTCAATTTTCAATTAGATTAGAGGTTATGACCGGGTTCGGGTTTGAATTTTACATGGGTTTGGGTATCACATAATCATGGGCCGGTTAAGGAAGGTTTGATTTACACGAAAAAAAAAGAAATTTGTAAAAACTTTTGGAGTTACTACTTACGCAAGATAACTTACCCAGATCCCACTAAAATCCTGACAATTTGTTCAAGAAACAGGCCTGCTAGGAGGGTAGTAAGCTCAGTAGGGGGCACAATAGTTCACAATAGAAAATCCTTAAATCTTTCTCAATTATGAAGGTGTTTCTTCGTTGATATTTATAGTAATGAGTATTAGTTATCGATCCACCAAGTCCAAAAGAAATTAAAAACAATAATGAAGCTAATAATAAACTAAGATTCACAGTTTTCCCGCCGTTCTCGATGCCTAAAGAATAAATACCACACGGTTAGAATACTTGGCTCACCTTCTATGGACCAGCGGTACAGTTGTTGCTCCAACAATGGCAACTCATAGCTGGCCCTGCCTTCCATTCCGCGAACAGCTGTCGCCTCCGTCTTCGCTCTCCATTTATCCACCAGTTGTCGCGTACAGCTCTCTATATGCACGTCCATCCAATTCAAATTGCCATTAAGGAGCAGACGATTAAGTATACGCCTATTGTGCAGCCACTCCGAGCCCTCCCTGCACGATGTTTTTAGATATTGATGAATTCACTTGGATTTGCAATTCATGGGATGTGCCACTTACATAAAGAACAGACCACGTTGGCAGGCATGTAGCTGATTGTATAGCTTCCAGGCATCGGGTAACGGATGCTGCGGATATTGACCCTCATGGAGAAAGACACTACGCATTAGATTCGCAGAGGCCACAAAAACGGCATCCTGTGCGCCGCCGCCCAAGCGTTCACGGAAGATGGGACCATACTGACGGTGTCGCGCATCGATGTATTTATGCAGGCTAAAGGATTTCGAGTATTGGAACAAGATTTCTTTATCTAGCTCCTCTACTCACTGTGTGGCTCCGCCGGCGGCTATTAAATCAAGTAGTGTTCCCACGACGGGGAAACCTTTCACTCGGGGTATGGGTACGTATGTGGAAGTGGCTACCAAATCTCCTGGCATATGACTCTTTATCTCCACCTTCGTGATGCGCAACAGCCAGTTCCTCAGCAGCTGCAGTAGCCAGCTTAGCAGGCCGCTAACCTTATCCCGGCCCAGTTGCCTTCTTATCATTTCTGGCCAGGCGATTTCGAAATGAAAATGATCCCAGCGGGTAGCGACCGGCTCAGTGCGACAGAATACGACCCGACAAGGGCAAGGCTAATGCTAGACTGACTCGACATGTTGGCCGGCTTGCGCCTTATAATACAAACTGACACCGAGTCGGCGGTGCCTAGCAAAGGCCGCGCGATAAGATCGAAAGAGCGGCACCTTGGCAAAAAGAGTGCAACTACCTGCCACTGCTCGGTGTACTGCTCGGTGACTGCTGACTGTGAGTGCCTTCCGCTGTTCTGTGTGCCCGCAGACTTAATTGATATGCGCAAATCCAATCAACGAAAACTCCCCAATACCAAGTCGCTGAGTGGACACTAAAAACGCTGGCTCAGCGAAATGCTCAACGCTGTCGGAGTCGGAAGATTGGTTCTCTGCGTTAGTCTAGAAAGAAACGACAAACAAAACGGTGGACTTGGCTGGGACGTCATCGAAGAAGAAATGTTTGGTTTTCGTATAAGTGCGTCCGCTTCGAGTTCATGTAAATTATGAAATTACCAAATCGGATTACTGCATACCAAAGCGGAAGGAGTGCGTCTGTTCTTTAAGTTCGTTCACAAATCTAAAGCATGTTCAATACTGGTTCATCCTTGGCAAGATGAAATTGAAAAGTACTTTGATGGGATAATAACCTCCATCAATGGTTCTCATGATAGCTCGGATAAATGGTGTTTTCTATTTCGCACTTCGCAAGAGATGAACAAATTGTTTCTCGGAAAAACTAAGAGCGAGAGCGCCAAACGGTAATCGCACAAAAATATTTTTTGTTACAGAATGTTAACTGAGCAAATGACAAGAGTACAGACGACGTGATCTGGTAATCACAGATATTCCTTTCACAATAATCTAACGACTACACGAAACCCGAAGGGAAATTCTCCAATCTGTGCTCCAGTGGTTCATTAGATCATATCAAGTCAAGAATGAATTCAACACAAAAAAAATTTGTTACCATATTTCCCAACTGCACAATTCGCTATACTTCGCTACTTCTTCGAAGAACGCTGCTTCATGGTCGAGCTTAGATACGAGTTAAATATATATGCTTCCAAGGAAGTTAAATTGGCCCAGTTATGTAGAAACTGCACACCGCCGACTTGCTGGTTTCAGACCCGCAAAACACATCCACTTATGCTCCTGATACATTCTTCTTGGCTTCCAGTCGATGCGTAACTACCCCATACCTAACTCCCCCATGTATAAAACCCCTGACATTCTACCAGCAGATATAAAGACCTTTTGCCGGCCTATACCATCCGTATCGCCAATAAACTGGCGACAAACAAAATACGAACACGGCTCAAAAGGATCATCGCTTGATTTGTCTTCGGAGGTCTTGAAGCACTTATGCCGGGTCAAATTGGATGTGCTTATATTAAGTTTAAAAACACTGCAGCACTTTCTGCAGCCAAAAAAGTTTGCGACCTTCCCTTGCTTCTTCCGCGCTTTTGGCAAATCTTGAGTTCTCCTGAAATAAAGTTCCTTTTGATGCTTTCTGAGATTGTCTCTACAGACTCGGTGGAATTCTATGAGGACTATTTTTGAATTAAGGAAAACATTGAATTAGTAGAGTTATCTGTGGTGTCCTACCATTTTTTCGGCAACCGACTAAACGTTTAAACGTGCTATAAATTAAACTACCATTTAATGTACTTAGTAACTTACAGATTGGTTTAAGTCCAGTGCAGTCTCATTATTTAAACTATGCTCCATTTCTTATTTATGCTTTTTATAATAAGTTTGTGCAAAAGTATGTAACAGCCAGAAGAAAGCATCTCCGACCCTACGAAGTATATATATTCTTGATCAGCATCAACAGCCGAGTCATGTCCGTCATGTCCGTCTGTCTGTCCTCAAAGATGGTAAGAGATAGAGGTTTGACATGTATGGGACATATGCTTCTTATGTCTGCAGGCAGATCAATTTTATTTTCACTTTTGGCCACGCCCCCGCCATTTGGAAAAAGCGTCATATCTCCCACAGTTTTTAAGATAGATGGTTTGTTCCTTCTGGACGTATTTAGTAATCAGGATAACTTATCGATCCGCCAAAGAAATTGTGAAGATCTAATAAACGGATTTCGAGTTATGATCAAAAGACTTTTCGCTGCTGCAGCGCAGAAGCACCGCTGCTTTCAGCTGCTACTGCAGCATCAAAATTTATGCTGAGCGTATAATTTCGTTGGTACAGAGTATCTTATAGTCGGGCTTGACCGACTTTCTTTCTTAATAATACGAGGGTTGCCTTTTATATTTCGGGATTGGCAACCCTAGTGTTGCAATCTGGCAACTGCCAGCTCAATCGTAAAGTTGGACATTTTTGAGGTTATACCGAACCGAACCGAACCGGTTTTGAACCGAACCGAACCGCTTATTCCAGCTGGTGAACCGAACCACAAACCGAACCGGCTTCATTTAAGAATTGCTGAACCGAACCCGAAACAACAAGAAAAAACGGTTTGGTTCAGTTCTGCTCTCTGACGAATTTTAAGACGGAAGTCGCTTTCCTCTAGCCAATGATACTTATTATTTTGGGAATTTAAATCGTTTCCCCATGACAATTTTTCTACATATCGTTCTACTCTCTACATTCTTACCTATGCCGGAACTTTTAAGGATGACCTAACGAAAATTTAAGAACGAGTAATTCTGCAAGTCTTCTGTAATTGCCCTCCGATCTCTTAATATACATACCATATTTGGAAATTTCTGTAATACATTCACCCTAATTCAATGCTAACCAGGAGAGTTTTTATACTTTTCTATTCTAATCTTTTCTGGCCGACATTCTCTATTTCAAAGATCATTCCTCTAGGATCTTATAGACGAATCCTTTGAATCTGGCACAATAAATTTGCGACATTCTTCTAAGGGTCTTAAAGATATTCAAATGGATTATAGGAATTCAATTTGAAAGTGTGCAAAAGTGACATGACAATAGAAATCATAATGTACCTTTGTGAACCACTGAACCGAACCGGAACCGCGGTTCAGTCAGTTCCAAAAACCGTGTAATTAACCGAAACGGCGGTTCAGAAACTGTCTGAACCACTGAACCGAACCAGTAATTATATTAGATTGGTTTGCATCCCTGTTTTTAAAAAAAACAAGTCCAGAAACTTATGACATTAAGGCTCTGAGCTGTTTGATCTATTCATATTGACATTGAACCCTATGTGCTGTTTGCGTTGAGCATGAGCTGAGCTGAGCTGAACTATTTCAAACAGATCATATAGCTCATGCCTCATGTCATGAGCTATAATTCAATGAGTCAACAATTTTGTGAACTATGACTAGAAATTCATAGATAGATCAAATCAGTAAGAAAGTCAAGGGGAACTTTGATTCATCTCATGCAGGGCTCTAATACTCGTACATATGATTAGAGAAATCTGTTATAATTCCAATGAATGTTTCTTGGTGTGAACAGGCTGTCAGATAACTAACAAAATCTGAAAGCCCTCTCGGTGCACTCTCGGACGGAATAGAAAACTGACCATCAGATATTAATAAGGTCGTTGTCTTTGGCTTTAGACGTGTCAAAATTAGTACTCATGGTTTTTGTGCTCTGACTTCTTTTCTGAGAATATTTGTGCAATCGGTCGGTCGGAGGGGTCTGACTTATGGACAGGGGAAGGGGTTTAAGTGTACAAAATTCAAATGGGAAGCATGGAGCCATGGAAAAGAGCCCTACTGCTGCATCGAACATTTAACACAAATCCTTTGCCTGATTGATGTAGATGAATCAAATAACCGAATAATCAAAAAACCGGTTTTTTTTTGGAACGGCTTAACCGATTTGGTTTAGCTCAACATACAGGGTGTCCCGGGAACTTTTACAAGTATTTAAATGCCCAATAGAACACAAAAAGAGGAACATTTTTTGTTCTTGCACCATGTGTCTAAATTGCGCCGTTTATGAGTTACAGCGATTCGAAGTAAATGCAGTTTATTTTGAAACTACTTGTTTTAAAATTCTTTTAAATTTATTTTGACATTTAAAAAAATTAATTTGAAAATCAATTTTTTTTCTTTTCGAAATTTTAACGCAAATGCTCAAAATGAGAACCTTCGACACTAATGCACATTTCGCAACGCCTTCTAATTTCAGTCGTAGTGACGTTTAGCTGAATTTCAGTTTTCATTGTTTGAAATGCATTTTCGATTTTTTCCTTTAATGGTTCAATATTCAATATCTCTTCAGTGTACACTAGCTACTTGGCTCTTCCCCAAATAAAATAGTCCAAGGGACTTAAATCGGGTGACCTAGGTGGCCATTGAATGGGACCGTTTCAGCCGATCCATTGATCTCCATTTTGTTGGTTCAAAAAGTCTTTTACGATACGGCTTGTATGCACGGGGCAGCCATCGTGTTAAAAAACTATTAAACGTATTCGTGCTAGGGGCACATCCTACAACAAAACATCAAGGCGGTTTTGAAGGAAATCAAGATAGTCCGCACTGTTTTGCCTCTGCGGTAAATAAACTGGTCCAATGATATGGTTTCCTAAAGCAGTGCACGTTATAATCTTACTCAAAATACTGAGTTTGAGTTTACTTACCACTGATACCTGCCCAAACATTGCAAATCTTCTTTGATGCTTCGTCTGCATTTTCACATGAGGGTTCTCCGCGTAGCATAATGATGCAAATTGTGAAAATAAACAATGCCTTCCCGGTCAAAAGTGGACTCATCGCCCCATAAAATGCATTTTCCACCATAATTTATGGTTTTGACACATTTCCAGTTTCTGCTAGGCGATTGTACGTACATGGAAATACTCTTTCGTTGGGAATACGCCTTTGTGGAAAGGCTTCTGCGTACATACGACGAGCAACAGTTGCATTGCAGCATGCCATGCCATAGTACAACACAATGTCAGCGTACTCCCGATTTGAAAATTTCACAGCTGAATTGACAAAAAAATTTTTTGTTTGTTTTCGAAATTCAGAAGATTAAAATGCAATCAAATTCTAATTTTTGAAAGAAAACTCATAAGTTAAAAAAAAATGTTACCATTAAAACAAGTAGTTTCGAAATAAACTGCATTTACTTCGAATCGCTGTAACTCATAAACGGTATAATTTAGACACATGGTGCAAGAACAAAAAATTTTCCTCTTTTTGTGTTCTAATGGGCATTCAAATACTTGTAAAAGTTCCCGGGACACCCTGTATATTGTAAATGTTCACAACTCGATTCCAAAAATAATTTAACACAAATTAAAAAACAGCTCTTAGGCCCAAAAAACAAGTTTGAAATTCGCCAACAATTTATTCACCCAGTTAATCTACTGCGATACCCATAGTTTTTTGGTGTTTTCTCCATTAAGAGGCCCCTAACACTATGTATCTTTTCCAATCACATCGCATGGCCATGACATGTTTAAAATCAATAAAACATTATTTTTCAAACATATATTAGACATATAAGGCACACTGTATAGCACACTGAAAGTCGGTCAAGCCCGACTGTAACATACTCTGTACCAACGAAATTATACGCTCAGCATAAATTTTGATGCTGCAGTAGCAGCTGAAAGCAGCGCTGCTATTGCGCTGCAGCAGCGAACAGTCTTTTGATCATAACTCGACAATCGTTTATCCGATGTTCACGATTGACGGATCGTTAAGTTATCCTGATAACTAAAAATGGCCATCTATCTTTAAAACTGTGGGAGATATGCCGTTTTATTCATAAATATCGGGGGCGTGGCCAAAATATAAAATAAACCTGATCTGCCTGCAGACATAAGAAGCATATGTCCTATACAAACCTCTAACTCTGACCATCTCTGATGTTTTTTATTTTGAAAATGACCAGCTGCAGCGGTGTTGCCCCTTAATCAGTGGTATTATTTTAGACACTCAACTCGTGGTTCCCGAGCTTTGTTACCATGTGTAGATGGTGAGTTTTATCAGCTGTTTGGGAATGTAACAAGAAGTGCGCATGCGCCTACAAATGAAGAGTACAACCAGTGATTGTTTTAATTTTTTGCGCCAAAGTTAAAACACAAAAACCAGATCAAGGCTTGTTAATTTAAGAATGATTCAATTCCATGACAACAAATTCCAGTTAGTATTTGGAAATTCCGTCCAACTGATTCAATAAATAAATAAATACTGTATGAATTAAATAAAAATGTAATGTTCCTACACTGAAAAAAGAAATAAATCCGAAACGGGATTGAAACAGGGTAGTCCCGGATAGTCTTGATCCGATCCCTTAAAAGATTGATTTCACTCCCATTTTTCTTTTTAATTCCAAAAAACAGGATCATTTTAAGCGTGCTCCGGGTCTACCCTGTTTTCAATCCCGTTCCGGATTGATTTCTCATTTTTTTTCTGTGTAGTATCCATTGCATATTGTGGAAATATTCCTTATGAACCCGTTTATATTGAAGTTTGAACTAGCTGCAAGTCGATATTAGCACTGGCATTCATACATTCTGGTTCGGAACCAGTTTTGAATTGGAAAAATTTCAAGCTTCAAAGAGAAAAAAAATATATTATTAAATATCAATTGGATGATTTCCGGTATTCATTTGGAAAGGATATGTCTACAATATCCTTTTAATCATCCAACGGAGCTAAAAATCATCCTAAAAAAAAAAAATAATGATAATTTGGATGTTTTTTTTGGATCTTTTTATACCCGTTACTCGTAAAGTAAAAAGGGTATACTAAAGTCGTGCAAATGTATATAACAGGCAGAAGGAAGCATCTCCGATATCATAAAGTATATATATTCTTCATCAGCATCAACAGCCGAGTCGATATAGCCATGTCCGTCTGTCCGACCGTCCGTCCGTCCGTCTGTATGAACACCTAGATCTCAAAAAAGTAGAAGAGCTGGAGCAACCAAATTTTAGATGTAAGCTAGTATTGTCTGCATGCAGATCAAGTTTGTTTCAAATTTTGGCCACGCCCCCGCAAAAAAAGTCGAATATCTCCTACAATTTGTAATCTATCGAGCTCAGTAAAGTGCATGTGGCCAATATGGACAATTTCACAAATTTTCATAAAGATCGGATAATAAATGGCAGAGTTAAAAAAACGTTGCATACTTTTCTGAGCCGCATGAGGTTATTAAACACCAATTGCCTTGAGTAACGGGTATTTCGATGTCGGGCAGGGCCGACTTTAACTTACGCTCTCGTTATACCCTCGCAAAGGGTATTATAATTTTGCGCATAGAAATATTCATTTCCGACCCCATAAGCTATATATTTATTCTTGATCAGGGTGACGAGCTGAGTCGATTGAGCTTTATCCGTCCGTCTGTCCGTCCGTCCGTCTGTCCGTCCGTCCGTCTGTTTGTCTGTTTCTACGCGAACTAGTCTCTCAGTTTTGAAGCTATCGAGCTGAAATTTTGCACAGAGTCTTCTTTTTGCTGCACACTACTAATATGTCGGAACCGACCGGATCGGATGACTATATCTCATAGCTCCCATAGGAACAATCGGTCGGAAAACTAGTTTAAGTATGAAAAACTTTTTTTTTTCAATGGAAACGTCTCCAAACTTTGTAATCGTAGGTTTTATATGTTTTTTTATAATCCTACCAATTTTTATTGAAATCGGACAACTATATGGTATAGCTGCCATACAAAAGATAGGTCTGAAAAACAGTCTTAGTTAGAAAAACTTTTTTGTTTTTAATGGTAGCATCCTGCAATTTTGTATTTGTTTGTTTCTCGTGCTATTACATAATTCTACAAGTTTTTGTCTAAATCGGATGACAATATCATATAGCTCCCATACGAACGATCGGTCGGAAAATGGGAAAAAGCGTATTTTTTGAAAATATTTAAGCGAGCACTTGCAAAGGTATAAAAACTTCGGCAAAGACGAAGTAAGCTTGGCTTTCTCGTTTTTTCTGTATATATATATGAATTTCCATCCACTCAGCAAGTTAACAGTTCAATGCTTTAACTATACAGATTTATGGCGCATCCAGATCAAGGACCCAGATATCGCCAAAAATACGTTCGTTAAAATTCACCTGATGTAAGTCAGTAAGTCGTTGTGCTATATTTAATACAGCTTAAGCGAAATAGTACAGCAATTCCTGCAAATGTTACACAAACACAATGAGCTCATCACACTGTTGCAACAGATGTAATAAAAGCGGCAAGCGATTAGCAGGAACTTATTGCTAATTAAGATAGATTATAAAGAGGATTTAAAAATTGGCAGACCTAAGTACAGAACATCATCAAATTTTTCATTAATTTTTAATGAGTTAAGATTGTCATGATAATTGTTATGTAGTAAACCGAACCAATACTTTAATCTGCACAACTTGCTCAACTTTTCCAGCATAAACTGCAAGTGCATTGCAAATACCTCCTCCTCACGTAAAGCGAATGAAATTTTAAACCACTTGCTACATCGTAAAAATTACATTGTACTCTTATATCATGTCGCTGACATCATAAAACTCTTCACCATTTAACAGTTCGTCTGAGTCGATTTAAATAAAAAAAACATTAATGGTGCCATATTTTGCATGTCAGTTAAGTTGACACTCAAAATAAATCAAACTACAAGCGAAACACAAAAAATGCGCAACAAAGAAAATAGTTGACAGGCAGAACCATTTGAGTGAGGCCATGTTTTTTTATTGAATTAACAGAAAGTTTTTGATAGTTTGAACATGAAATTCGTGACCCCCAAAAAAACGTTCCTTCTTGATGTGGGTTATGGGGTTAGGGCCAAACAAGAAGTCCTCAGCCAAGATGTCACAGAACCGAAATTGCTTCAATATTTATGGCATATTAAACGGAAGCCCGACTCTGCTTACAACAGAAAGGGTTGAAATAAATATTGTTTTTGCTCTTGCGGCGGCACATGACATGCATAATAATAAATAAATATGTGTATAAGAAATAACAATTCATATAATAATAATAATATAGGAAACAACAACAAAAAAACATGATATCAAGGAAAAACAACATGCTCCTTTCACTCCACACTGCCACATTCGTATGTACATTGTACATATGAGTATGACTGAGTGGAAGCGGAAGCTAATGCAATAATAAGAACAGCGAAAAAGCAGCGTACATAAATAATAAAAGAAAGGGAGCAACAGAACAAATCTCAAAACAGCATGACGCCATTTTAAAAGTGACGCCTTCCGGTTTTATTGCCAGGAGCAAGTTGATGAAAGCAGCTTCAGGCAAGCGATGCTACTTCGTGGGGGTCCAGAGGGATGAGCCCAACAATGGATTGCTGTGTCATTATATCCAACAATATATTAAGATAACATCATGAGTGCAAAATTAATATTACAGGGAAAAGGAAACCAATCCCTTCTGTTTGCAGTAGGCAAATGAAAACTCAACAGAAATTATTATGATTCAGATATTTTTCAATGCACTTAGATATTTTGGGTAGTACAGGGTGCGCCATATAAAGTGTCGGTATGGCAACACTGAATAAATATAAAAACAAACAACCGATTGCTATATGTTAATCTTGTTCCTTTAATTTGGTGCTGTACAATTTATTTCGACTACTTTTTGAACACAACATCAATCAAGTGGCCGCCTTTATTGGCCACAACAAAATGTGCCCTTTTTGCGGCATTTTCCATCACTTTTTCGAGCGTCTCAGTCGATAAAGTGGCGATTTCGGCACGAATGTTGGCCTTAAGCTCTTCAGTGGTCTGTGGATCGCTGGCGTAAACCTTGCTTTTTAAATAGCCCCAAAAAAAGAAGTCTGGGGCGGTCAAATCTGGAGATCTGGGTGGCCAGTCAATATCGCCTCTTTTTGATACCGGCCCAAACAGTCAGTTTTTGGTCGCGTAAAGGTATTTCATGGATGCGGTGTGGATTTTCCGTACCCCATATGCGACAATTTTGCTTATTAACACCACCAGAAAGCGTGAAATGGGCCTCATCGGTCATCAAAATTTGTTTCCAAAGTTAGCACAATTGAACGATTATTTTCGATGAACAGCGTCACTATTTCGGCACGTTGTTTTGGTGTGAAGCGTTCCATGGTCAAAATTGTACTAGATTGATGTTTCCAAAACATGTCTAACAAAAGCAATCGGTTGGTAAATGTCAAAGTTATTCAGTGTTGCCATACCGACACTTTATATGGCGCACCCTGTATATATCCTAATTCACATTCACAATATCACATTTTGCACAAAACTGTATGTAACCAATGTCTATAATATCTCAAATTTTAATTAAGATCTTATAGGAAGTGGCAGAGTTGTAAAGGTTATAAGAAACGTTGTATCTTTTCAGAGCAAAGTGGTCTGCTTGCTAACGTATTGGTAATATGTTTTTATTAATGTTGAAGATCCGTTAATAGTCATAGAAAAAGAAGATTAAACATTAATATCACTGAGTATCGGGTATATCGAAGACGAGCAAGGCCGACTTTAACATACGCTCTCGTTTTAATCAAAATTTATTTGTAAAGGTTTTTAAAAATATGTGTCTGCTAAATTAATGTAGAGCCTTGCAAGAGCTCGCTTAAATGTTTTCAAAAAATAATCTTTTTCCCGTTTTCCGACCGATCGTTCGTATGGGAGACATATGATATAGTCATCCGATTTGGCAAAAAATTTTTAAAATTATGTCAAAGCAAGTGAAACAAACAAATACAAAATTCCAGGATGCTGTCATTAAAAACAAAAAAGTTTTTCTAACTAAGACGGTTTTTTAGACCCATCTTTTGTATGGCAGCTATACCAATAGTTGCCCGATTGTAATAAAACTTGGTAGAATTATAAAAAAAAAAGTCTGGAGACGTTTCCATTGAAAAGAAAAAAGTTTTTCTCACTAAAACTAGTTTCCGACCGATTGTTCCTATGGGAGCTATCAGTGTGCAGAAAAAAGAAGACTCTGTGGAAAATTTCGCCTCGATAGCTTTAAAACTAAGAGACTAGCTCGAGACAGTCAGACAGACGGACAGACGGACGGACAAAGCTCAATCGACTCAGCTCGTCACCCTGATCAAGAATATATATTGTTTATGGGGTCGGAAAAGAATATTTCTATGCGTTGCAAACTTCCGGGCAAAATTATAATACTCTTTGCAAGGGTATAAAAACGGTTCGGTTCAGTTTTCTGAAGAGTTTTAATACGTAAAACGCTTTCCTCTAGCCAATCAATTTGAATCGTTTCCCTAAGATAATTTTTTACGACATTTCGTTTAAACATGTAATACTGTAATATTATGCAATTGCCTTCCGATCTCTTAATAAACCTGTCATCTATCTGTATTCTTTTCTTGAAAGTCTATAATTGACTTTTCGTCCTCTCGTAGAAAATATTATATATTTTCTGTGGTACTTCTTTGACTCAATCTTAGCCAGGAGAGTTTTTTCTCATAAATTCGGGTGTGTCCCAGAATTCTCTAGAGATCTTCGATTAAATGGCTTCGTTTCGAATTATTATTTGTTAAGTGTAAGTACGAAAATACTTCATATAAGAACAAAATTCTTATATCAAGTACATTTTTTTCAGTCTCAAGGTACTCGATTTTAGACTGTTTTGGGATATATTTCGTATATTTTGAACAATTTTAGAACTTTTCTGATCATCTTATAATAGTCTCAAGTCAAGCCCGATCATCTTTCAAAATAAGTACACAACGTTTGTTCTAAAAGTTCAGTAATTTCTAATGCCAGCTCAAAAACAATCTAGAAAGAAAATAATAGTATTTCAAACCAGTTTCAATATTCTTGGTTTACAATTCGAAAGCTATCGAAAGCCATTTTGTTTTTAAACTAGGTCTCTGTATGGAACCAAAGAAACATCCAAGGGCCATAACCAAAGAGCAAGTTGGAGCTACTGCAGTTGGAAATTTTAAGAACAGTCTCGCTTAAAAATAGTTCGCATTTTCTGCTCCACACTTTATGGAGCTAGCATTATGAGTCTATTTTGTACTCAATCTAACATATTTTGTACTTGTATTCAGAACTCGCTTTCTAAAATTTTTCATCTTACTGTGAGTACAAAATGTTCTTGATTTAAGAACGCTTATTATCATTTCAATAATACTGTTATAGGATGTTTCGTACTCAATTTAAGAACACCCAAGAACGAATCATACTTGAAACTTTAAGTAAAAATAGGCTTAAGTTCTATCCCGTTTGGTCTAGAACGCCGGTAGCCTTTTTTCTGAGTGTATTCAATAGTTTATATGAAAATCTCTGGAGATTTTTGAGACATCGCCCAACATGATAAATAGGATATGTAAGATGCATGGTACGTATTCATTTCTAGCCGACATTCTCTGTTTTCGAAGGGAATTGCTCTAGGAACTTGTGGACGAATCCGGCAAATCGGACAATATATATTTTGTACATTCTTCTAAGCATTTTAGAGATTTTCAAATGGTGTATAGGAATTCAATTTTTAAAGTGTGCGAAAAGTCACACTACGACAGAAATCATAATATTTCATAATGTGCCCTTATGAAGCTCCAAAAACCATGTAGTGAACCGAACCGGAGGTTCAGAAACTGAACTGAACCAGTACTTATTTTTGAGTACCAGATAAATAGCATTTTAGACATGGGCCAAAAAATATGTGCGACGATGTGCCATTCCATTCGTGGGCAGTGCAAGGCTGCAAAGTTTGTGAGTTCGAGATCCAGACAAGACTACAAATATTTGTATGTTTCTTTGCTTTTCAGAAGTCTTAAGTAAACTAAAACTACTAGTGAGGATCTGTCTTAAAGTGTATAGATTCTATACTATAGAATATGAAAGCCAAAATGAATCTGTAACATGTTTAAAATAATCCTGCTTTCGGATAAAATTATTCTCCAACTATTTGCTTTACTTAATCTTTGTGACATAAACGAATGAACTTATAAATTTGATCTTCTCAGGTCGGCTCGGCTCAAGAATATCTGGGCTACCCTGTATATTTTATTATTAAATAAACGCCCATTTCTTAAACTTTTCGGCATTTTGTATTTATTCAACAAGGTTCATTCTTATTTTAATCATTATACCCTTGCAAAGGGTATTATTATTTTGCCCAGAAGTTTGCAACGCATAGAAATATTCATTTCCGACCCCATAAACTATATATATTCTTGATCAGGGTGACGAGCTGAGTCGATTGAGCTTTGTCCGTCCGTCTGTCTGTTTCTACGCAAACTAGTCTACCAGTTTTAAAGCTATCGAGCTGAAATATTGCACAGAGTCTTCTTTTTACTGCACACTACTAATATGTCGGAACCGACCGGATCGGATGACTATATCTCATAGCTCATAGCTCCCATAGGAACAATCGGTCGGAAAACTAGTTTTCGTATGAAAATCTTTTTTCTTTTCTATGGAAACGTCTCCAAACTTTGGAATCGTAGGTTTTCTATGTTTTTTTTATAATTCTACCAAGTTATATTAAAATCAGACAGCTATAGTTTTTAGTTTTTAGTTTAATTTTAATATATTTTTAATTTGTAATTTTCTATTGTTGGTCACCCTTCCATTTTATCTTTAATTATAGTTTTATGCCTTTATTCCTCTATGTATTTGTAAGCCTGCATTTTCTTATTCTTTTTTTTTCTTACCTCTTCACATCTCTTCAGGCCTGTTCCGGGCTTCACATAATTTATTAAACTTCAAATGAAATTAAATTCGAACGATTTTGTGTTCGCTGTTCTGGTATTCGACTTGCAATTTGACTGTTTCATTTCCAAATTGTTTTTCTTTTAACAACTCGCTGAACTTAATCAGTTGGATGAAACAATCAAAATACAAACTCTGCAATAGCTTAATATAGCTGTTTAATATTATATCTCGCTTTATTTTAATAGCACTTAATGAAAATTACGAACTTACATCTGATTTCACATGCTCTAAGCAATGTGAATTCAAATCGAGTAATTTTATCAAATTATGAAAACCAGAACAGGTAGCCAAGTCGAAATAGAGAAAATTTAATGTAAGTGAAAAACTGAACAGGCCTGTATATTTGTTAAATGGTTTTGTTAGCTCTAATATCGACTCTGACAACAACAGGCTGTGAATCGGGGCATAGCTGGCCGGACCGGCAAATAAAAATCCCCCACCGAGTCGGAGTCGTTATTAGTTTATTTTGTAATTTTGTTAGGCTTTCTTTTTATGCCTCCTTAGTAAATAAGCCTTTTTATAACGTGCTTTTAAATTTGTTGACAGCCTTTGTTTGTCGACTATTAATAAATAAATATTAAATATTAAAATATATGGTATAGCTGCCATACAAAAGATAGGTCTGAAAAACAGTCTTGGTCTGGAAAACTTTTTTGTTTTTAATGGTAGCATCCTGCAATTTTGTTTTTGTATGTTTCACATGCTTTTACATAATTTTGCAAATTTTTGGCCAAATCGGATGACTATATCATATAACGACAATACGAACGAAAAAGAGTATTTTTTGAAAATATTTAAGCGAGCACTTGCAAGGGTATAAAAACTTCGGCACACAAGAAGTTAGCTTAGCTTTCTCGTTTTTAATCATACTTATTTAAAGTATTCCAAATAGAGGATTTACTTAATGTTTTCTGTATCCCGATCAATCTAGAACTATGCCAGTCGATTTTTTCTGAGTGCAATTAAAAATTAAGTTATAATGCGGACTGAATTTATATCGAACTGTTTTTAAAATTTAGTTTATAGTTTTACCCTGTTTGTTTTGAAGAAATTTTAAAATTGACCGCTTACAACAATTTGACTCAAATCTCTGTATATACGTCTACTACAATGGCCGGCTCTAACAACACTTTAGTGTCCGTCGGCTAGTCTCAGACACTTCACTCACATATTCCTTATTTCTTCAATTTCTCAACCTTCCGCCCACCGACTGCTTCTTCTGTAACGTAAGCGGAAGTGCTTAAAGCTTTTGCATATCCCCAAGTGCTACTAAGTGGTGCTATCATTTTATATAGAATGTTTGTGATGCTTATCACATTCACACTTTACACACTCTGCATATCCTGCACATGTCCTTCCGTGTGTGTGTGTGTGAGCCTGTGTCAAGTGCACATGTGTTTGTTGCTTCCCCACCTCCAATTGCCATTCGCTGCGGTTTTATTTTTTTTGTATCGCTGACCATGACAGTTTTTTCCACACTAAGGGTTCTCATGTTCCCCCCCCCCCCCTCCCACAAGCCCGGACCAGTCCGGCACGTAACGAAAAAGTGTCCAAAACATAAATGACATTTATATTGGTTATAGTATTAGAAGAAATGGTTGCTGTTGTTGTGGACTACGTGCCAACTTTTGGGGCCATAAAAATAAATACAACAGAACAAAACAAACAATTTTTACGGCAACAAAAAAAGGTCAAGTTATGAAAAAAGAAAAATTATAAATAGATTCCGAGCCACTGGTCAAAGCTCTCAAAGGCGGGAGCTTAAATGGTCAAAAATTGCGTATACGTCGCGTGGCCAAAACGCAAATGTCAAATGGATGGGAGTCTGGGTCTGGTTGGGTCTTATGCGTGCCTTTGGCATATTTGTGTCCTAACACCCAAACAACCACCAATCCAACCAACCCACCCACCCACACACACACGGATCTACTCGCCGCACGCCATTTAAAGCGGCAGTTCAATGGCTTTGCTCATAAATCCCTCACCGCAGCACCAATACAAATAAACAAGACTGACAAGAAGTGGGAGACCTGACCAAAGCAGGCAATAGTTGGTCCGATAGGATAGCCAACAAAATATCAGCTTGTGTGGTTGCCCACCTGCCTGGATGCCTGGATGCCTGCCTGCCATGTGGTGATTAAAAACCCCTTTTCGAAAAGATGCCCTTTGGAACGGGTATTATAGAGGTGGACACACAGATGGTGATATGTGATTAGAAATAGATTTTAAAAATATTGCAGAGGCTCTAAATTTATCAATTAAAATCATCCAATTGTTCGCCGGTTCACCCATAACTACCGCTTCGATACCATACCGCTAATGTAACGATTAATGAAAATTTATTTCTTGTAGAAATTTTAGAATAAGCTCTTGTTAAGAATACAAATGCTTTCTCAGAACCTACACCCAAAAAATTTATTTTCTAGTTTTTAGAAATGCACCCTTAATAATATTTATACCCGTTACTCGAAGAGTAAAAAGGGTATACTAAAGTCGTGCAAATGTATGTAACAGGCAGAAGGAAGCATCTCCGATATCATAAAGTATATATATTCTTCATCAGCATCAACAGCCGAGTCGATATAGCCATGTCCGTCTGTCCGTCCGTCCGTCCGTCCGTCCGTCCGTCCGTCCGTCCGTCCGTCCGTCCGTCCGTCCGTCTGTATGAACACCTAGATCTCAGAGACTAGAAGAGCTAGAGCAACCAAATTTTATACGTAAGCTAGTATTGTCTGTAGGCAGATCAAGTTTGTTTCAAATCTTGGCCACGCCCCCTCCCGCCCCCGCAATAAAAAAAACCAAATAACTCCCACAATTTATAAGATATCGGATTTTGCAGTGTAGTCTATGTGGCCAATATCTACAATCTCACAAATTTTCAAAAGGATCGGATTATAAATGGCCGAGTTACAAAAATGTTGCATACTTATCTGAGCTGAGCGGAGTAACGGGTATTTCGAAGTCGGGCAGGGCCGACTCTCTCCGAAGCCGAAGCTCTCGTTCTTTCTTGGTTTTAGACAGTTTTTTCTTAAACTTAGAAAAAACAGCCCTAAAAAAGAATTTTTAGAAAATAATTTCTTAAATTTAGAAATTCGACTTATTTTATCTTAAATTTAGGGTAATTTTTCTAGATTTTTTCCTAAATACTTTCTTAAATTAAGATCGAATTCGCCCTTGAATTTAGAAAAAAACGAGAGCGTAAGTTACAGTCGGCCCTGCCCGACTTCGAAATACCCGTTACTCAGCTCAGCTCGGATAAGTATGCAACATTTTTTTAACTCGGCCATTTATTATCCGATCCTTTTGAAAAATTGTGAGATTGTAGATATTGGCCACATAGACTACACTGCAAAATCTGATATCGATATCTTAAAAATTGTGGGAGTTATTCAATATTTTTTATTGCGGGGGGCGGGAGGGGGCGTGGCCAAAATTTGAAACAAACTTGATCTGCCTACAGACAATACTAGCTTACGTATAAAATTTGGTTGCTCTAGCTCTGCTAGTCTCTGAGATCTAGGTGTTCATACAGACGGACGGACGGACGGACGGACGGACAGACGGACATGGCTATATCACATGGGAATGTTCAAAATATAATTTTCTAACGCTAAGCTTTTGCTCTTGTGAATCATTAATATAGCTTTGGATTCGAGGACCTTTAAAGTCATGAGCTATTTTGGGTATGGATTTTATGAGTGGTTCTTAGTTCTATTCTAGCTTTTTATACTCTGTACCGTAGGTACATAGAGTATATTAAGTTTGTGCAATAGTATGTAACAGCCAGAAGGAAGCATCTCCGACCCCATAAGTGTATATATTCTTGATCAGCATCAACAGCCGAGTAATGTCCGTCATGTCCGACTGTCCGTCTGACTGTCTGTCCGTCTGTCTGTCCGTATGAACGCACAGATCTCAGAGATGGTAAGAGATAGAGGCTTGACATGTATTGGACATATGCTTCTTATGTCTGCAGGCAGATCAAGTTTATTTTCAATTTTGGCCACGCCCCCTCCCGCCCCCGCAGTTTAGAAAAAACGTCATATCTCTCACAGAAGATAGATGGCTTGTTCCTTCTGGACATGTTTAGTTATCAGGATATCTTATCGATCCGCCAAAGGAATGAAGAAGATCGGATGAACGGTTTTCGAGCTATGATCAAAAGACTGTTCGCTGCTGCAGCGCAGTAGCATCGCTGCTTTCAGCTGCTACTGCAGCATCAAAATTTATGCTGAGCGTATAATTTTCTTGGTACAGAGTATGTTATAGTCGGGCTTGACCGACTATCTTTCTTGTTTTAATAAAGCAATCCAGATCTGGGATCTGGATCTGGGATCTTACATCAGTAAATGTGCACAGACTTAGGATCAGTTTGCACGATAAGTAACCACCAATTGAAATTGATGGAAAATTAAAATAAAAAGAATAAAAAAGTATTTGTCAAGTGTTTTAAAGTGTATTCCAATGGTCAGCCCCATTCATCCGAATTCCAACAGGCATCCCTTACGAAACTTTGTTGTGTTTGTCCCCATCTTCTCTGTTCCCTTTACTTTCTCGCCTCGTAGGCCTGTTTTCGAAAAAGGGTTTTTCAAATTCAACCAAAAATCAGTCATGCATGACCTTAGCGACCCAAGCAAACACATTACCTAAACACAAGTGGGGCTCGGTGCCGTTCGTTGCCTCTGGGCCTAAATCATATTAATGAATTTTCTTTTGGTCATGTTTTTTGTTTTGGCCGGCAGGTCTGGCGACATTAATTACGCAAAATTAAATTTTATATCGTCGCATTAGCCGGGAATAAAAAAGGGTCGCTTGAACGCCTTTCCTTTTTTTTGGATTTAATTTCCCTTTTCGTTTTTCTCGTTTTTCACTGGCCAATTTTTTGCAGCTTTGTTTTAATTTATGATTGAGAAAGAATTAAATGTCTGCATTGCGAAATCCGCTTTGGGTCATTAGCTAAGGGCGGGCTACAGAGGGTACAAGTTTATCCAAACAGCCACATGTGACTGGGGTCCTAGTTGACCCTCATTAGCCTGGCCATAGTTTTGGATTTGTTTGTTTAATGCTTTGGTTATCGAGCGGCTAGCAACATAAATCATCCATAAAATGCACTGACAACTCCGGCGCCGATGATGCGGCCGCTTGATGTCGCCATATTTTGGACAGCTTTATCGGCTAACTAAGCAAACGCTCTCTGCCTCCGGCAGCCCCCCCAAACTTTAACTGAACTAACAGACTAATTAGCCCACAAATGGGCAACGGGAACAACAACAACAACACTAGAGAAATCTGAAATGCTAATAAATCTCTATAAATGTGCATAAATAATGGTAGCAACTGTGACTGGAGGGGGGGCCCTGATGCGAATAGTTTGGACGGGTGACTGGAAGTTATTAGAGGTGTTTAAGCTGGTGGAAAAATGTTTAGAATTTTTTCAATGAATTTTTTATAAATACATAAAATAGAAAAGGGATCATAGTATATATATTAGAAGAAATAATTACTTGTTATCCCACAGGAGACATTGAAACTAAGTTTACTAATTATTTCCGTAGAATCAACATCACTATGAAATAGTTCTACGACTTTTTGGTGATGGGAGATTCATTAAAATATCGAAAATCGAGCACTAGGTTTTCAATCAAAACCGACAAGAGCAAACAGCTTTTTTTACCAACTCTATGAGTTATTAAGAGTTCTTATACACATGAAGACCAAGCTTTGGAAGATCAATAGAAACGAAGTGGGTTATTGGTTGTGAAAAGATCGTAGAGCTTCGCAGAATAAAGTTTCATATATTCTAGCATCCTCTTGGCTTTCTTATGGATTTTAAACAAGTGTAGTCAAGAAAGTAGGAGGCTAAGTATGGCTCTTTTCTGTGAATCGACATGCAACTACATTTTGAACAATTTAGGCTCAAATGTCCAAAACGAGGAACTAAGAAAATACACGGCTGCAGACACTGAAATTACAAGAACTTAATAAGGAACGAGAGCGGAGGTTAAAATCAGTCCTGCCCGACTTCGATTTACATCATACTCAGGAAGCGGAATTTATAATATCCTTAATGGTGTAAACTAACAGAGCATTAACATTAATGGAAATATATCAGCATTATGTTTTAATTAGCGAATGGTGCTCTAAAGAGTATACATCTTTTGTATTACCTTTATAACTCTGCCATTTATTATTTGATCTTTATAAAAATTGGACAGATTAATGCAAAATATGAGCAGATTTTTTTTTGATTGCCTGTAGGCAAATCTAGATTACATGTAAAATTAGCTTGCTCTACTTCATCTAGTCTCTGTCGGAGATGCTTCCTTCTAACTGTAACATATGTTTCCAAGACTTTAGTATCCTTTTTACTCTACGAAACCAGAGCCGTACTCTTTAAATGGTTAACAACCTTAGTCTGGGCCCAATATGCTTGGGAAATCACTTAAGTCAATTATTTTATAACTTACAAAACTGTCTACACTGCTAAATCATGTCGATATCATTGGAAAATCGTATTCAAACTCGGCATTTTATGACTTCGAAAAGGAAATTAAGCACAAGTCAAGTCGTGAAAATCTGAAACAAATCCAAACTTTTAATATTTGTTTATTTCGAGATAAGCAATTGTCTGCCTGTTAAAACAAGAAAGAAAGTCGGTCAAGCCCGACTATAACATACTCTGCATCAACGAAATTATACGCTTAGCATAAATTTTGATGCTGCAGTAGTAGCTTAAAGCAGCGCTGCTACTGCGCTGCAGCAGCGAACAGTCTTTTGATCATAACTTGGGACTTGCATATGTCCCATACATGTCAATCCTCTATCTCTTACCATCTCTGAGATCTGTGCGTTCATACGGACAGACAGACGGACATGACAGACAAGAATGTAAATATATACTTTTGCACAAACTTATAATACTCTATGAACCTAGGGTACAGAGTATAAATAGTTATTCAGCCTTTATGAAAATCAAAACTACATTTCTACAACACCGTCCAAGTAATCTCGCATCGCCTTAGCAATACCAATTCGATGCAGACAAAGATGATAAACGATTACGGGTATTGATAAAGAGGGCTCGGAAAGGATCATGACTGGAGTTAATTGATCTGCACACTTGCAAAGACAATGGAGGAAAGGGGCGAATCGAACTGCAGGGGTCGTTTCAGTTCAGAAGACTTAGGAGGAAAGACGAATCAACATCACCTGCTACAAGCTAGTCCAGAAATATCACTCCGTGACAAGTCCTATGATTTTTTAGAGAATTGAAGTTCAAAAGACGCAGTCTTGCTAAATAGTGAGGCAATCGGCGACCAGCATCCCAGTTTAAGCCCCTAAGCGCAAAACAAGAAACTGCTTTTGAACCGATTCAGCAAATCCTGATAGTAACTATATTGAGCTGACCAAATGCATGAGTAATACTCTAGCCTGGTTGTACGAAAGAGGAGATTATAGCGCCATTGTCAGTTTGTCATCACCCGCAAACATTAAGACTTAAGCTGACTTAACAACCTGGCGAAGATCATTGACAAACATATCAAATAGTAATGATCTAAGCTGACTACCTTGAAGTACACCAGAGGTAACATATACTATCTCAGCTGGTGTAATATAAATATTAAATATATCTAGTTGTTTTCCAGTTAAAAGATTGGAAGATATTCACATTATTAAAGTTGAGGGGAAAGCCCAAGATAATTCATGAATAAGAAAGAGGAGGGAGGATGTGGCTAACTTTCCAATATTAAGTCCATGCACTAACTGCTTATCCAACTTATGTCCAAACGGCTAAGCAATTTAAGGTTCCAAGACCAAGATTTGAACCAAAACCTAAGGATTGATAAGTATTGGAACCGTTCCGAGAGCCGAACTTATGATTGCCAACAAGTTCGAAGCCCCCCACGGAACATTCTTCTTGGATTGCTGCGCTTTGAGCTCAGTGAGAACGATATTTTTAATAATATAGCTTACCTTAAAAAACTTGATTATTCTAAAGATATTGTTATTTTTTGAAGATATCGGAAATATCACTAGATTTCGAATTTAAGTATCGACTATCGATTAAAATTCTCGATATTGAGGTAAGCTCGACATTCATACTTCATTTCACCTTGAAATCGGCTTTGTGCAAGAATGTGCAAAATTTAATTAAGCTTCAAATTCCAAACACATTCAATCGGAAAAGGATAGCTTGAAACATGATAGAAATTGACTTCAGCTCGATGTGAAAACTGGATGTTTCATAAAATAAGCATCTCACACTAACCCCTTCTGACTTTTAAACGACCTTTGTGATTTTGAAATCAGCAAATTCTGCCGATCGAGGTCATTAGATGATTGCAAGTTCTATTTGTAATAGACTGCCATTGACTCCGAATCAGCAGGTTCCTCCTCATGCCAGCATTGCTATGACTGTTTAGGAATTCCACGGAATTCTTACTTTAATCTCGAGCCAGTATCATTAGCGGAATGATACACCAATTTCAAGATAGTGTTCAGCCTTATTTACTTGTAATTGTAGATTGTGCTAGAATCTAAAGTGGCAAACACTCTTCTAACAGATCTGGTCACAGCTGAAGTATTCAAGTCCAACTAAAGTTGTGCGAAAGTTGGGTGGCGTCTACTCACAACTTCCGAAGCAATAATCAACTCGGAACCATGGACGAAACGAGATTTCATTAGACGGAACAGTCCAAACAATGGGACATGAACAAAGTCCTTTCGTTTTCACTCCCCCCCTTCTTAGAACCCCATCTGTTCAATGCAAACCCAATCAGCCAGCGCATTTACCCTCAGATATGTTGGTAAACAGGCAAACCGATTTGTTTCAAACACCAGAACAAGGCTTTGTTTCATTGCCCCATTATCCTCTAACTGCAGCTACCTCACTTTTATCCCACCCCATAGTGCTAAGCCATTTTGTCTTACCAAAAAACCCTGACATGCAGTTACGGCTTGAACGTTTTCTTTTACCTTTTGGGTTGCTCTGTTGCTTTGGCGGTGGCCAATCAAGCTGCATGAGTGCATTCAGCTCAAGCTCGGGGTGCATCCTTTGGACATACGAATGTATGCGTGTGTGTCATTAACGGTGTTGTCTTTTTTGGTGATTGCCAGGGTTTCGGGGTTGGGAACTGTAATCTCCTTGTGAGATTGTGACGGTTAGATCCAATCAAGGACCTACTTGCAGCCTAATATCTTACGAAAGGGCGCATGCATAGCAACAAGTTTTTCTGTTTGCACAAATGAAAAATGCTTGATTTTTTTCTTGATTGGGGCGTTTCTAGTGATTGTTATTGCATTTTGAGTGGAAAGCAATATTTCTATATTAAGGAAATTTTAATTTGAAGCTTATTATAATGTGATTGTGCATCTCCAAAACTCAATAATTGCATATTGGCTCATTGGCAGTGGAAAATCACTTTATCCTTGTCCAAAATGCTAATGCAATTGTTTGTTATCACACACAATGTGTGTGTGGGTGCGCTTGCGTTTAGCCGAGCATGCATAATTCAAATGAAAATTAATTTGTTATTAGTTTGCCCAAACACACAAGCAACAGGCCAAAATCTATCCACAAAAGCCGCCCCCAAAAACTCGGCCCCAGCTATAAAGCTGTTCTTATTAGCATGTGGTGGGGTTGGGGAGGCTCAACACTTGAAAAAATTTACATAAAACACTAAAAATAACAAACAAAGACCACGACAAAAAATGAAATTCAAATAAACCTTAAAATTGACTTAGCGACAGCGACGCTGGCAGCAGCGGCAACACGACGACGCTGCGTCTTCGTGACGGCCGGCAGCACAAGAAATTAACACAAAATCTAGAGAGAGGAAAAAAACGATATTTGAAAATACCAAAATGTTGAGAAAAAACGTCAACAACTCACGACTAAGCTGGGCTGTTGTTGCAGTTGGTTGTAATGTAAAGACATTGTAGTTGCCAATGCAACCCAACGAACTCGAACATGTTGCCAGCTAAAGCGAGAAACGAGAGCTGCCATTAAAGTTGGTCGGCATAGAGCACTGTGGAACAGCACTATTATATTAGTAAGGTTTTCTCGAATCTATTTAAATTATTTTTAAGTTTTCCAAATGAATTTCTCCGACGGATAAAAATTCAGCCTAATTCGTTCTTAATTAGTCCTTATCCCCTAGGGCCCGAATACACGCGGCAATTAAGACAGTTTCAGAGAGACACAGATCTTCTCTTCTTGAAGAGGCCTGGAGCAAGGTTTACTTAACAAGGTAGTAGCGCTATCTCTCTCGCCCTCTTTGATGAATGCTTAAACGTCAGTCTGTGTACAACAGTTGTGAGAGACGCACCTCCGCGGACGAATTTTTCAGTGTTCTGCTTCTTCTTCATATGTGTAAGCATCTGTGAGAGAGGAAGTGCCGCTACCTTGTTAAGTATACCTTGCCCGGGAGTAAGTTTTAGAAACTGAGATAGTAGAGCAAGTACATTTATAAGTATAGCGTTGAACCCGCTCTCACAGTATTGTTTTTTATATGAGAATGGTGAGTGGGAAAACCATAGAGCGGAGAGCGCCATCGATTTTCGCACTTACGTTGTTATGAAATTCCCAAGCAGTTATGGCATTGCTGGCATAGAGAGACGTCTATTGGACAGACAGCAAAGACTGATGCTGCTTTGTGGTTTTGAGCGATATATAGTTTGACCGCTATTTTTTTATGAAACAAACTCTTACACAACCAGTCACATTAACTAGCTATTGGCGTCAGCTTTGAAGTAACTACATGTAACATTCTTGTTTTTTTTTTTGTAAATGGACTATGCTCTTGATTCACAAATGCGGAATCTTGGATTTGAGTACGATAAGCACTTAATTCAAGAATCTTTCCACTTGATATGAGAATTTTTTGTGCTTATTCAAGTATTGAAGCTCGTGGATCAAAGACAACGGGATTATTAGCTTATACTGGGCTTAAGAACTACCAATCTTATCGAACTTCTGACAATAAACATTCTTGATCCAAGTGTGAAACAGTTTCAAACTTCACAGCTGATAGGCAAGACGCTGTGACTTTTCCCTGAAGACGGAAGGAACCCGAAATATATCGCGGAAGAAAAAATTCCAAAATAGTGCCGCTTTAATTGTTTACACTTAAACACGCTTCATAACTGATAACAAACCAGTTTTTCTCAATAAGACTAATTTTCTGACTCTACATTTGTATGACAGCTGTTTGTATACTATATGCCGGATTTCGACCAAATTTGACAGAATTATGGAGAAGCATTAAATACTAGTAAATACGGAGTTTGGAGATTTTTGCATTAAAAACCAAAATGTTTTTCTCACTAGAACTAGTTTTCGACCGATCGTTCCTATGGCAGCTATATGTTATAGTCATCCGATCCGGCAAGTTCCGACAAATAGTCATGCTGATCAAGAATATATAAACTTTATGTGGTCGGAAATGCTTCCTTCTATGCGTTACAAACATCTGGACAATTTCAATATACCCTTTGCAAGGGTATAAAAAGGTCATTACACCGAACAACTAAACTCTTTTATTTAAAAAATTTCAGACCGATTTTTCTTGAAACCAAGCACAGCTGATTTTTGGCTGCTTCCTATTCTTAGACCACTCTGAGAATTATAAAACAGTTCTTTGCTCGCAGGATATGCTCAGCGACTGAATATTAGGCGTATACTAAGAATACTTTTCTCGTTTTACTGGAATTTCTTTATCTAAGAACATCTGTGCTTATTTCAATAATATTAACAATCGTTTTTCAATTTATGGAGTTAAAAACGCTTGCAAGAACTCGATTTAATATAAGTATGACTTCGAACAAATTTTTAAAATTCTGTCTAAAAGCATATATCAGTACCCCAATTTCTGATTTTTTTTGTTCAGTGTATCTTCTGTAAGACATTTGGTCCAGAAGTCGATTTTGTGTTGGCACAAACTTCAATTATTTGGATTGTGCCCTTTCAAAGCTATTTGAACGACTTTAAATCAATGGTGAGCAGCCGCCAATTTGAAAAACATCTCCGCCAAATTTTCAGTACGATTTTCGGCCCACTGTGCACGGCAGGGCGCAGCAACTCGGCAAGCCTCTCCATGACACACCCACTCACACACACGCACAGCAGCGCTTCAAACAAGTTCTTTGCAACCTGGTTGGCGTTGGCTGCCGGCTCCAATGGCGTTGGCGTCGCTGTTGGCGTTGGCGTAGCAGTCGCCAACATTTGCTGGCCCGCTCGATTTCAGTTTGTTTATCAACTTTGTGCTAAGCGGACGCGTGCTGCGCGTCTCTTTCCTCGCGTTCTGTTACTAACTCGTTGCCATCTCGTCGCGCGCTTACCGCCCGGCACCGCCCCGTCCCTGTCCCACGCCGTGTAACGCCTACGCTAGTTTGCCAGGCGCGACAAGTGAAGCGCACAGGTTATTTGTCATTGTATTGGTATTGTGTTTGTGTCTCGAGTGAATTCCTTTTGTTTGTCGCCCAATTTTTGGGGCTTAATTGAAGGCCTAGTCTCAAATGGGCCAGCAGAACCAACAAATCGAATAAGTATTTCGCAAAGCCATAAAAAATATTCGAAAAAAGAAATACACGAAGCCCATACACAGGCACATAAAGAAAAGAAGCGAAGCTCAAAGAGAGGAAAACCAGTTTGGAGCAGCGCAGTCGCAGCGGCCCAGTGAGGTGAGTGTGCACGGGTGTGTGTGCGTATCTGAATTGTCTGAGTCTGCGACTCCGTCTGAGCCGCCCACACGCCGCCCGTCGGCCCCGACGCAGTCTTCTTCAAAAACTGGCTTCTGGCGCGGTCAACGTGAAAACTTATTTCAATTTGATTAACAACTTGTTGAGGCATTTTTAATTTACCAGAAATTTAAATCATACGCAAAATTAAAAAACTAAGAACTAAACTAATTTGGCGCTGCAAAGTTTGTCTCTTTGTTAACAAAAAAACTCATTTAGACAAGCAGTGACAAGAGCTATAACAACAGCAACAAGAGTTGGTAGCAAATGCTCAAAAACAAAGCTCCCAGAAAACTTTTTAATTGTCAACTTTAAGCCGAGTCAAGCCCAGCCCAGCAGTCGGGCGCTAACGGAGGAGCAGAAGTTGACGTTCTATTTTTATACACTTGCTTGGGGTGTATTAAACTGGCAAAGAAGTTTACAATGTAAATTATAGATGCATTTCATCGTCCCCAGAAACTATTTGTGTACTTGATAAGGTTGACGAGATTGTGTCGATTGAGCTTTGTCTGTCTGTTTCTATACAAACTACATAGTAGCTCAGCTTGTAAGCTATCAACCTACAACAACCTAGCACAGTCTTCGTCATATTTGGGACAAAAACTTCCTTGACTCATATTCAAATTAAATTTTTGTCACGCCCGCTTCCACCCCATTTACTGTTAAGTAAAAATCCAATTCGTAATTTTCGTGGAAAAATATTAACAATGTAATGTTAGACTCCTACTTTTGAATTTTATTTAAGCAGTTTTAAAAAAAAAAGCTTTTATGGATGGGGACTTTATAAGTTATTCCAAACGTTTTTTCTAGATTTTTATTCCACTTTGCTTTCAAATTAACTGTTCAAATTCAAGTAGATTTAGACTGGATCTACACGGTGGAGTAAACTTCATGATGTTTTTGAAAAAGCTTTGGTTTGTTCTAAAGAGGAGTAGAGGGTAGGGTTGTCGATATTTTTTCGATATATCAATATTTTTGTTTGACGATAAGGGTTATTCTGATATGATATTTTTTGTGCCGATATATCGATATATCGATATTTTTTTAAACGATATATCAGAAACAAAAATACCGTGGTCACATTGAAATCAGCCGTTCGATACATCTGTGTTAAACGGAGCTGATATTTTTCTTAGCATTTCAAGACCGTAGCAATGCCTTTTAGGCAGAGTAAAGGGCCAAGCCACTCGGGACAATAGGGCCGTAGATTCCTAGTCTCTGTTGTATAAGCGCTCCAATCCAAATTCTATATTGAAGAACAAAGAAAAGTCCAATGTAAAATCAGTGGTTGCACTAGAAACCTACAGCGACCATTGAACAGATTTTGACCAACTAACTATACCATTACCATTTGACCATTACTTTTAAAAAGTCAGCACCAGTTAAACTGATTATACCTATATGTGCAATACATAAATCTTTAATTTGCTATTATCCAGAAAGCAACATCTGTTAGTCTTTAAGCTCTGTACTATGAAAATCAAAGAATGTATTTGGTTACAGTATTAAATACATAATTTAAAACATTTTGCTTTTGCTTTAATATTTGAAAGTGATTCTTCTTCTTCTTCTGTGAAGTGTTGTGTCATAAGTACGAGACCTAATGACAAGAGTTTTCAAATAAAAACTTCACTACTAAGTTACTTTGAAAACATAGAATAATTTAAGAAAAATAATTCAATCATATCTTTAAGATATGCTGTTTGAAGATCAGATAGAACGACCACTTGCACTGGTGATTAGACGTAGAAGTTACTTAATATCTTTTCCGGATTTGTGTAAGCTTTGGAAAACAACGATATTATCGATATATCGATGTTTTTGGGTCTCGATATATCAAATATCGATATTAAAAATCTAGATTTTTGATATTATCGATACTGATATTTTGAAATATATCGACAACCCTAGTAGAGGGACAAGCCACACGACAATACCACTTTTCTACAATCATGAGGTTTTAAAACTTCATAAAGTTTTCTTCACCGTGTAAAGCCCGTCTTAGTTCGTTCGGTATCCTTTCATAGGACCTACAAGCCGAAAATTTTATTGTCACTTTATAGTTTCTTCGAAATGCATCGAAAATCTTTTTGAAGCATACCTTTATTTATCTTCATCGCCGTTTTTGAAACTCAAACTATTCTTTGCATTTGTCACTGTGGGCTTAAACCGATTCGTGCTTTTACTTTTAAGTGTAAACTGGCCTTAACCATTCTTTATAAACTTTTCTATATTCTTAATCAAAGGTCAGCAATTGCATTTGTGGTCAGTCTCTCGAGTATTCAGCGGTTTTGTGATCATGGAGAGCGCTCAGTTAAGAAAAACTTTTATAAACTGAGTACTGCGATTGATTAATTCGCCAGTCACGTTACGATGCGGTTGCTGTTTTCATTTACGTACAGTAAGTTATTAAGCTATTATCTTAGACGGGATTGATACAAACTTCAGGAAGATGTTGAAAAGTAGAGGGTCAAGTGACACCACTGCACATCTTTCCCAAAAGCAAGAAAAACTTCACAGTGTAAAACTAGGCTTAGTTGGCTGTAAACAAAGTTCAATAAAACTTTCCAAATTGCAAAGAACTCACTTCATTCACAGCTTTTACTCTACAAAAAAATAAGTTCTTATCCCCAAGTTGAGAAGTTTCTTATTCCTCAGAAACAAACATTTTCTTACTCAGAGGAAGATACTGTCCAGGAGGCCACGCTTACTAAACCCCATATGTGGCTTTTTTGAATCTCCGAGGAGAATCACTCTCTTACCTGACAGAAATGTCGCAGAGTGGCACCCTTCAATCCCAAGAAGTAAGAAATATATGTATCTACATATATTTATATGTAGTAAACGGCTTTCTTGATCGATCCACCAAATTCGAGAACGAATTGTCCAATTGTTTATTTACATCATTTAATTAGTAGCAACATCTCTTAAAATGGTCTGGAAAGTGTAATAAAAAACTTAGAATATCATTTAGATATACTTTAAAATCCCCGCCCCTGTGCTTCCGTCCCAAAAACGACCCGATGTCTATATCATAAATATGAGTAGTTTTTGGGTCCAGATTTTCAGAAACAACGTTTTTTTTTGACTTAATTAATGTATTCGTTTTTATTTTGTTATTATTGTGTCAAGCATGGCCTAAACCAAGGCTCGAGCCAAAACCTTGCCCAAAAAGATCGAACCTGAAATGTTTGAACCTTAACCAATGGCAGATTTTAGTCCGAACTAGCAAATTCTGGGTTGCAGCCCTGCTTTAAAGTATATATACTCTTCATAATTATCAATTGCTGAGTCAATGTAGCCATGTCCGTCTGTCCATCTTTCTGTTTGTACGACGAATCAGATCTCAGAGATGGTAGAGTATCTTACAGTCGCACTTGACCAACTTTTTTACTTGTTTTTTTTTTCTACATTTACTAATTGAAATTTCGTTTCCCTTTTTTTATGTACTTACTGCCACAAGTATGTGGAACATTGCTTGTCGACAGTTGTTAAGACAAAGTTTCCATTTCCGTTTATCTATAAACCCAATCAATATGGTGAAATGGGTGGAAGGGGGCTTGGTTAATGTGAGAATGGGGAAATGGCATAGTTCGTAAAGGGAATTAAATAGTGTTAAGTTTGCCGGAATACTTATATAAATGTTTTATTGGCCGTCCTTTGTTAAATTTATAAAAACGCTTGGTCAGCACCGGAGTTTTAATCAGTGGTACAAACGGCTTGGAAATTTAAATTGGTTCGTATTTAGCTAGTTGCTCTTAATTGAATGGAAACACAATCCTCTCAGAGTATTATGTCAAACTACGTTTATCGAAAGTGAAAGTAATGTTATGTCATTCAGACCGAATGATTCCATCAACCAGCTATTTCGAGCTCCCAGACTTTAGCTTGAGGAATGACTGCTTAGTGTCCTTCGATTTGACAACAATTTTAGTGTTTCTTTGAGAAGCTTGACATCAGTGGTATAGAAAACCGTTCTAGAAAGTCCATGCATCGTATTTCCATCGCTAACTACTAATCGAACCAATACCATGCATTTCCTATGATGAACATTCACTGAATAATTCAGAAAATATGCTAAGACTCCCTCTTCGCAGGTTTTAATCCTTGAAACTGGCTATAGAACTTTCCTGTGTTTCACTATCTTTCTCAATCTCATCCTAATTATAATTTGTTTACGCTGCTTCTCGCATCACATCCTCTCGCTCTTCTGGCATATATTTCATAGTTTGCCTCAATTACCAGACGGTACTGCATTCTGTGCACTCGGCACCCTGCTGGTGCTCTGGCTAGTCAACTTTTGTTTATGTGCCATTTTTCATTTACTTTCGCTACGCACAAATTAAAAGTTTTTCCTGTGCCACCAACTGCTAACTATCCCAGCGAATCTCAACTTAATGCTCTGCCACTATCTATCGTCAAGCTAGAAACTTTGCCTGGCCCAAAAGTGTCTTGCATCCTCGTCAGACTCATCCCACATTCAAGGGACACACAAACATTCAACACTTTCACCGGCCAAATATTTGGCATACACATTTCCCTGAGCTGGAGATGAAAATTTTACATAATTCATGTCGCAAAAATGTAAATAAAACTCGACTGGTATCTAACGAATATCCTTGTATCTGACAGTTTATAATTTCAATCAGTGTCATACATTTGACAGTTTAATATGGCTAAAAATATTTTTAATTGAATGCAAATTTTGCTGGAAAATTTTAAAACTTTGATCAAGATTAGATAAGCCCAGGGCTTACATAAACAAGAAAAACACAAATGTTTTCTTTAATTATTTGACCTGTTTGCAGAGAAATGTGGACACAAATATTTTCACAAAATTCTAACAAAATTGTTGATTCCCAAGTTTTTCAATGGGTTTCCAGGTAGAGTAAGGACTCTGCTGTAAATGACAGGGCTAAAGGGGGAGAGCAGAATCCTTTGGTTAGTAAATGTGAAGTTGTGGCTTGAGTTTTAAGTTTTGTGGTTTGCATAATGGCGGAGATTTGTTTTTTTTGCAAGTGATAAAGGTCAAAGTTAGATGGGATGGACACTTTTAGTAGAGAATAAAACACACTTGTGAGATTACATTCCAAAATTTAAACGAAGTTGGCTGCCTCGCATATAAAATTGCAATGTTATTTCATTAAATTCTTACACACCCGGTCACCTTCACTAGCAGCTTTGAAGTAACTAGCTATGAAAAAGCATGTCAGACCTTGCTTTCGGATTTCGGCGTTTATCTCTAGGCCCTTTTCTCTTGTGCAAAATCAAGAAAGAAGCACACAAATCAAGAGACTAAGAGAAGCTGGGCTTTTTTATTTTTTAAGCTGAAAATTTTGTCATTGGCAATAATGCCAATTATGCAGCTTCCCATAAGATGCCCCAAAGTGATCGAATAAATTATTCAATGCATCCTTCGAGTGCTTAAAATATTTAACGAAGGGTGCATATTCGTTTGGCTTAGCACAATACCTTACCGGTTGCCTACAGAGTAACAGCAACCAATAGAACAAGAAAAGCAGGGATACAAATCTGTTCTGAACCGAACCAAACCAGACCGTACTAGCTCTCTAAACCGTGATCGTAAGCCTAACTAACAAACTGTTGAATAACCGGTCACCTTCACCAGCTATTGGAGCCAGCTGTGAAGTAACTGACCATGAACTAGTCATTAAAACGCCAACCCAAAGCGGAAGTTTTTCTCACTTAGACTACTTTTCTGGCACTACTTTTCTATGACAGCTATACTATATAAATGACAGATTTTGACTAAACTTAGTGGAATTATTGGAATGCATAGCAAACTAAGAAATACAAAGTTTGGGGGATTTTTTGATTGAAATCAAAAAAGTTTTTCTCACTAAAACTAGTTGTTAGATATATCGTTCCTATGAGAGCTATTTGCTATAGTCATCCGATTCGGCCGGCTCTTGTTAGGCCCTTTTTACAACTGATGGTGGAGTCCTCATTACTGAACCATTATGTAGACAAAACAAATTTTAGTAGAGCTGGGATCTCTAGGTTGACTGTCTCCGAGAGCTTGAGTAGTAGAGTTTGACCCAGTGTTCCAAGTCTCCTTTTACTCAGGGCTAGGCAATGGCAAAGAAGATGTGGTACTGATTCTTTCTTTTGGGTTTCAGCTTTAGTGTGAAGCTTATACATATGATAGCACCGTATGGTGCTCTTCTCTGAAAGGAGCTCACTGGTGATACTTATTCAGGCCTTCCCTCTATGTTCCTACCCACTAAACATTGTATGTATGATTCGAGATTTTTTTGAATCCTCGATCTGATTAAAATAGTCATAAATGCGCACGTTTTCTGATCGAAAATGATATTATGGTCGGGAGAAAATGGTACCCTAGCAGCGTCACTTCGTGAAGTGTCGTTTTCAAACCGTTTTTCTGATCAGTTCAGATTCATTTGCATGAGCCATTTTTGAGTCTTCTTTTAATCGCACAAGATAGTTCGCATTTTTAAATCATTAAAAGGGCTTGAAAAGGACTCATTAGGGTGATTTTGCCGGTATGATCTTCCAAATTTTGGGTGGGTATGATCAAGCACCCATACATACATTCAGGGAACTCTGATATTTTAATATTTACACTTGGATTTTAATATTTTCAACATTGATTTAGCGTTAAATCGTGGATGCAAGGATGGTTTTAAGCCGAGCCGGTTCGAACCTGAACTTGTTCCGAACCTAATATTTCGTTTCGGTTCAAGAATAATTATAAATATGGAATAATTGTACCTACTGCCTAGCGAAATCTCCTGTTATCTGGGCGGTTTGGCGCGACTTGTACAATCGGCACGAAAATCTATAAGCCTTATCATTTGTACATTTTGGTCCGAACCTTCGAGCCAGAGCTCCAATAAAGTTGTTAGGTTTACAGCCCTGCGTTGGAGTTCACTGCATTGGGAATCTAAAAGGAGCAACTGATATTCGCGGTGTAAATATGTTTTTAGTCAATTTAAAGGGCTTTTTAATTTATTTTAATACAAAAGAGGCATAGTTATTTTGCTTTCAATGTATTACGTGTATACTGAAGTGTCGTGCGATCTTATAAAGATATGAGCGACATTCAGTAAGCGTTTTTAGAATATACGAATATTTGTAGTTAAAGAAACAACGCACCGCGAAGAATCCTATTATCTATTGTGTCCCTCTACTAAGCTTGCAACACTCCTAGCAGCACTATTTCCTAAACGAATGTCTGAATTTTTATGGGTTCCAGGATACAAATCGGGTTGGGGTGAAAGCAATGTTCTCCAACTCTGTTGAGTCTGCGCCTCGCTAGAGCATCGAAGTGTGCTAATTTGTGTTTGGTTTCTTTCTCCTTCTTTTTCCTGTATTTGCATTTTCGGGTGTTTAAAACTGACTAAGATGGCTCCGCAGTCTGCAGCGGCCGGTGAAAAACCCTGTTAGGATCCTGAGGGCATTCATTTCTCAATCAATTTGGCTTTTGCTTGAAAACTTTTCCTGTTCTATAAAATAATTTCAATTAGGCTTACCTTGTCTCGAATTTCATCTGCTGCTTTCATCTGGTGCTTCAATATTAATTCAAAAATGTCTGCGCCCGCCGGTAATTTCAATTCTGATTAATTGCTTGGCTAGAGCTTTCATCACGGAAGATAACAACTACGATGATTTGCCTAGGAAATCCAGAACCAGAAATATGCTCGTGATAAAAACGCTCCAAGCTTTACAATCTTTTTGGTTTTCCAGTAATAATAATCTCTAGTCAATTGCTCTTCAACCCTATTGACGTCACCTTTGGTGTCCCTTTAAGTGATGATGTGAAGCATTGTTTATTATATCTACCAAATGATACAAACGTCTAGCCCAGTTCTAAATCTACGCTGACTTAGATTCGTTTCAAAATTGTTGTTTAAACTGTTCGAGTCTCTCGAGTGGAAATTCGGCTTCTTGAATTGATGGTCAATTTTAATTGAACTCGTCTATGGTGCACAACATGCAACTTGCAAATATCTGGATGAACTAATTCTTAACCAAATTTTCTATCCATATTCCATATGCTATTTCACTTCCATTCAACTTCAATTCACAGTTTCCTGTCACGAGGGGGGGAAGAAAAGCAACAACAATTGCAATGACTAACATTTGGTTTGAAATAAATGCATCTCACCTATAGAAACATTTGCCTACAATTGTCATATTTTGTCTGTATGTATGTGTGTGTGTCTTTTGAAAACAATCTCAGCTACATTGCAGCCTCGAATGAAAAGCTGAAAGCTGCAAATTTTGCATAGCAAAGGGTAGGAGCAACCGCAAGCTAAAAAATATGAGGCAGAGCGGAGAAACTGCCAAGCCAGACGAACCTGACTTCATGCCGCAAACATTTTGCAGCAAAAAGAAAATGCAATATCAAAAGTAAAACCTTGATGAATCATGTTGCCGGCTAGCAAAAGGGGACTTAAAACCAAATAAATATTTCATAAACAGAATATGCACAAGGCAAAACCAAGAGGAAATTAAATTTGTAAATTGAGAGCGATTCCTTACATAAAAAAGCAATTACTTTCCTTTAATTGTTTCGTATCTATAATAGAAGACACTGTGTGTAAGTGGGCATTAAATTATCTTTATCTCCCGCTGAGTGAAGCGTGGAAGCAAATTTATGACTCATGAGTTGTTTGTATTTTCTTTTTTCATTTCATTTCCAGCTATGCAAGAACAACAACAAACACAACAACTAGAAGTTAATTGGCGTGCATGTTAAAGAGGTGAGTTGTACTGAGGTGCAGACTCATACTTGGGCGCTATGTCGTAGCGGGAGTCTGCGAGATCTTCACTGCCTCATTTGCCTGGGAGGCATGCCACAAGTTGCCACCGCCAGATGGCGTCATTTTGCCCTCGTCAGGTGTGTGCGAATGCCTGACGGAACGTGCCACAAGCTGCCGCGTCCAGAAAATTCTTTTTCCACATTTCGTTTTCTCTGCTTGTCGATTTTTTTTCTTCATACCTGACGTTTTTGCTCAAAGGGTAGCAAGGGGCGTACATGTACTTGCTCGAAACACACATGAAATGAGGAAAAGTTGAATTTGAGCAAATATTAAAATATTGGCCGCAAGTCAAAGAAAGCTGTTTCATAAAAAAAGAATGGTTTGTAAGCCATTTAGGGGAAGGCTTGTAAAAAGGCCTTGTAACATTGTTCAGAGTCAGCATAATCGCGCAGTATACATTTTTCGAATATCATGATGCATCGAAATAGATATATGGGCTCTAACTTTCACAACTTTTTAGCTGTATCTCTTGTTAACTGAGATGGCATATAGTATATACTTCATAAGATCGGAAGTGCTTCCTTTTCCCTGTTATATATATTTGAGTCAAATTCAAATCAAATATTCCGTTCTTAAACATCTTTTTTCCGAACTTAATAATCAATTAAGTCTGACATTACTGAAAATAATTATGCCGTGGTAATATCAAGTACGTATGAAATATTTAAGTACGAAATCCTTGAATAATACCTTACCTCAAAGCTTACCTAAAGTGGGAATTTGTATACCCTGTTCCCATTGAAAATGGGAAAAGGACGGTCATGAAGTTGTGCGAATGTATGTAACAGGGAGAAGGAAACATTTCCGACCCCTTAAAGGTGATATATGCCTGATCAGCACGAACAGCCGAGCCATGTCCGACTGCCCGTTCTTATGTCTGTATGAACGAGTCGATCTCAGAGACTATACAATTTTTGCATGAAGGTAGCTACGGTATACACGCAGGTCAAGTTTGTTTCAGATTTGGAAAATTGTCGGTGCCGGGTGTTAGGCAGGGCTAGAACCTCTAAATAATGTTGCCTGCTGTTGAAATGTATCAAATTATATGTATCGATAGACTAACATGTTCCATCCCTAATGTATCGACTCACGTGAGCGAGTCAGTTGCCTACGATCTCCGACGCGAGCACACGATTATCTTTTACTTGAATAAAGACATTACATTAACTTCACTTAAATCCTATGGGCTCACATTATTAACAACAGGTTATGGTACCAGGACGCTTCCACTGCGCATTAAAGTCGGGAAATTGAAGTTAAAGTACGGAATTTGTGAAAAACCAAATTATAAACTAATTTCATCAGAATAGCCCGCGCGCCGTGGCGTCAGCTTAAATGTGTGTGCGTACGTGCAGCGGCAGGACAAAGAACACATGTGTGTGTGTGTAAATGAAAGAGAGATCAAAAAAGTTTTGTGCGAAAGAGCCGAACAGGCAAAGAAGGCAAAAACTAAGTACAGAAAAATTGTGAAACAACAATGAGTTATGCGAATGTAAAAATTGATCCCCTCGGAAGGGATAATTATGACACCTGGAAAATACAAGTGAAAGCTCTTTTAATTAAGAATGACGTGTGGAAATACGTAAGCGGTCAGTGTGTCAAACCGGTAGATTCACGTGAAAAAGCAGACGAATGGGTGTTAAATGACTCTAAAGCCAAATCAGATCTAATTTTGTCTATCGCAACGACAGAATTAAGACAAGTGAAAAATTGCGCAACATCAAAAGAATTGTGGGAAAAACTCGAAGGTGTGTATCAATCGAAAGGTCCGGCGCGTAAGGCGCACTTGTTAAAATCGCTCATATTGCTGAAAATGCAAAACGGAGAAGACATGCATAGTCATTTACAAAAGTTTTTTGACATCTTGGACAAAATTCATGAAATGGACATGCAAGTGATGGACGACCTTGTAACAATTTTGTTGTTGTACAGTGTACCCGAAGAGTACGAACAATTTAGAGTAGCGATTGAAACGCAGGATAAGTTACCTGATCCAGAATCGTTAAAAACCAAAATGCTTGAAGAATACGAAGCGCGTAAGAGAAATGATGTTGAAACAGTACAAGACGCAATGTATACGCGAAAGAACTTTCAGAAAAATCAAAACAGAAATCAAAAAGAAAAGCTTAAGTGCTACAATTGTGGAAAAATTGGCCATAAGGCCAGAGAGTGTAGATCAAACGGAAATAAAGAAAAGTGTTTCGAGTACAAACGCGAAGAAAAAGACAAACAGAAAAGCAACACTGCGGTTGCCATGCAAGCATTTATTGAAAAAGAACAGTGGTGTCTCGATTCAGGAGCCACATCGCATATGTGCTCTCAAAAAGAAAAGTTCGAAAATTTGAAAAGTGAATCGCAAAGTTTAAAATTGGCCAATGACAATTCTGCACCAATAATTGGCAGTGGTAAAGTACTTTTGGAAACCACAGTCGTGACGGCGAGCTTAGGCGAAACTCTCTTCGTCCCCGAGCTTCGGTCCAATTTGATGTCAGTGTCAAAAATCACAGACCACGGTTTTGAAGTTACTTTCCGCCGTAACGGAGCAGTAATAGTGGATCCAAAAACTGGTAAAAAGTATGCCACAGCATCCCGAAAGTCAAATCTATATTTCATAAATCAAGGGAAAGAACAATGTAAAATTGCAGAAAGTGCAGCACAAAGTGGCAGTGATTTACAGAAGTGGCATGAAATATTAGGCCACCTAAATGAAACAGACTTGAAAAATATGATTCGTAAAGAAAAGGTGCTAGGTGTAAAAGCAGACGTAAACCAAAACCTAGAAAAGTGTGAAGTCTGTATTCAGGGGAAGCAGTCCCAAAAACCGTTTTCAAACTCTGTGTCCAAATCAAATGAACTGCTTGAAATAGTGCACTCAGACGTTTGTGGGCCAATGCGAGTCCAATCGCATGGACACTCAAAGTACTTTGTTACTTTCATTGACGATAAAACGAAATGGTGTGAAACGTATTTTTTGAAACAGAAAAATGAAGTCATCGAAAAGTTCAAGGAATACAAAAATTTTGTCGAAAAGCAAACAGGAAAGAAAATAAAAATATTCCGCACAGACAACGGAAAAGAGTATGTTAATAATGAGTTCTCAGGGTTTCTTAAGAGGGAAGGCATAAAGCATGAATTGACAATTGATTACACCCCTCAACAAAATGGAGTAGCGGAACGAAAAAACCGCACGTTGGTCGAAATGGCACGCTGCATGATGCTTCAAAGTGGGTTATCACCAAGTTTTTGGGCTGAAGCAATCTTGACAGCCAATCATGTGAGGAACAGAGTCCCATCAAGAAGTCTGGACGGCGAAATCCCGTATTTTCTGTGGACCAAGAAGAAACCAACACTACAATATCTGAAAGTTTTTGGCACGGTGGCATACATGTTGGACAAGATACCAGGAAAAGGTAAATTTCAACCAAAAAGCAAGAAATGTATATTCATCGGCTATGAGCCACAATCGAAAGGTTATAGACTTTGGTGCCAAGAAGAAAGAAAAACATACAAAAGTAGAGACGTAAAATTTCTTGATAAATTTGATAAAGAGAGCCAGTACGAAAATTTTATCGATGAAAATATTACAAAAGGGTCTGATCATGAAATCATGATAAATCTTCTTAAAGATGCGTCATTAATCTATCCAGAATCCAACCCGAAGGTGGAAAAAGACACGCCAGAACCAGAAGTTGAGACTCCAGTGACTTCCAAACCCAAGAAGAAAAATCGTAAGGAAACGTCAACACCAAAAAGACGTAGGCGCCCCGCAACGCGCAGACTGATGGCAGAGCAGGAAGCACAGGAGGAAGAATCAAATGAGCATATCGGATATCTTATCGAACAGTGCGATCCAATAGATGCAGAAGAGGCCCTCAATTGCCCAGAGAGTGAGGAGTGGAAAGCTGCCATGCTCCAGGAATACCAAGCACTAGAAAAGAATAATACGTGGGTATTAGTTGATCGACCAGAGAATGCTGAGATCATCAAAACAAAGTGGGTTCTTCGCACAAAGCGAAAAGCTGATGGATCAATTGAAAGGCGAAAGGCAAGACTTGTGGCGAAAGGTTTTGCGCAGACACAAGGTATGAGCTACACTGAAACATTTGCACCCGTAGCGCGCATGAGCTCCATCCGCATGCTCATGGCCCTATCTGTCGAGCTCGGAATGCAGATACAACAACTAGATTTCATCAGTGCATATCTTAACGGTGAAATATCCGAGGATATTTATATAGAAATTCCAAAAGAATTCGACATGATGCTCAGTAAGGATGAACGCAATAAATACGAACCGAACAAAGTATGCAAAATACAAAAGGCGTTGTACGGTCTAAAACAATCCGGTAGACAGTGGTACCGAAAATTGGATGAAAAACTCCTGGAACTAGGATTGCAGCCACTCAGTGCAGATCCTTGTGTGTACACAATCAATGAAAATGATATACTTGTAGTAGTATTGATATATGTAGACGACTTAATGGTTGCGTCTAATGACCCAAGGGCACTCACCGCACTCAAGAACGAGTTAGCAAGCATTTTCGACATGAAGGACATGGGTCCTCTGAAGTATTGTCTTGGCATTGAATTTGAACAAGATCTTGAAAAGAAGGAGATCAGGATGCATCAAAGCAAGTATGCAAAAGAAGTTATCAAAAGGTTCAACATGGAAAATGCAAACACAGTCTCAACCCCATTGGCATCAAACGAGAAATTAACCAAGAAGGATGCACCAAACAGCCCAGAAGAAATGTCAAAAATTCCATATCAGAGTCTCATAGGTTCTCTGATGTATCTGGCAGTATGCACCAGACCAGATTTGTCCCATGCAGTAAGTTTGTTAAGTCAATTTAACTCTAATTTTGGTCAACAGCATTGGACGGCAGCAAAGAGGGTCCTCAGATATCTAAAGGCAAGCGACAACAGAGGACTGATATTCAAGAAAACTGGCAAGAACCTTTTCGGCTACACCGACGCCGACTGGGGTTCCAATATCGACGATAGGCGATCGTTCACAGGTTACGCATTCATGTTTGCCAACGCAGCAGTCAGTTGGGAATCCCGAAAGCAGCGCACCGTGGCACTCTCAACAACCGAGGCCGAGTATATGGCCATATCAGATGCTTCAAAGGAAGCAGTCCACCTAAAATTGTTCCTGAAGGAAGTCTTAGGTACACAGGATGTTGTTGTAATCTTTAACGACAACCAAGGCGCTGGCGAATTAACCAGAAATCCAGTGTTCCACAGCCGAACTAAGCATGTGGACATCCGTCATCACTTTATACGTGAGCTGGTGGAGAAAAACGAGATCGTCATCAAGTACATTCCAACCGAGAAGATGAGAGCAGATGTTTTGACAAAGGGTTTGTCAACAACGAAACATAATGAATGTATTTTGGGATTGGGCATGAATTAACGTTATAATTTGAACTTAAATGAAATATTGAGTTTGTTATTCTAAATTTGTTTAACATAAAATTTGAGGGGAAGTGTTGAAATGTATCAAATTATATGTATCGATAGACTAACATGTTCCATCCCTAATGTATCGACTCACGTGAGCGAGTCAGTTGCCTACGATCTCCGACGCGAGCACACGATTATCTTTTACTTGAATAAAGACATTACATTAACTTCACTTAAATCCTATGGGCTCACATTATTAACAACACCTGCTTTCAGGATAACCCTTAAATATCAGATAAAAAACCGGTTACATTCAAATTCAAAGACAAATAAATGAACAGAAATGAACAGAGTATTTTGTAATCGGGGCACTAGACTGCACCGCCCTTCCTTTTTTTATATTAAGTTTGAGTCCAAATCGTCATTGTGTTATTTTAATTTTAAAAAAGGTCATTAAATCCAAATCGTCCTTAAATTAAGTCCGAGCATACTTGATCTAAGTAATATTATAACTTGTTGAGCAGGGAGAACAGTAGATGACACCACAGCGCCCCGGCACTCCTTTAAATGTCTTAAATTTTTGATAGAATATTTCTTTTTATTGGTTCATAAAAGTCTTTTTCTAACATACCCATATAACTCGTTCAAAATGGTTAATTGTAACTTAAACTCAATACATCGGGGTAGCTTCAGCACAAGAAGGGCTGCTTCTTAGCGCAAATGACTGTAAGGTACTCGCGTGAGTCTTGGTAACAAACGCACCGTAACCAAGCAAAGAGGTCAGTGGTGCTTTATCAAGAGTGCTGCCTGAGAAGGACGAGCTGAAGGTTCAAGTCCTCGTATAGATAGATAGATATTTTTATACCCGTTACTCGTAGAGTAAAAAGGCTATACTAAAGTCGTGCAAATGTATGTAACAGGCAGAAGGAAGCATCTCCGATATCATAAAGTATATATATTCTTCATCAGCATCAACAGCCGAGTCGATATAGCCATGTCCGTCTGTCCATCCGTCCGTCCGTCTGTATAAACACCTAGATCTCAGAGACTAGAAGAGCTAGAGCAACCAAATTTTATACGTAAGATGGTATGGTCTGTAGGCAGATCAAGTTTATTTCAAATTTTGGCCACGCCCCCGCAATAAAAAATATTGAATAACTCCCACAATTTTTAAGATATCGAGGTGAGACTTTGCAGTGTAGTCTATGTGGCCAATATCTACAATCTCACAAATTTTCAAAAGGATCGGATAATATATAGCCGAGTTAAAATAATGTTGCATACTTATCCGAGCTGAGCTGAGTAAAGGGTGTTTCGAAGTCGAGCAGGGCCGACTTTAACTTACGCTCTCGTTTAAGATTGAAAATGTTAACAATGCATTATGGTTCCAAAATCTATTAGATTCAGTCACATAAGAAAAAGTCTATCCATCTAAAGATACCTATGTGAACCTATCATTAGCATTATATCTGACTGTCCCTCCTTCTGACCTTATACACAATCAAATTTTAGAGCTGGTAAGACACGCAAAAAAACCAAATTTACTAAGTAGCCTCCTTTTAAATACATGTAGGCCGAACAAGTTTAATTCTTTAACTGAGTAATGCTCAATGTCCGGTTAGTCAAACAGATAACAAACTTAGCTGCAGCTTATGCTCCGGTAATAATTTTAACCGCTGGATGGAATAATTCATATTTTTATCGACAGACACACAGCTGGCTCCAGCATTTGCTTTGATTATTTTATTAATTGCCAGCACTGATCTTGATGATGCCAAATTTGTTTTACGATTCGGGTTGACAAAATCAACTTGTAAAATAGTTTTTGCTATGATTGGAGATCAATTGTGCCCAGCGATGTCAGCAGGAATCATGCATTGTTGTCAGAGAGCAAACTTATGGTGGCGCCCTGCGTATACTGCAGGTAATTTGTTTGGAGTCAGCATTGCTTTGGAATGCCATGCAGGTAAACAAGTGTCCACCGCTTTTGCGATTCATCCATCGCAAGCAATTTTATTCAACTTATTTGCAAGACAACTGCTAGCAACATTCAATAACATTAATAAGACCATACAAATTGTACCTAATTCGTTGGCAGTGTCTGGTCACACTGCTGTAGCAAGCGGAATTTATCGAAATCGGGCTGAGAGAACCAAATGACAAGAGCTATTCATCTCAATTTAACCGGAGCATTTGAGAAATTCAGCCTGAAAGGTATATCGAAGTCAAACTTTGAGTTGACTATAACTTAATGATTCTTAAATTTTTATTATTGCCACCACGGTATCCTCAAGTCGACCTAAATATGATTCCCCTCATCTCCTTGCTTTTTTCTGGCTCCCTGGCTGCGGCTTATTGTGAAAATTACTGCAGGGTCGTCTTCTTCTTTACTCTCCTGTCGGAAAGGCAAACTTAGCAATAAGCTGGAGGGGATTACAGCTATCAGCTGCTGCTAGTTTCAGTGTAAATACTCGAGGCGTTAGGGGGACGAGGGCGTGGGCCATTTGTCTTTGGTGAAGGGTGGAAGTAGGCTGAAGGTCAATGTTATATGGCCAATGGGCTGTTAAAATTTACATTTAATTAGACATAATTATAGCCAATTATTGGGCCATTTGTTTCGTAAATTAATAGTTTGTCTGTGGTTTTGCGCATATTAATGTTTAGGTTAAGGGACATTTCATCGATTTTTGTACTCATTTATATTGATTCGCATTTCATTTCACTTGAAATTGGCGCAAACTTTTACTGAAGCTATTTTCCAAATTTATTTTATTCATTTTACCTTCAAGTGCACACATTTTACCTTCCTCCAGACTCGAACTGCCATTATTCATTAAAGTTCGACTTTCAGTTGGCCAATTTCACATCCTCCTCCACCTCCTCCTCCTACTCCTGCCACATTAGAGGCCATGCGAAAGCAATTTCCTAGCAAAAACTATTTACGTTCGGCTGAACTTTTGGCCCTACCCAATAATATCAATAGCAACAGCCTCGAAAATAGAGGCACTCGTGGCCCATCTCGCCCAATATTGGTTGCACTTAATTGCAATTCGATTTGCCTTTTAAATAAACACAAATTTACCAGCGGGAAAAAATCATCAACAACAACAACAACAAGCGGAGTGAACACCTCGGAATATTCTGAAATTGTCATGGCCACATGGAGAAATGCATGCTGGATATTTGCTCATGTTTGTTGGCTGAATATTGCCAGCAATTTGGCCCATGCTGGCCAATTGTAAATACAAATACCAAAGCAAAGATGGGGAATTCCCTTCTCGTGCACTTGTGTGTAAGTGTGCGAGTGTTTGTGTGTGCTATTTTCATTAGCCATTTCAATTGCATACCTGAAGGCGTAATGCTTACAAGGAGGTTAGCTTAAATTGTATGTGAAAATGTGAATTTTGGATTCCCTGGGTATGTGTGTGTTCTGGGTTATGCGTACAGGGACTGTTGCTTATATGCAATTGTGCAACAAATAGAAACCGAATTCTAATTTAGGGGCAGCTGTCAAGAGGGATGCTCTTTAATCTTCAGTATATTCATATCATTGTAAGTCTTGGTGAAAAATGATAAAATATATAAGGGAACTTGCTAGTACTCGTGCTCCTCTGAAATTCTCTTATTATATTTGCGCACATAACATCCCCAATGCTTATGGCAGACATATGAAGATAATCATTTATAATGGAGAAAACTCGATTATGGCCGGGAGCTGTGTGTGTTTGCATGCCGTACAACAATATTTGAGCAGCTAGTGCATAGGCTGGCGGCTCCTCCATTGACCAGTTTATGCCATTGACAATTAGGTCATATTATAATACTATTTGTCCAGTGCAAAATGATTAACTTTAAAACAGAACCGAACAATTGAAAATGTAATTTAATTTAAGCATCTCTGGTAAAAAAAAAGTAGATGCTTAAGTCTCTGGTATAAATACGGAATGGTCTCAGCCATTATGTTGTACAAATGGCTTTCGACCTAATCGCTACTAAAATCGATTGGAAATTAAGTTGTTTTTGAGTAGAAAGGTATTTGTAAAACACTTGGATATAGCTCATTTTCAGTGCTTATATCTAACTCATTTTTTTTTTTGCTTAAGTCATAGTTGGCATCTTTGCTTCCATCGTCTTTATTGATAGGTTGAAATTCGGTTGAATAAACACCGTAAAAAAAAGGTTTATGTTCGAATTTCACGTTCAGCATTTAAAACTACATAAAAACGAGATGGTACAGCTAACTTCGTTTATGCAGAAGTTTTAAAACCAATTTCGACCAAAACCAAAACCATTAACATCAAGTAAGAAAGTCGATCAATCCCGACTGTAATATACTCTAAACCAACGAAAGTGAATGCCATTGGTAACCTTGATGCTGCAGTTGGAGCTGGAAGTAGCGCTGCTGCCGCAAACATTTGTTTGCTCATAACTCGACTACCTTTCATCCGATATGTCTACAAATATGTACGAACCTTCTATTCACAAAACTGTGTTAGATTTGACGATATTTCTTAATTTTTTGCGTGGCTATATTTGACAATCAAACCTGATCAGTCTGCAAATATAAGAAGGTTTGGTACCATATGAGTCGAGCCTCTATCTCTGAGATCGGTTTTTCATACGGACAGATAAACAGACAGAAGGACGGACAGACTTACATGGCTATATCCACTAGGCTGTTAATGCAGATTAAAAATATTTCTATTTTTTAGGGCCGGACATGCTTTCATCTGGCTGTAGTATACTTTTGCGCAAGCTTAATATACCTTGATACGAGTATAATAAACAAGAAAGAAAGTCCGTGAAGCCCGACTATAACATACTCTGTACCAAGAAAATTTGTCTTTTGATCATAACTCGAAAACCGTTCATCCGATCTTTCTTCATTCCTTTGGCGGATCGATAAGTTATCCTAATAACTAAATATGTCCAGAACAAGCCATATATCTTCAAAACTGTGGGAGATATGACGTTTTTTCTAAACTGCGGGGCGGGAGGGGGCGTGGCCAAAATTGAAAATAAACTTGATCTGCCTGCAGACATAAGAAGCATATGTCCCATACATGTCAATCCTCTATGTCTTACCATCTCTGAGATCTGTGCGTTCATACGGACAGACAGACAGACAGACGGACAGACGGACGGACGGACGAACAGACGGACATGGCTATATCGACTCGGCTGTTGATGCTGATCAAGAATATATATACTTTATGGGGTCGGAGATGCTTCCTTCTGCCTGTTACATACTTTTGCACAAACTTATAATACTCTGTGTACCTACGGTACAGAGTATAAAAAGCTTTTCGTACTAAGACTACACAGAAAATAATAGTGATACAATCATGGGCTTAAAACTATATTTTCTCATGCTAATTAAAAGCTGATATTATACATTTAAAAATGACCAGCTCGAAAATATCAAACTAATATTTTCGAACATATAAAATCAATATTTAAATTAGATAATATTTCTAATTTTATATTTTAAAATTTCAAAGAACAAAGAATAAAAAATATTGTAGAAATGAACATGTAAAACTTAAACTAACTTACTTATAACTCTAGTTATAAAGATATTGACCACAATTTTGGTTTATAGGCATATGTAGGGCACCAATGACGACTTGGAAAGATTTACTAATTTGACCAATATTTTGTATAGCTACCATATATCCGATCTGACCGACTGATATATTTTTGAGACATTAATTTATTAATAAGTTTTTAATTTTCCTCTATGTTATGTTATTTATACAATAAAACGAGAAAGCTAAGCTAACTTCGTCTGTGCCGAAGTTTTTATACCCTTGCAAGTGCTTGCTTATATATTTTCAAAAAATACTCTATTTCCCATTTTCCGACCGATCGTTCGTATGGGAGCTATATGATATAGTCATCCGATTTGTCCAAAAAATTTTAAAATTATGTGACAGCACGTGAAACAAACAAATACAAAATTACGGGATGCTACCATTAAAAACAAAAAAGTTTTTTTAACAAAGACTGTTTTTCAGACCTTTCTTTTGTATGGCAGCTATACCATATAGTTGTCCGATTTTAATAAAACTTACGATTACAAAGTTTGGAGACGTATCCATTGAAAAGAAAAAAGTTTTTCATACTAAAACTAGTTTTCCGACAGATTGTTCCTATGGGAGCTATGAGATATAGTCATCCGATCCGGTCAGTTCCGACATATTAGTAGTGTGCAGTAAAAAGAAGACTCTGTGCAAAATTTCAGCTCGATAGCTTTAAAACTGAGAGACTAGTTCGCGTAGAAACAGACAGACAGACAGACGGACAGACGGACGGACGGACGGACAGACGGACGGAAAAAGCTCAATCGACTCAGCTCGTCACCCTGATCAAGAATATATATAGTTTATGGGGTCGGAAATGAATATTTCTATGGGTTGCAAACTTCTAGGCAAAATTATAATACCCTTTTGCAAGGGTATAAAAAGGGCTTTAATTATAGTCAGGTAGTCATCAGTATGGCTTAAGAAGATAGCCACTTATGGATTCTTTTTGTCGAGCCTCAACAAAACTTTCTTGAGGTATTCAATTGTTTCTGCAGACTCCTTGACTGTTTAAGTGAGCGTTGTTTTTTCTTTGGTCACGTACAACGCTCTTTTTTGAAAATGAGCTAGACCAACCTCAAATGCCTCTGTTTAGCACCTGGGGATATCTGTCTGTTGTTGAACTTGGTGTAGTTGCATGGAAATTAAAAAAGTTGAAAACATCGGGGGAAAAAAAATTATTTAGTGAATTATTTTTCGTCGACTATGGTCTAGTTTATAGAAAATTAAGCGCCCGATCGACATACTGAGTTCACAAAACACAGAAGTTTCAGGTTATGCATATTCAACAGCTGCTATTTGGACTTTATCGACGATTTCCTATGCTACTTCTGCTGAAATTGGACATCCTTTTAAGATGGTTAAAAATCAATGCAACACATTGCTAACATTCGTTCTGTATTCCGAAGGTACAACTATCAGTCATTCCTGGCACAGTTCTTTGGTCTTGGCTTCTGGCAAACATATTTGAAATGTGAAGTGCACAAGCTTTGCTTACACTCAATTGAAAGCAGCTCGTCGAAAACTTAAAAGATTTATTTGCTTTAACATAGCAGCCCAGTCTGCTAGCGGTCACGCCTGCCTCGTCCCCCTCCTCCCCATAGCCCGCGCCCACCAACCCGGTACTCCATAAAACAAACCTAAAAGTCAATAGCAAAATGAAGAGAATCGTAAAAAATCATTTCTTATTTATTTGCGCACCGAAATTACATTTTTCCCGAGCATCATTAGCGGGTTCAAAAAGGCAGGAAGTAGCTGTTGAGGGGGGGGGGGGAACTTGTATAAGCAGCTAGTATTTGCTCAAATCTAATGAGAATTTTTGCTGAAGGATTTTCCTCAGTTTTCTTCACTTTAAGATGACTCGGGGAACATGTTTGCCATTTTCATTGTTACTGAAAACAAACGAGCAAAAACAAAGCAGATTTTGTGGCCAGTGAAACCCCCAGACTTTGATAAGAAATTCTAGCCCCCCCCTTGCGCCCAAGTCCTTTTTTTGCCCTCTTGCCCTCGGGCCACAGAGTCAACCATTGAACAGCTCATGTGCGTTGCTCCATGGCGATAGAGAAGTTGCTCCTCCCTTCCTCCCGCCTGCGTTCATGTGGATATGCGTGTGTGTGAGTGTGTATGTTTTGGTTTTTTGAGTGCGAAGCATTGTCTGGCAGCTGTTGGCCTCGGTTTGTGAATTGTGCTTGTCCCCTTCTGTTGCTGGCTTTATTTTTTGTTGGCTTGAATACTCTTACCTAGAATAATTCCCTACTAATTGTGGTGGTCTGAAAGAAAACTTGACAGATTATCTAATTAGTCGTTGAGTGTTGGCCATTTGCCGTTTCACACTTGTGGAGAATAATTAAAGATTTCATGGAAGGGGTCGAGAGATCCAACGAATGGAAATAGAGAACAGCAAAGTGGATCTATGTGTTCTACTGTTAGACGTCTGTGGAAACCTATCGTCATTCTTAAAGTTCAGAAAACTGGAGGACTTAAGACAATGAACTTTCTCTCGAGATTCTGCTTCAAAGATTCACCCGTGTGACCGGACTTTATTGATTACTTCAGCTGTGTTTTCACTTCTCTGAGCTATCATATGATATGGCTGAAAAATACCTTAGATAACTGTGACAGGCTACACTCAGAGAGAAAAATAAAGAATTTCATACTTGGATCAATAATGTTTGATGTCAAAAGTTCGATAAGTATGGAAATTCTTGACCCAAGATTGAAATTCTTGATCCAAGAGCTTTAATACTTGATCCAAGTACGAATCATTCTCAAATCAAGCAGAAAAGTTCTTGAATCAAGTGTTACATATAATCTAATTTAAGATTGCTCTTTCTTGAATTAAGAGGATAATGCTTTGTCAAAAACCGAGAATGCTCTTTCTAGTATCTCATCAGATTTCAGAGTAAGATCTTTTACTCTTAAATCGAAAGCTTCGCAGATGCCAATCATACAACAATTTAAAATCAGTTGATTCTACTTTTTTGCTCACACTTATTTCATAGTAAATTTATTGTTAAACCATGTTGCAAATTTTAGAAGGCTCGAGGAATACACAACACCTTAAAGCAGCATCAGTCTTTGCCTGTCATCTGTCAGTCGAACAGCCGTCTCTTCATGCCAACAATGGCACAGCTGATTGGGAATTCTAAAGCAACACGAGCGCAAAAATCGATTGCGCTCTCCGCTCGATAGCTTTCCCACACACCACTCTCCCATAAAAAAACCGAACTAAGAGAGCGAGTTTAACGCTGTGTTCTCACAAATGAGCTTGCTCTCCTCTTTGTTTCTTTAACTCACTCCCTTTGCCTAAAACAGCGATGTTCACCCATAGCCCCCAGGGGCCGAACACTTTCGGTAATTCACGCCGAATGCTTGCCGAAGTAATGCTTCAGTGTGTGTCGGAGAGAGACAGAGAGCGCCAGAGAGCCTCTCTTCTTGAACATCGCTCTCCTAAAAACACTATACTGAAGACGAATTGAGCTCGATTTCAAAAGCGAAATTCTTGAATAATTAAAGAGCGTTCATTCGGTAAGTTAAGTTATTCGTTCTGTTTTTTTCTGGGTGTACTTGTTATCTTGTGAGAACATTTTTCAGCTTAGACAATGTTAGAATTATGTCAATTCCGGATTTTCTCAAATCATGTCAAAAAGAAATGATTTGCGTACTGTTTGACTTAAGGCTCTTCATATGAATGCAAGTAATCCTAAGGTTAATGTTCAGAATTCGTGAATAAACCCAACACATAATTTTCCTCAACACTGCATAAAACCGCAAAATTGAATCAAAATCATATTTTGGTCATAGTTTACGTGGACAAACTGCGGTGTGGTACCCTGAATAAAACTGTATTTATATAACATTCATACCAGTTCACTAAACGAGGCTGAGGTTGACTTAGCCATAGAAATTCGAATTTATGGCAAAAGTTGTCAGCGGTGATGACATGTTTTGCAATAGATTTTAAATTTATGTTTCATAAAGACAACTAAAAACTTCAGTTCATTACCCAGTGTATTGTTATGTTTTTGTTTTGTCTTTGTTAGAGAGAATTCCTTTTGCGACTTTGTGAAATTGTTTATGTTGAGTAAAGAATTTTTTTGTCTTTGGCCATGGCCATTGGCTCCATTATAGAAGCAAGTATCCTTTTTACTTTGCAGCCTTGCAGGCAGCACTCGTATTTCATGATAGCAGATATTCGAGTATATACATTTATTCCATATATATATATGTGTGTGTGTGTGTGAGTGCTTGCAATACATTCACAATTTACGCTTTTTATCACATTCCGCTGCCTCATCGCTGCCTGCATTATTTTCGCCTGATTAATTTTTAAGTCGATTCCAAGCCAAAGTTTTCGTATTGCCAAGTCGATTTTCTCACGCGCTCTCCATCTCCTTCTCGTATCTTCCTTGTTTCTTTCTACATCGCCTTAATTGCATATTTTTGCTCTAAACGTTGGGGTTATTTGTGCGGGAAGTTTTGTTGTTGTGGCTCAACTTATTAATTGTGTAATTTAGTTTGGTGTTGGCCGGGTCAATTTCAAAAGGCACCCTAATAGCCGGGCACTTTATGGGCCAATGCATTTTCAGTTCGTCCGCGTCGAGAGGCGGGAGTAAAAATGATGAGGCAGTTGATTGGCGTGTTTAAAAATATTGGCAGTGAGGTCTGAAGATGTCTTAAATGGACTCTTTTTTGAGAGAGATTAGCTGCTTGTCACAGTTGTTGTAGAAACGTTAAGGAATTTGCCATGGTTTGAAGCAGTTTTGCTAATACTGTTCTTAATTTGAAGTTTATAGACATGAAAAGTGTGCAGAAGCAAACTTGAGAAAATGACACTAAAAACTGTTGAAGTACGAAATATTCTTAGATAACGAATTTAGTGTAACTTTGAAATCGAAATTCTGGATTAAATACTCAGTCTTCTCTTAAGTAAGTTTGACAACCAAAATTCTTGATAAAATTCTTTATCTATGTAACAGCCAAGAGGCTGTTCTTAAATTAAATAATTAGCATTTTCAATTCGAAAAACGAATTACCTAACGAGGATTACTAATTCTTGATTTAAGCATTTTCCCTAAAGCGGGCTTTTAATTTAATGTTTCTATAACTAATTACATTCATTACGATATCCTTAAAAGGTTATGGCACTTTGCTTTGGGGTGAGATCGATAAGTGGGAAAAATATAATACCGTCCTGACTTAATATTTCCAGAACAAATGGGGCTTAACTTAAGAGTTTTTGTGTTTATTGTTTAAAGATTGAATCTCAATGAAATCTAATAAAAATGTTTTAAAAATGCTGACTGATTATGCGTTCATTACGAACTAGCAAGTTTTGGCTGGCTGCAGAGCATGTAGAGCAAAGCATCCCGGCAAATGCCATCAGTTGCAGTTTTTATACTCTGTACCGTAGGTACATAGAGTACTATAAGTTTGTGCAAAAGTATGTAACATCCAGAAGGAAGCATCTCCGACCCCATAAAGTATATCAACAGCATCAACAGCCGAGTCGATATAGCCATGTCCGTCTGTCCGTCCGTCCGTCTGTCCGTCCGTCTGTCCGTATGAACGCACAGATCTCAGAGATAGTAAGAGATAGAGGTTTGACATGTATGGGACATATGCTTCTTATGTCTGCAGGCAGATCAAGTTTATTTTCAATTTTGGCCACGCCCCCTCCCGCCCCCGCAATATGGAATAAACGTCATATCTCCCACAGTTTTGAAGATAGATGGCTTGTTCCTTCTGGACATATTTAGTTATTAGGATAACTTATCGATCCGCCAAAGGAATGAAGAAGATCGGATGAACGGTTTTCGAGTTATGATCAAAAGACAAATTTTCTTGGTACAGAGTATGTTATAGTCGGGCTTGACCGACTTTCTTTCTTGTTTATCTTAATAATGACCATCCTGGAGAACTAAAACTTGAGAATTGCAAGAAAAGGAAAGGTATTGCAATGGCGTTTTAAGGCATAACCAATGATACTAAATCTTTGTTGTTGAATGGCGACTATAAATTACAGAGAACAAGGTGGTTATTTGCTGTTTAATAGGAACCGTTGAGGTTTTGATAATAAACAATTCTATGAAACCCACAGACGGTTGCGCATACTTATTAAACTAGAATTACACAACTCCAAAAACGAGGGTAGTAAACTATACAGCTGTTTTAAGAACCACTATATCATCAGTAGTCTTTGTCCATCGATGTCAAGTGGGCACTCATGCCAGCATTTCTATAACTGCTTGGGAATCGCAAAGCAGCATAAGTGCAAAAACCGGACGCGAAAAGACAACACCAAAGAGAGGTCAAGAGCTCAGATCTTAAGATCTTGAACTAAAAATGCAGTTATTTATATTTTGGGTAAAAAAAATGAGAAAAGTTTCTAGCCTCCACTTTTCCACTTTTATATATAAAATTTTTGGAGAAAGTGAAATGAAAGTTTTTGTCCTCCAAAATTTGGTTCACGAAAAACTTTCTTTATTATTTGTTGGTATGTATATGAACACTTTAAGTCCAACTTCCAAATCCTTTCTACTTCAAGTTTCTTTGCTTAATATTTATGGCCTTCCATGAAATTTATGAGCTTCATCACTTTCTTAATCATCGTCTCCTCTCAGTCCTTCCTACCATACTTAGCCCTCATTCCTTGGTTTTTGCTTATATTATTGAATTTTTCGCCTAATTTACTGCATTTTGTGCTTTCTACCCATTCATAAGCGTATATTTTATGTGCTTACTCACACTGCGTATACGTAACATAATTTATAACACACCAGGTATGGCAGGGGTGGTTGATGGTAGAAGAAACTTGGCAACCGTAAAACTTTACCAAAATACCAACATCAACTCTTCCTTCCCTCTCTCTCTCTCCCTTTCTGTTTCTCCCTCTCCCTTACTTTTCTTCTCATTCTCTGATTTTTGTTTGACTTCGCCTTGGTCCTCGGTTCAAATTCAATTTGTGCCAAACTTTGCCACTTTGTTTGTGCAAATGATGAGTTATACGCGGCCACACATACACCTACATAAAAGGAACTTTAATTAAGTAATATTGTTTAAAAACAATTCACGTACTTCAATGGTCGCTTTGCTTATTAAGTGCTTTTATACCATCGGTATTCCCTTTGCCAGGCCCTAGCATAAGTCACGCGTTTGTTGCAGGCTTAAAACAAAACAAACACAAAAAAAAACCAAAATCAACGAAACTTGTTAAACAGCTTTTGTTTTGTCGCTTTGCCATGCTTTCGTCCTCCGCTTATGAAAAGGAGACAAAGTGCGAAAACGATTTAACAACAATCAATAAAGCCGCTTAAAGTCGACTATAATATGCTCTATACCGACGAAAGTGTATGCTGACGACACCCCGCCTAATGCAAACAGCAAACTTTTTTTGCTCACAATTTGGCAATCCAATCTTTACCGTTTTTGTGGCGAATCGATAAACAATGTTGATTACTATAATAAAAATTATTTGATTAGGATAACCCCAAGCCCAAAGTATCATATAGGGCGGCCGGCTATGTGCCAAGATCGACGTCAAAGCCAAAGTAGAGTAAAAACACAGTCATATGTGAAGCGATCATCGATGAGACAAGTCAAGTATTTAGCGCTCAACAAGCAAAGAAGACAGTGGTGCGATGCGAAGAGTATTATGTTATGACGGCAAAGCCTTGGCACTAGTCCCTGGGGACCCTTTATAGATTAAAACGAACTTAAACTATGTCACTGCATCAACAGTTTTTGTAAAATCTTTCCGATGTGGCGCCCACTCGAAGCTTTTTAAAACTTTGTTTATCGTACCGTTAAGTTATTTAAGGATACTGATGGAATATGAGACACGGCCGTCCGCCCGCTGTGCAAATGCCACAAGCCATTAAAGCCGTGAAAGATAGAACTCGTCCAAATCCACTGAGTCTCGTGAGATGGATATCAGCAAGCACAGCATGTCGCGCATTACAACAGCATTGAAACATAAACGAAAGACAAAATCCGAAATCATTGTGCCGCCAGTGCGCGAACAATGCCCACAGACGAATTCTGTTAACTGATATGGAAATTATTACCGTAAAGGAATCGTTCAGCAAACAGAACTATAGTGTATGCTGTGTCATCACAACAAGTGTCCAAACTCATTCCGAAAATTCAGAGAGGTCACCATCAGCATTATGTGATGGTTTGGTTGGGATAAGGCCTTTTTTAGGGTTATCTTGCTTCATTTTTTGTGAAAATAGAGACAAAACTTCGGTTAATGAGTATCAATCCGAAGTTTTGGAAAAGGTTGTGAAGTCTCTCAACACGATATTATTTGCAAATAAACCGTGGACCGATCTTAATTACCGAACCGAATTTCTACCTGTCCATCGGACTACAGACTGTGGTCCCTTCTCGAGGCTATGGGCTGCTCTACTCGACACCCAAATTTTAGAAGAAATAATGTTAGTCCGACTTTTTTCCCTTAGTGTATGTCGCACGTATATACTGACGGGCCCGAGCTCGAATACCCCATTAAGGTTTCGTTAAAAAAATAGAGGAAAGTTAACTTCATCTCAGCCGATGTTTTTATACCCTTTCAGCACGTTTTCTAACTAATTTAAAGGACATCTCCACTGAAAACAAACAAGTTTTTCTCAATCAGACTACTTTTCTGACTCTATTTTTGTATAACAGCTATACTATATAGATGTCCGATTTCGACCAAACTTGGCAGAATCATGGAGAAGCATAGAAAACTAGTAAATACGGAGATTGGAGACGTTTGCATAAAAATCAAAACAGTTTTTCTCACTAGAACTAGTTTTTCGACCGAGCGTTCCTATGTCGGCTATATGTTATAGTCATCCGATCCGGCCGGTTCCGACAAATGTGTAGCGTATTTGGACCAGAAGACTTCGTGCAAAGTTTGGTATCGATAGCTTTAAAACTGACGGAGAAGATACAATAGAAACAGACGGACATGGCTATAGCGACTCAGCTTGTCGTGCTGATCAAGAATATATATACTTTATGTGGTCGCAAATGCTTCTGGACAATTTCAATTTACCCTCTGCAAGGGTATAAAAATATATATTAGCTTAGCATAAAGAAGAATTGAGCTTACACTAATTATAACTTCCACACAAGGCATTGGCTTCCTTGGTATACTTATAGCTTCAAAGATCCGAGGAATATTCAAACCTGATTTTTTTATTTAAAAAAAAAAAACCCCCTAAAACTTCTGCACCTTTTTGCCTTATACCAAGGTAAAAATGAGCAAAAAGTCAGAGGTTATCAGCAAGCTTTAAGTTAGATTAAGATGTATTTGGCGCCGTGATTGTAAGTATTCCAAAATTGCAGTGTGTTTCAGAGATGTCCATTTCCTTATAACCAATTCGCCTTTCACCAAAATAGTTGCAGAGGGACTAAATCTAAGCAATGTGCTAGATGCTAGACTCATTTAGGTTGCAAGTCAATGTTAAATAAGAACAGTACTCCACTCCCCTTACCTTATTGAAGTTAAGTATAGAGTGCCCACACTCTTAAGGCCCTATTCTCTTTCAGCAAAAAATTTTTTTCGACTTTTTTTTTGCATTTTTTTATAGCTTGGACATTTAAGAATATAACCCTAAAAGGGTTTTTTGAAATTCGAAATACTTTAGAAGATATGGCCATTTTTGTGGGGTCATGTCTTCGCTAAAATGAGTAGTTTTTCATAAACTTCAAACTTTGAACGCGTTTATCTCGAAACCACGTTTTTCGAGCTGGCGGCCACGATTCCGCCAGTTCTACTGAACCGATTTGGATGAAACAAAGTTTAATCGACGTAGAATTGTCCCCATTCTGGCCCGTAGTAAAATAAAAATTTTGCGATTTTTTTTACTATTTTTTTTTTACACTAAACTACCCAAAAATTGGTCCAAATTCGATTTGTCAATTTCAAGTGGCCGCCATTTTGTCAAAAAAAATCGCAAAATTTTTATTTTACTACGGGCCAGAATGGTGACAATTCTACGTCGATTAAACTTTGTTTCATCCAAATCGGTTCAGTAGAACTGGCGGAATCGTGGCCGCCAGCACCATGCCTTTTTTTTGAGGGCCAACTTTGATGGTGCCATCATCTATGGACAGCCCCTATCGCGGCGAAATTTTTTTTTTTTCTTTCATTCATTACTAATTCAATAAAAAAAACAAAATTCAAATATCTTTTTGCGTTTTCAAATGAGAATTTTTTCAAAAAAGGTCCAAAAACAGCAAGCTGAAGGAGAATAGGGCCTTAATGTTTTGATTTATTGGTTTCGAGCTAAGTTTTTATCCTTGATTTTTAATTTTCATCAGATTTCGCTAGATTGTCGTCTTTAATTGGCTGTCAAACATAATCTTCACTTTTAAATCTTGTCTCAAAGATACCCGCCACCATCCCCTATAATGATTATGCATATACAGCATACCCGAAATAATCCCAATCCATGCACAATAACAAGAAAACATGGCACATAACAAGGCCTCATATGAGTTATAAAGCTCCACAGATCTGTATTTTTGCTGTTTTTTATCTTTCCCTCTATTTCTTTCTTCATTTCTTTTATTTCGCCTTGTAGTCCGGCGGCAAACAGCATCGGTTTTTGGTTTCTGTTTCGCTTTCTGTTGTTTGCCAATGTTTTCACTCGCATTCAGACTACCATAAGTGCATATTGGTCTGCCTGCCGTAAACCATTCCTACCCATTCACTGGGCAAATACAACCGAAATGACCAACAATAACAACAGAAGCGAAAACAAAACAAAACAAAAATGCCAGTCTGCACACGGCTTATGCGTTTTTCATGTTGCCAACTGTGTTATTCAGTTTAAAAAAGTTTAAAAACATAATAAAAAACTCTTTGTGCCATCATTTTTATGTACGCGATTCAAGTGCTCTTATATGGTAAAAGAATTTTGATTTTAACTGATTGGAGGTAAATTGATAAAGTGTTTACTCATCATTTGTGATTCCATTTCAATCTATATCCATGGTAACGAAACAAAACCATATTTACACTGAGTGACCAAAACAAAAATGTCCTCATGAAAAGATATTATAACATCAGTCAGTTTTGTTTTGATATTTGTAAAGTCAACAAATACGGAATACACGTCGATAAGCCATGAAATGCTGCACTGTTCATGAACGCTGAATACTTAATTGTAAAAATCAGAATTTTCTTCTTTTCTCGTTTTGGCGACCGCTTCAGAAGATTTTTTTTTGGGGGGATTATTGCAAAGTCAAGGGCTTGTATAAATTGGCTCTCAAATAAAATATCCGAGAAGGGTGCCAGTACTCTTGCTTGAAGTTCTCTACAGAACGATGAAAGTATGATTAAAAACAAATTGTAAGAGAATATCGTTGAAGACTCATCTTTCTAGAAATTTAAGAATTAAAATTCATTTCTGGATTAAGAAACTCGATCTAAGATTAATAATATTTTTTTTATATATTTTCTCTATGATTACTTTTTATATCTTTTTCCAGGTACCAAGTAATCGTTTTTTTCCCGTTTTTTTTTTTACTTTTCATTACAATAATCTAGATTATTCAGACAACGAAAAACAATTCCTCATATGGAATTTTTTAATAAAAATAATTGTCACTTGGAATTACTATTACTCAATAAATATTTCAAATTTTAATTACTTAAACACTTATTTGAAATTTATGCGTTTATTCTAAGTATTAGATTTATGAGCATTCGAACTGGTATAAAGTTTAAGTTTACACCAAGAAATACAAGTGCAATTATTCAAATTGTTATTGTAAAAGTAATTGAATAATCACAATTCCAAGCTACTATGACGAATACTACTCAATTGCAATCAGGTATAGATTTTAATTATCACAGAAAAAAAAGAATGTTAAAATTAGATGATTTCCCGAATCTATTTGGACTGAATGTAATATCCTTTTAATTATCCAACAGAGCTAATAGTCATCCAAATGATATGAAAAAGATTCATCCTTTAGATGATTAAAAGGATATTAAAGACATATCCAATCCAAATGAATCTTTTTTGGATCTTTTTTTTCTGTAAAAATAAAAAAATTTCATTGAGTTTGGTTTTGATCCGTTGTGGAGTCAATATTATGTTGAAAATTTATATAAGAATTAAAAACAAATTACTAGTGATTAGCATAAAAAATTTTTGGGCAATAGACAATTTAAAAATTTTTAACACATGCATTCAAAATAGAATGCTTCAAAAATTTGCACAACTGTTTTGGATGGTGTATTTTAAAGCTCAAGAGTAATACCGTACGATAATATCAAAGAAAGCTAGAAAAATAGGATGGATTTATCATAAAACGTGTTTCAATTAGACATTTTCTAGACTACATCACGTCCATTTCCGAAAACAGATTTGAGTGTAGCACATGGATATAAGTAAAATCACCAACAACTCTTCAATTTATTGAAAAAGGTGATATTTTGTTAACTTATATAATTAGTGCTTGTCCAAAATAAATCGACTTTAGGACTCTTGTGCATTTGTAGAGTTGATTTAATTAATTAATTTTAATTAATTTTTTGATTTGACTTCACTGCAACTTAAGTGCTCAACATTTTCTTTTCCCTGAAAAAGTTTTTCAATTTCATTTTGAGGCAAATAAAGTAGATTTATCTCTTGATGATTTGAAGTCATTTCGAAATTTTCTGTTTTTCAAATTTTGACGTTGCTCTAATTCTAAATATATTTCATTTGACTTCTCTTTCTATTTTTAGCTTTTATGGATAACTGTTGGGAAATAGCTCGATAAGCCATATCATTAAGGTAAGCAAAAAATCAACTTTTTAATAGTATTTGTCCTCCACAGCTTTTAAACATTTGTCATGTGAGTTGTCAACATGACGACCCTTCTGCGTTCTCAGTTTTATCTTTTTTGGACACCGTTTGATAATTAAAATATTTTTCAAAGTGCAGAAATTAAACAAAAATTTTAAATTGCACCCACTGGATACATTTAACTTAGACATGAAGTTGACATGCCATTTTGTTGGAATAGCAACATTTAAATTTGCTGCAGGGCCGGGCAATTAGCGGCAAACTGTCCTGGGTTTGACATGGCTGCGGTTTTCAGCAGCTCCCTCATTAGAAAGGGCCAACTAGAGGTTACACACACACACACACAAATAAGGCTATTGAAAATTTTATATAAGCAGCCGCAGCAAACACCTCCCTTCCCCGCTTCCTTCCTGTTTTCAGAACAGATTTGTCTCACCAAAATACAAGCACAAAAAATTTAATTGCTCTCCCTTGTTGCAAAGGGACTTCCTTTTTGGGCAAAGAAAAAAATTTTACTTCTGCAATTAATTTAATTTATATGACATTTTATTTGAGCTTTAATATTCTCGGTATTCTCTGTGTACAGTGTACACACACACTCGACAGTGCGAACGACTCTGCGAAGGACAAATGTTTGGTAAGGTTGTCTCTGGTTGTGTGGTATATTTTTTTAGGCGCACGCTCTGCCTTCTCTTATGGGATAGTCAAATTATTTAATGGCTAATTAAAAATAAGGTTGAATGGATTTAGCTTTTTGCGGAATAGTATTTTATTTCATCACTTTGTTCAATTGAATGTCGAGCAATAGAAAATGATTTAAGAAGTTTCACAATGCAGATGATTTATTTTTGAACCAATATTGATAGCAGTTTTTCACTGATAATAGATCTAAAACGATGTTTTTAAACACAACCTTGTCTGGCGTCAAAAAGGGCAAAACAGGAATGCAAGAGAGCTGCTTTTTAAGTTGTCAAGGCACTTAATATAATACAATTTTTTTTAAATTTTATTTTCAGTAAGGACAAGACAAGAAAACACACTTAGATTTGACTATGAACTATGGTTATTGTAATTCGCTAGGCCAAATAGGTTAACCGGGGACTGTCGATGTAAGTGTTGGTATTTCAAAGCCGATTGATTCAATAAGACTGTGTCATATAATTCAAAACGCTCTTCATTCCGTTCCGTTCATTGCTATCCTGATTAAAGTGACCGATTGGCCTTGTTCACCAGCACACATCAAACAACAAAAATCATCCACAAGGAATTATGAGTAAAAAAAAAGTATGCGGGGAAGTCATAGTGTTGATTTTCCATGACAGTTTGAGTTTTTGTGTATTTTTTATCCATCCTTATCACAAAAATGAGTAATCAAATTGCTCATTACAATAGTTCATTACAGCAATCGAACTACATCCATCGATATTCTGTCATCGATTTGTGCTGGTGAACAAGGCCATTGATTCTACAAATCAGGTGTAGCCACTAAATTGATAGTGGATGTCATCTTCATGCTCCCGCAAGAGACAATATTACCAATTGAAACTAAATCTTAAGTTAAGTATTTTTAGCTCGAACTGTTTAGGCTGTCATCTAATAGCCCCTTTCCCCTGGGCATCATTTGTATCGAAATTGGAAATTTAAACTTTTACAAATTCAATTCTGAAATTCAGGAGCGATTAACTAATTATTCAAAAAAGGAATGACAATGTTGAGGAAAAATAACTGTTTCTTCTTACACGTATGTTAATAAAATCTTTTATGAACCTTACATAAGGTATTACTTCCGTTTAATACCGCTTAGAGCCGTAACCGTAAAATCTTAAATCAATGTATAGTCGACTTATATTGAAGGCTGCAAGCCCATATATTGTTTTGGATCTCCGGAACGCTGCTTCGAGCCAAATTTATCAATGGTTAGGGTTTCTTGGCTCAGTCCATGCTGGACCCAATATTAATGTAAAACAAGGCAAAACATTTATTTAGATACAAAACATTGCTTAAATTTAGAAAATTTGGAACACATTGATATATTGAACATTCAAAATATAATTAACTTTTAAATAAAATACCATTTCGTAGATTTTGTTTAAAAATGTTTCCCATTTTAATCATTAAAACGCTTTGAAGTGAAGATTCTTAAAACACTCTGGCTAATAGAGATGGGGATTTTGTAAGTTGTTCTTAATGTTGTTCTAGTTGTTTTTATATTTACTTTGCTGCCCATTTTAAGACTAAGTTTCTCAAAACCAACCAGATAATAGATGGAATCGCTAAAAAGAAGGTAAAATTTTCTGATGTCTATCATTTTCGTTGAACCAAACCGATATTATAGGCTCGGAACAGGTTCGGGTTCAGCTTTTAGTTTTAAAGAGGTTTGGTTCACAGTAAAATAATATTCGGAACTCCGGGTTCGAACCGGTTCGGTCCAAGATCGTTTTGCAGCCCTGCTAATAATATTTTAAAAAATATCCAAGCACCCGGGACCTGGAAGTCGATTATGTTCGTGCATTTTATTGAACCACTGCGAGGTCACCATTTTTTAAGCCTTAAGAGCCAGTTGAAGATGACTCATTTTGCGTCACTCTGTATAATGTTATAATGTTAAAAAAAACACTATTTTATTACGACTGATAAATTCTTTCTCACGTTTGCTATGTTTTTTCTCTACTTTACATAATTTATGCTTTCTTATGCGCTACAAATAATTTGTACAAAATTATTAGTATTAAATTCAAAAGACTTAAAACGAATAATTTGATCCCTCATCATTTCCTTGTTCTTCATTTTCTCCATGAACTTTTTTTCCTTTTTTTTTTGTTTAAGCAGTAGCTAAGCTGCCAACTTTATGAAGTTACAACACTATTTTCTTTTTACTCACTTTGCAAAGCTACTCACACATTTCCGTTTTCATTATGTCAGAATATTTCATGGCAAGGATTATGCGCAGACATATAAAACGTGCCATATAAGAATATTACTTACTTTATATACGCAAACATTAATCATTGCTCAACTTTATAATTTCGGCAAGGCTTACCCTCCCCCTCCCCAACCCACATCTTTTCATATGCACACTACAATTTTTCATATAAAATGACGTCATTAAACAAAGAACTGTAACGAACTGACGACAATAATGAGCCGGAGTTCAAGACGGGCTGGGATTCGTTTGGGTTGAAGGTAACACAAAATTGGTGCGACAAAATCCCAAAACAATTTATATGAACCAAGCGAAATGACACGCCAGCTACCAACAGGAGCAGCAACAACAACAATAACAAAAGGCTGAGCCAGTGAAAATGTGACATAAACTTGGTAATACTAAGGAGAGGCCATATAATGAAGCGAGAGAACGCAAAAGGCCCCACTCCTTGATAGTCAGGATGAGGCGAAAATAGGTGGAGCTGTTGGGTTCAAAGGTTGTGCGCCTTGTGTTGAACTTAAGAGAGGGTGGATCGAAATATAATATTACAAAGTAAATACTGAGAATCCTTATACAGATAAAGGCATTGGAAGTAGCTACGGTCTCAGAGTTCACTCTTAAATACTATTACTAGATAATTTAGTCAGAAATGTTTCCCTGTGCTGAGATATTTGATATAAATATTTGATACCCTTTTGTCTACTTAAACCCTGCTACATGATTGATTTCCGAATGGTTATGCAGAATTTCACATTTGTGGAAGTGAAATGTCTTTAAGTATGCCACGTTGATTAGTCAACTTAATAGAATAATCAAACGACCTAATGTTTTAATTTATAAATTTCTTATTTGTATTAGCCACAAAATGTTCAAGTTGTGTTTCCAGAATACACCAATCGAACCAGCTTTCAGGATTTTGTGCGTTTAGAACGGCTGGGAGCCCTGATAAAAACAATAGAATTTGCAAAATGTACCTTTTGTTACTTCAATTGACATCGTAAAGCCCCATGTCAAAAACTATGTATAATACGATAATACATTAATCCACCCTCTTGCTCCCACTCCCTTTCTGTTTTTGAAAAATTCACCCAGAAGCCATAGCCCAGACCAAAAAGTTGGCCAAAACGGATGCGTCAAGTTGAATGGCTATAAAAGCGTTGAATGATGTTGTGGAAACGGGATGGTTGGGGGACGCAGTTTGTCGTGTCATGGCGACACGGCACATTATGTATGCAAGTCGGCTACGCAAAACAAATACAGACACACACCGCTACACACGTTCATATGTACATACTTATACAGGGCTTACCCTAACCCCTGCCACCCCCGGGTGCTCCGCCAACATTTAGTCAGATTCCAGAACCAAAACCATGAATGACGACAAATTTTGAATACGAATTTCATTATACACAGCACTCAATTATTCAGTAATCAAGCTGTGGCAAGCAACGTGGAGCGAAAGAGTCGTGGAGTCGTGGGGTACTGCTCTTTAGTTGTGCGTTGATGTGGGAGGGCATTTCCAAACGTTAACAAAATGTTGCAGTTTTATGCTACCCTCGCCTCTTTCTGCTAATTAACGTTGGCTAATTGTTGTTGCTGTTGTTGTATTTTGTGCGACGAACCCGCGCAAATTGCCAATCCGTTTGAGTTTTCATGCAGCTTTTATGTTGTTCCAGGGTTTGGATTCTCTTATTATGTCCGGGGAGAAGGGCGAAAAGCAGTCCCCGATTGCCTGGGGCCTGTAAATAATCGTTAGTAGCTGCCTAGTAATTATAATTATGCATGTGTATATTAATTAATTATGCATGGTAAAGTGCACTAGCATTTTAAGTGTATGCTAAAATGGGTAAAAGCTAGCTTTGTGTCACATATTTGATGATTGTTTGGTAGTTTATTGGACTTTTGGCTCTGCATCGATATGTGTTTGAGTTTGGCACAAATTTTGTTATTAAATGGGTCAATGAGTTGGAAATAGCAATGTGATGCCTAAGTGGGGATGCTGTGAGCTTTTGCACATCCATAATTATTTCTAATCACTGGGAGGAGACGCTCATGGTTGAATAGTTCTTGGATGTTTCATTCTCAAGATTTGTTTCCTTAATTCCGAAAATATTTACATGTAAAAAACGATGTATCAGTCGATTGTCTTAAGTTTCGGTCTGTAATGATATTGAGAGAGAGAGATTTAATTTAGCGATGTTGGATCATCCGCGTACTGGGTGTGCAAGTTCTCGGAAAATTTTGTGTAAAAAATATACGTTTCTCATCCGATTTATTTGTGATTTTTTAAAGTAGGAGAATTCACCCAACGGATGAAAAATTTTCTGAGGAGCGTTATAGACCGAACGTTTTTGTGGATCCCATCTTTTAGAGATTCTAAAAATAATTTTAAAATTTCAAAAAGTCCACCCAGAAGATCGGATTTCCGAAAGCCGGGTGGGTTTAAGGACAGTCGTTATTTTGAAGATAGCTTTCAAATGCGGAATTAATAACCGAACTGTCTGTAGTTTGGTTTGCAATCTCTTTGGGCCTTATAAATAGAAAACATTAGTCTTAAAATGTTTGATTATTCACTCACTTGGTCGAAAAATAGGGCGCTAGGGTGGGTTCAAGGCTAATCCATATTTTCGTTTCGATCTGAATAAAACGACATTTCAACTAATGTGCGATTAAGTAAACCAATTTAAGTTGTTCCTCCACAGATCAGAAAAATACCGACACATTTCTGGAATTTGATTAGCACAAGATTCCCCGGCGTTGCTTCTCCAATTAGTGGTGGCCCTTTTTATACTCTGTACCGTAGGTACACAGAGTATTATAAGTTTGTGCAAAAGTATGTAACAGGCAGAAGGAAGCATCTCCGACCCCATAAAGTATATATATTCTTGATCAGCATCAACAGCCGAGTCGATATAGCCATGTCCGTCTGTCCGTCTGTCCGTCCGTCCGTCCGTCCGTCCGTCCGTCCGTCCGTCTGTCCGTCTGTCTGTCCGTATGAACGCACAGATCTCAGAGATGGTAAGAGATAGAGGTTTGACATGTATGGGACATATGCTTCTTATGTCTGCAGGCAGATCAAGTTTATTTTCAATTTTGGCCACGCCCCCTCCCGCCCCCGCAATTTAGAAAAAACGTCATATCTCTCACAGTTTTGAAGATAGATGGCTTGTTCCTTCTGGACATATTTAGTTATTAGGATAACTTATCGATCCGCCAAAGGAATGAAGTAGATCGGATGAACGGTTTTCGAGTTATGATCAAAAGACAAATTTTCTTGGTACAGAGAATGTTATAGTCGGGCTTGACCGAGTTTCTTTCTTGTTTTTATTAGAATCGACTGTTTAAAAGTAAATCGATATTTCTTATGCAGGGAAAAAATCGATACATTCGAGAATCTAGCAAATAGAACAGTGTTCAGCGGTTATTGGCTTCACGTTTCTGTTTGTTTTCAATGTACGGCAACTATGATAGCTTTCAAACAGACGGAGGAAATCGCAAAAGAAACAGACGGACATTTCTATATCGACTCAGCTTGTCATGCTGATCAAGAATACGTATACTTTATGTGGTCAGAGATGCTTCTTTCTATGCTTAACAATCATGTGAATAATTTTAATTTACCTTGTGCAAGGGTATAAAAAAATCGAAATGTAAATTTTTCAGATCCTCAAATTAAGTAGGTTTGAACAATAAATCTAAAAAAATATGGTATATGTTATATGCTAATTTACTTATTACTTCTTGTGTTTTTTTGTTGTTGTTTTTCAATTTGTTCGATGTTGTATGAAAAAATGCGCTGCAAGTCATTTATTTTCAATTTAGTTTCACCAAGTCGGCTGTGCTTGCAATCCGCACAAGCTATAGATGTAGCAACGGTACGCATATTAATGTTCTTTCCAGGAAATCTAGAAAATAAATGAGACTAAATAAATTGCTCATCAGCTGTTCAAAGCTGTTTTTTTCGAAAAAACCATTCACAATCAGCTTCAAACAAACAACCTAGCCTATACAGTACTGTTGTACGAATCTCCCGATTTCAATCTTTAGTAAGCATTCGCTAATGACTGCGTAACGTTGACTGTTGTAAGGAAAGCAAAAACAGACAATCGATAAAGAAAGCCATTTTATTGGTGGTAATGTTTAAGGCCCAGACGGACTTCCGAGGTAACGAGAAGTTTAATGCAAAAACTAAGGGAAGAACGATTTCCTTACACTTAACATTTTTTAGGTTGCTTGTTTATTTATGGCTCAACAGCCCATTAGTGGAATCTATGTGAACAGGCTGTGGGTCGCTTTTCATCGACATTCAAGTCATCAGTGATAAACTGGAGATAAATTTACAGAGGGATAATAAAACTAACATCGCTTAGACTGGAGAGAGGGTTCAAGGAGTTTGTAAGCTCTAAAATGTAAGGCACGGGGCAAGGTTTTAGTCTAAATCGTTGTTTAGCATATTTTTCTAGTTGTGATTTTTAATAACACTACAATGGATAACCTCTGGATTTTAGTATAGCCTAGGCAAGGGGAGAAATTTCAAGACTAAATCGGATCTGAGCCCGAACCGAATGTCATCTGTTTGAAATAATTCGGTTCAAAAAAAGGCAATAATTTAAGAATTTCTACAATTTTCCGTGGAAAATCTACAAAGTGTCATTCTAGCCTTGTCAATATTCAGAGCTCTTAGAATTCTTCTTTAGCTGAAACGTTCTTGCCTTCCTGATGTGTGCTGGTCACACTGAGAATCTGTGCTCACTGTTATTTCCAAGCTCTTTCCTTATTTAATTTTCTTGAGCTTCTTGTTTCTAGAGGCATTTTTGACACTCGGCTCAGTGCATTTCGTTGTTTGATTTTCGCATAGCCTTTCCCCCCTCAGTTTACTCTAGTGTTATCATAAAAGTTTAATTCTGTCAAACCTTGCCCTTTCCATTGTTGTTGACTCTTTTCCCCATTTTATCAACATCCATATCTAGTCTGCCCCAAAGACATACTTGTTTTTCACATTACTCCCCATTTATTTATGCACAATTAAATGTTATTTCTTATGAGCTAAAACGACCAAAAACAAACTTAAATGTATGACTTTAATTTGTTTTTCCCCGCCAGCTTGACTTTCGCCCAGAAGCGCTTAAAAGATCCAAAGCCAAAACGAGTTTCGTTGTCCTTCGCTTCGCTTCGCTTGCGTGTGGCTTGCATTGCTGTTCCAGTTGCAGTTGTTGCAAAAATATGCAAATGTAAATGATTGTAAATAATCTCAGACAACAGACTGCAGACAGTTATATGATAATAAAGAGATAAACAAGGGCAAATGGTTAATATGCATATCAATTTTCTGTGGAAAAAGGCAAACTTATTTTTCCAACATTTAACGTAAAAACCATTTTTTCCACTTGAAACAAGGAATCCCTCTGATTTCGAGACATCCGTGCGAAGCTAACTTGTACCCACCTTGTGCCAGAAAAGTTCTTGTTTTTTATTTTTATTCTTATATTTTTTTCAAACATTCATCTGGACTTTCCCAACTGTCAACTGTCGCCTTGTCGGCTGTCAGTTAGCAGTTTTCCAGTTTCTCCCAGTAGAAATAATAAATAAGCAGCAGCATAGTTAAATAAGCAAAAGCCAGATGAGAGAAGCAAATGCTGAAAACCGAAGCACCGCACTGAAGGTCCTAGCTTCCCACAGCCAGCCACTGACTGACGAATGACATTGGTAATTGGTGCTAAAAAGTGTCACTTTCAAAAAAATTTTGGTATTAAAGCTTTAAGTGTCCACAGGGCGTATGAGAAATGCTGTGATGCGTGTGAGTGTATGTGTGTGTGTAATAATTAACAATTAAATAGTCAGTTGAATGACAACTGCAACCACCACAGGAATGCAATTGTAGTTGGCCATTGTAAAGGCTTTTGTTTTTAATACCCCGTAACGAGGAGCGAATATGCAGAAAGGTATTAGAAGGGCAGCCGGTAAACAAACGAAAACTCTACAACTAAAACAAGCTGTTCACAATTCCCAAGTGCTGTTTAGTATGAATATAAATATATACGACCATACGTTGGGCAATTGCCGTTACCATGTTAACGACTACATTTTCTATATTTTCAATAAACATCAAATTTTAAGATGTCATTTGCCAAGTATAAAAAAATTACCTTCTCACTGAGCTAAATCTTAGCTATCAAACCTTAAAAATTGGCTGGTTGCTTGGTTCATTGGTCCAGCCTTAAGCTGTTAATAACGTTACCCTAACACCTTACTAGACTGCTTACTAAAAATCCTGGACTTGTAAATAAAAAGATATTCTCAAGCTTTTCATAACTTTTATACTTTTCTGTTTCAAGTCGTTACTTGACGAATTCGGATATGATTTATATTGCTTCGATTCAGCACTGTGAAAGCCTTTTTATTCGGTCATTAAAATGTGCTAAATAACAAAATTATGTTTTTTATTATTAAACTGGCAGTTGTTAAAAAATGCTTAAACATTTTGTTAATATTGTGTCGTAGAGGAATTTATGACCTATACCTAAGATAAAAGCATGAGCATTCTATGCTTTGCCACTCAAAAAGCAATGATTAATTAGGGCATAACCATCCGAAGCATCAGTTAATGGGAGAAATAATGAAAAAAAACCTGTTCAGAAAATAACGTTTTTCCAACTCAAAATAGTGTTCTTGAATTATGCACAATTCAACTCAGCTTGTTTCCTTCATCTGCATGTTTTTAGTAACAGCTTCTCTCAATCAGTGTATATTTTAGTACTGAGCGCTCTTAAAGGGTTCTCTGCATTGAAAACGATTGGCGCCTTTAGCCAGATGAACCTGGTGAAGATTAGATTGCTCTACATACTGCAGTTCAAGTGTTGTTTTTAGCTCAAGGAAGATGTAAAGATTTTTCGAGGTTTTTGTAAGGAGCCAAGTTGTGTATAGTCTTTAATAGATTCGGACTATAGTTTTATTCTATAGCAATGTTTTTTTTAGTTCAGTCCCCAATTTTTGGTTAGAACTGATCTATTTTTATACCCTTGCAAAGAGTATTACAATTTTGCCCAGAAGTTTGCAACGCATAGAAATATTCATTTCCGACCCTATAAACTATATATTGATTGGGTGACGAGCTTAGTCGATTGAGCTTTGTCCGTCCGTCTGTCCGTCTGTCTGTCTGTTTCTACGCGAACTAGTCTCTCAGTTTTAAAGCTATCGAGCTGAAAGTTTGCACAGAGTCTTCTTTTTGCTGCACACTACTAATATGTCGGAACCGACCGGATCGGATGACTATATCTCATAGATCCCATAGGAACAATCGGTCGGAAAACTAGTTTTAGTGTGAAAAACTTGTTTCTTTTCAATGGAAACGTCTCCAAACTTTGTTAACGTAGGATTTATATGTTTTTTTATAATCCTACCAATTTTTATTAAAATCCGACAACTATATGGTATACCTGCCATACAATAGGTATGAAAACAGTCTTAGTTAGAAAAACTTTTTTGTTTTTAATGGTAGCATCCTGCAATTTTGTATTTGTTTGTTTCTCGTGCTTTTGCATAACAACAAGTTTTTGCATAACAACAAGTTTTTGCATAACAACAAGTTTTTGCATAACAACAAGTTTTTGTCCAAATCGGATAACTATATCATTTAGCTGCCATAAATATAAATAAACTTGATCTGCCTGCAGACATACGAAGTATATGTCCCATACATGTCAAACCTCTAACTCTTACCATCTCTGGGATCTGTACGTTCATACGGACAGACAGACGCACAGACAGACAGACAGACAGACATGGCTATATCGACTCGGCTGTTGATGCTGATCAAGAATATATATTCTTTCTAGGGTCGGAGATGCTTCCTTCTGGCTGCTACAAACTTTTGCACAAACTTATAATACTCTATGTACCTACGGTACAAAGTATAAAAACTAAAAGTGAAATTACCAAGCGGTTTTCTTTGTTCGTTATGAAATCGGTTTAATCAAATTTAGAAAATTTTGTTGTTGTTGTGGTTGCTACAACAAGTTCAAACTTGGCCAAAACTTCAAAATATAGGCCCATGCTTTACACGATTTTTTGAGAATTTTTGAGGATTATCTGAAAGCAATAGTGAAACGGGGTTTTATTAATAACCTAAAATATGGGATCATTCAATAAATAACAAAGTTATGGGGTTTCAAAGTCAAAATTTCGAAAATCGTTTTTTTTTTACCCCTTTCATTGGTTTTAGCTCCGTTAATTGTTTACCGATCCCAAATATCCTAGTTCACACCATAATGGTGCGTATAGGGAGTAATAACTCTTCAAATCGTGTGAAACGCTTTCGAAAAAGTGATTTACAGATAATAGCGCTTAAAGTTTCGGGTATGACCAAAAAAAACAAGAAAGAAAGTCGGTCAAGCCCGACTATAACATACTCTGTACCAAGAAATTTTGTCTTTTGATCATAACTCGAAAACCGTTCATCCGATCTTCTTCATTCCTTTGGCGGATCGATAAGTTATTCTAATAACTAAATATGTCCAGAAGGAACAAGCCATCTATCTTCAAAACTGTGGGAGATATGACGTTTTTTCTAAATTGCGGGGGCGGGAGGGGGCGTGGCCAAAATTTGAAAACAAACTTGATCTGCCTGCAGACAATACTAGCTTACGCATATGATCCGGTACGCGTCTAGCTCTTCTAGTCTCTGAGACCTAGGTGCTCATACAGACGGATCTGATGGACGTTCGGACGGACGGACGGACGGACGGACAGACGGACATGGCTATATCGACTCGGCTGTTGATGCTGATCAAGAATATATATACTTTATGGGGTCGGAGATGCTTCCTTCTGGATGTTACATACTTTTGCACAAACTTATAATACTCTATGTACCTACGGTACAGAGTATAATGATCTAAATCGGTTGAGCAATTCCCGAGAATCTTGGGTTAAAGTGCGTCAACACGTGATAAAAAAAATTTGATTTGGCAAAATTTTTATATTATGAAAAAACTAGTACTTAATAACTTTTTCCGAGTTTGTTGATGTTGGAAAACTTAAAACAAAATATTTTTTAAAATTTGAGGGTTGCATGATGTGATTTCATGCCCGACATACCAGCACACTGCACTTTTTGACTTGAAATTATCAGATTATTAACACCATAACACATAATTTAAGCAAACAAAAAATTCGAAAAAAAAATTCCGCTTACAAATTTTTATGAGATTGACGAAGACTGGAACGGGGACAGTTTGCCATCTGGCTGGAAAAAGTAATTGTACTGGTCGGCAAAAAAAAAATGTTTGCTGAAGGTATACAGTGCCCTTAAAGTTTTTTTTTCAATCTTAGTCCCAAAACAAACAAACAATCAAAAGTTAAAGATATTTTTGTAGCACCCTTTTTTATTTTTAGCTATTTCTATTTATTTATTTTTGGAAATTTCTCAACTGTGTGACATAATGTTCTGGCAACACTGCCGATTTTTGAACCAAAACTTTTTCAAAGCAAAGGGGTCCGTCTTGGGTCCTGGTTCACGTGGTCATGAATTTATATTGAGTGAAGATGTTGATCTCAAAAAGGATACATATCTTGTATATATAAAGCATTGAATTCAAACGTTGAATGATATTGTAAAATTTTGGAGGACTTTGACGATTCGGTGCACCTTTATCAAAATTGTATCAAAATTTGTTGTACAAAAGGTGCGGTTACGTTTTACACTCACAATCAAAAATATTGCCTAATAAAATCACAAAAAAAATTTCAAGTTGCGCTTTGAGTGAAATCCATTCTATTGTTTTGTTTCTCTTATCGAAAATACCTATAACCTTGAATAGACTATTCTTATACAGGCTATACAGGCTTACCATTTTTGCACTTTCCATCAGTACGACAAATTTGTACTGTTTTGACATTGCATACCTTTGGGCTGTAAATAATTTTGTTATTTTTGGCACAAGTATTCAAAATGGTATATCTCCGCTTAAAAATACGTTAGATCTGATTGAAACATTTTACTTTGAGTTTAGAAAAAGAACTTTACTACAATATAAAAGTCAGTATAGGTTCCCCACAAAACGGTTAACATATACTACGTTAATGCTTGCAAACAACCAAAGTATCAGATTATGATTTTTCCAAAAAATACATGCATAAACACAAAATCAAGATTTTTTGCTACACACATATTTTGACTATGATTTTTGGGACAAACCATGATTTCTTACAAGCGTGAATGTAAATAACTGTGATATTGCTAGCATAAACATACACAGAGGGAAAAAACCGAGAACATTGGTCTCAATATGAGCACATTCGGTGTCAAAAACTAATCATGAACGGATTTTCTCACTTCAAGAACATTTTTTTGAGAACACAAAATCTTGATGTGAGTTGAAATGTTCAGTTTTTGAGAACATTTTAAACTCAAAAAACAAAATTTAGGTCCAGGACCCAGATACCAGGGCCAGCTCCAGTCCAGAACCAGATCCAATTCCAAGTCTAGGTCCGATTCCAGCTCCAAGTCCGCAGAGACCCACCTCCGCCTTGTACAACATCCCACCAGCTCGTTAGGCTATTGCCCACTTCTGCAGCCGCACGTCTGAATGTCTACTTATACATTTCGGTGATGAGCTGAATTGTGCTCATTTCAAGAACATTCGGAATATTTGTTCTCAAAAATTTGAGAGCACATTCTGTTCTTGTTTTGAGATAAAATAATCTTATTTTCTGAACACGGTTTCTCCCTCTGTGTAGTAATATGCAACTTAAGCTGCTTTAAGCTCAAATTAGGACAAACCTTTTCCAAAAACTAATTCGTATTCAGCTCACGAAAATCATCTAGAATTGAATTCAAACTTAATACTAAGCTGTTTTCAATAGCTCTAAACGCCGGTACCCAGTCTCTAAGAAATATAATTTTAACTGTATTAATTTTACAGCTCCACAAGTGACCAACGAGCAAACATAGATTTTGGTGCGGGAACATCCGAGATTCTTGAGATGAATTAAGATCAAACATCGAAAATGCAGTATTCAAGAAATTTGTTTAAATTTATTTTTTGCCCAACAAGTACCATCACTTGATAATACGCATATTGTTTTTGGTATTTATTTGACAAAATGGTACGGGCACACCCAACTGTAACGAAATCAACTCTTGCAAGAGTTCCAAGAACATCGAAAAATTTGCGTTTCCCAACTGCAGCAAACTGCTTTAAATTAAATTATAATTATGTGTGGCAGAAAAAATGAGAAATTAATAGCATATTTGGGTTGCGTTTTGTTAAGCCAATTGAAGGCTATTGAAGATATCTTGAATTAAATATCTTAAATTGAATCCTATTTCAACAATCTTGGATAAAGATCGATTATGCTCGACTTAAAGATGAAACAATCGCACTTTTAGTATTAAAAAGAAAAGGCGAAAAACCATCCCCGTCTGGAGTTTGAATTCAGTACCACGGGTGACTAAACACAAACTTGAGTTGGAATAGCAATGCGTAAAGCAACAACAAATGCGGCCAATGCGTATAGCTTGCGGTCACCTCTGGCTCAGATTGTTACTTTGATGTGTCGTCTTCCGTTCATTGGAGACTCTTTTATTTAAGACTTTCTAAAAGGCTATTTGCAGCCTAAATAAACAATATAGTTCTTGAACAATTTAACCTATTATTTGTTTTTCCAGCGTATTCTTAATGTTCAGCATTCATAGCTTTTGTGCTATTTATGGTTGCCGCCTGTTGATTAGTGCGCTATGTAAATTTGCTTTTCATTTATTTAAAATGCATTCTCTGCGACAATTTCTATGAACTCCCGCCATGACGTTAACAATGCAAAAACGGTTATAATGAAATTAAATATATGTGAAAAACACAACAAGGACAAGCCGACAGAGCCGCAGTTTAAAATTACAATTTCCGCAGTAGGGAAAACCGCAGAACGGCAACAAAGCGATTTCTCATTCAGTTTTTGCTCACTCGTTCACTCAATCTCTTCGATTCTGCTGGGTTACGTGTTGATATTCATGGCTTTTAACTTTAAATGCTATTGAATTTGGGCGTTGGTTGTGGGTGGGCTGCCAAGGTGGGCGGGTGTGGACAGATGGTGGTGTCGGCGGCGGTGAAAAAGCTGCGGTCAGCTAAATGGCCACCGAAAAAAAGTCACCAGTATAAAATTAAATGGCTGTAGGAGTAGAAAAAAAAATAAAATAAACAAAAGACAGAAAAGAACAAAGAGGGGAGAGAAAAGGGAATAACAGCAGAAAAAATGCAATTGAAATGTCCAAAAATAATATAGGCAGGCAAATGAACAGCTCAGCACGTGCTCGACTACACAAAACTCAGTTGGATGGGTTTTTTTTTGTGCCGAGAAGGCATAAAAAGTAATTGATATTAAAGAGCAAGTTGACAGGCCATGAAATCAATAATCAAATTTGGTTAATGGTTGAGGCTTCAACTATACATGCTGACACATATTGTAAATATACTGAGGCAGTCCCAAGTCAGTTAAAGCCATGTTGATGTAAATGGAGCATGGATGTTCACTACATGTTGAATTCAGTCGGATAGGACTGTTTGCATGTAGCTGCCATAGGAACCAAGAACAGAGGCTCGAAATGTGTAAAACTAAGTTTCCTTATACTATCAAGCAGATAAAGTTATTGCCATGCCCTGCTTCGATCCTCAGATATATTTAGTAATAAGTTTGGGAACGATTAAATAAACGATGGTCAGCAGCCGCCTCAAATGCAAACACTTGCGCCGGATGCAATGGCAGCAGCTGTTCCCATTTGCTGAGTATTTGGTGAAGCAGGCGTTTACTAGCAATGACAAAAAATCCAACGAAACATTTAAAACCAAGTCTTGAATGGAAAGAAAACCTCTAGTTGAAACTACAAATTGGAGCTGAAGTGCAACTTTCACAATTATTGATAAATAAACTAAAGGAAAGGAGACCTTTAATACAATCGACTTTAAAATGTAGCTGAAACCACCAAACTCGAAAACAGGAAATCTTAAAGCTCGTGCTTAATATTTTCTCAGAAGGGTTAATTTATGAATTGAATCCATAAATAAATGTGTGTTTATTTGTAAGTGGCCTCATACCAGCGCTTAAGCCCGGACGAAATAAGGATTATGAGTTTGGTTAAGTTACTATACCCTTGCAGAGGGTATGTTAAATTGTCCAGATGTTTGTAATGCATGGAATAAAGCATCTCCTACTACATAAACTTTAAATTCACCGACGGAAAAACCGATAATAGTGGTCTCTGGATAAGCAAAATCGTTGCCAAAAACAGGTCATTAACGGGACTTGTCACTTGAAAGTATATTTCACTGGTCCAAGGCCGGACTCAAGCCGATTCAAATGAGGTACAGAACCAAATCTAAGAAATAGTTTGAGCCATACATTTTCAAAATTGGTATAGCTCAAGTTTAAATAACTCAAAAAATTCGAGAAAGCTCTTGAAGTTTGTAGAAATTTGGTGATAGTTCTAGAAGCATTTATAACGCAGTGAAGAGATCTAGAATTTTAAAGGAATTTTTTGAAGGTTATAGAATGTTATAGGACTGTATTGAAGTTCTAAAAAGTTATGAAATGTTATAGAAAGTTCTAGAATGCAATATACATTTTTGGAAAGTGGTAAATTGTTAAAGAATTTCTAGAGAATTTCTATTTGTAGGACTATCCAAATGGTACTAGAATGCTATTGAAGTTTCCAAAAAGTTCTTGAATGTTTGAGAAATTCCTAAAGAATTCTTGAACGTCATCGAACTATCAAGAAGTTCTAGAAATATGAAGAGTGTTAAAGAAAGTTGTAGACTATTCATCATAGAAGTTCTAAAAACTTTCAGATGATTGTAGGACTTTCTAGATAGTTCTAGAATGTTATAAATATTTAAAAGAATACAAAAATGATGACTAAGAAAAGGAATTTGTAGGACCCTGGCGACGCCCGGCGCGCCGGGTACACCGGACAAAAAAAAACATCCGAAATCACCCTAAAATTTAGAAAACCGCCTTTAAAGTTGGTCAAATATTTTAGTAAAATAATTTTTTATAATGAGACTGAGAAATTTTTAAACTAAGAAAATATTTACTATTATTATATTATAAAATATTAAAATAATATTTGCTTAATTGTAGAAAATCATTTCCTTGATTTTAGAAAAACATTTCAAAAATTCAGAAAATAAAATAGATTCTAACTAATAGAAAAGGGTGTGAGGAAAGTTGGGAAAATCAGGAAGACGACACTAAGTATATCCTCATATATATTATATCAATAGCTTATATTCTTTTTGTCGGTTCTTTTTTCCTTTTGTCGGTTTTCTAAAAGTCTTCTTTCTGAAAATCGCACTAAGATTTTGGGACACTATGAAATATCTCACACAACAGAGAGAATGCCTTGTTTTTTGAGTTTTAATGTCTCGATCAGTGGGAAACACATGTTTCCGTTTTTTTTTTTGTGATTCTGTTGATCAAAGTCACTCATTTTTGAGACAATAGAAATAAGTGTCTTTTGCTCATAACTTGCCTGTCGTTCATCCGCGAACCATCTAGCTGCAAAACTGTGGGAGATATGAGGTATCTTCTAGCTCTTTCCACCTCAGAGTAGTGATTGTTCTGCTGACAGACAGATATATGGACAGGAGGTCATGGCAACATCGACTCGGTTGTCGATACTGGTGAAGACTATATATACTTTATTGGGTCGGAAATGCATTTTCTGGCTGTAACATGAGTTTGAACAAGCTTAATATACTTGGTGGTTTGCCTTTGGTACAGTGAATATGTGAAAACTGGAACATGACAAATTTGTAAAGGGTGATTTTTTAAGAGCTATATTTAAAAAAAAACATATTAAATTCAGAAAAATGCATGAAATCTCTATTTGAATCGATAGTACGGTCCATATAATTTCATGTTTGAAGATTATTTCATGCAAATGTTGACCGTGACTGCGTCTCAAATGGTCCATCCGCTTAGTCCAATTTTGGCATACTCTTTCCAACATTTCGGCCGGCATCTCACGAATAAATGCTTCAATGTTGTCTTCCTACAGCTCTTAAAAAATCACCCTTTATAAACCATTGTATAATTATATCCACCAAGTAGCTGGTCATAGCATAGCTAATAAAATAATTCCACTTCTTGACATCCACTTTTGTTTTTCTGTTATACTTTAACTGTTAACAAAAACCACTTTGAACTTGTGTATCTTTTCAAAGTGTTTTAAGGACAGATAATTTGTTCTCTCAAAAATTAACATTCAAGAGAAAACACAAAACCGTTTCTAAAAAAAAATAAAGCACTGTGAGTAACAGTTATATCTTATGATTTTTGTGATTCCGTCAGTGAGACACATATTGAAAATAAGTGTTGTGGGTTATTTTCGACCTTTGTTTATGAACAAACTGTCTAAAAACTATAAATTTATTTTTAGAATTTTTAGAACATTAATTTTTTGAGTGTATTTATCTAGATTTTCACAAATTGTAATTTGACCATGATTATGATAATTATCTTGCACACAAATATGTCAGCTCAGCTTTCTAGTAAAATTTGAAGTTTTTTGAGGCCGAAGAGATTTACATACTTCAAAATCTATACAGATTTCTGCGTCACCCTAGGATATGAGTAAATATTCCCAGGGGCATTATACCAATATACCAAATTAAAGGTAATGGTTAAATTAACAAAAAAAAAAGTATACCAAGCTTTGCTTTCTTATGTTCCTGTTATTTGAAATCAAAACGGACTTGGTGAATTTGCATTGATTATGTTGAGCATGAGCTAAGCAAAAGCGAAAATCCACCTGGATTACTAATAAATGAAAAGTGATTCAATTTCCTATGGAGCATTGTATTACATTTAAAAGAGAGTTCCTTTCAACTGACCTACTTTTATTTTCTTTTGTTCGTTTTAATTCAAGCTACCTGTTCAAATAAACAGCTATATCTGCATAGATATCTTATCATTGATCTAGTTAAACCTAACTCACCTGAATCACATCAGCGTCAACACTAACAGCAGCAACATCAGCATAATGACCCCAAAAGCATTTCCTATTAATAGCAACCACAAAGCAAAGTTGTAAATTGTGTTCTAAAGCCACCCCCTCTCCCTTCTTTTTCCGGAAAGAAAATCCAACGAACGCCCACCTAAATGGTTAGAGAGGAACCCGTTGTTGTTGGTGCTGTTGTTGTTGATGGCGTTGCTGCTGTGAAGCAATTTTCTTGTATTGGCTTTTTCTTGTCTTACCTCATTTTTCCACCTCCTCTCCCTCCCTCTCTGTTTCTCTATCTCTCTCTCTTCATCTGTCTCATTCTGTGCGGTATGTCACCAAATGTCATTGACACGTTTTGCTTTATGCTGCATTTTCCTTCCACATCACTTATAGAAACGTTCTACTAAATACATATGTGTGTGAAACTACACTCAAAAAAATGCCATCCAAAATTCAAGCATGACCGTGCTTATATTAAAACCGATAAAGCTTTAAAATAAATATTTCAAACGAACTTGAATTGAGACTTTAGCTAAGATCGTTTGTACTTGATTTTTACTGCTTTCAGCTGAGAATTGTTGGTGTCTTTTCTGAGTGTATGCATAGTCTATCTGTGCCGGCGTTTACTTTGTATGTTTTCTTTTCGTTTTTCATTTAGAAAGATAGCTGGCGAGCTCTTAGATTGTTATCAGTTGGAAAAAGCAAAAACGCCGCCGCCGCCACCACCACCACCACTCACCCTCCCCTCTCACCACTCAAATCGTGGCTGCAAGCATTTTTCTTTTTAAATTATTGAACCAAATTCTGGGCCAACCATGTGCATGATTTGAACGGTGAACAGGTGTAGTGTTTAATGAGCAACAAATGCAGCAAAAGCAACAACATCAATGGCCAATGGCGCTCATTAAAATTCAACAATCAATCAATTACGTAGCCAGGCATTTAGTCAAATGAGTCATCGCACACACTTCGACTGTTCAACATTAAAAATGAATTAAAACCCAATGTTTAATTTACATTTTTATAGTGTTTAAAGGGGGGTTTTTAAAGTAGCCGTTTCTAGCATTTATCATTCATCACAGAACAAAGAAGATTTTTATATTAATAAAATGATTGTGGGATTTATTGCACTGCTGCCATTGCGTAGCAATCAAAAGTCCAACAAATTATTCACAAATTATTTCATTGACCATAATTGCTTACTTGCCATGGCAAATTGGCACACTCTTCGGCAATTCGATTTGCTTTATAAATTTATATTTAATTCATTACTGAAATTCAATCAATTCAATGACTTTTTCAGAGAAATTTATTTTTGAACACAATGGCTGAGGGTTCATGATGCTTAAGGTTCAATGGGCGTACCGTTGTTAAAAAAGCATTAGTCCCGAGATCTTCGTTTGAACATTGGTTGTCATAATATGAAATTTCAATTACTCATCAATTATAAATTCTTTAAGAATGCTTAAAATCTTGACGAAGCTATCATTTTATTACATTGAAGTTATTATCTTGTATACAATAATTCAAAATAAACATAGCAGCTACTGAAGATTCAACCTTCCCCTTTAAATATGAAAATGTTTAATTTACACCTTACAAAAACTAACCCGAATCTTTGAGAATCCTGATACCAGTTTAAGTCGTGTTTTTTGGATCTCTTTAGCTTTTTAAATTAACGTATTACACAATGCAACAAAACTAAACTTTTTCCAGGATATAAACGAATTGATGGTGGTTCTAGATGATTTTCGTGTTTTAAACACGAATCTTTTTCCAAAAATGGTCCATCATGCTAATAATAATTGCTTTAATGTCTATTTTGCACCGTTACCACTAATTCAACTCATTTTTAATACTCACAGAGGAAATAGTCGGGTGCAAAACATTAGATAATGTCATCGCAAAATATGAACAGAATGTTCTCTTAAACAAATATTTTGAAAGTTCTTGAAATGAGCACAATTCAGCTCAGCACCGAAAGATATAAGTAGGATAGGTTTTAAAATAGTTTATAGATTAACATTTGAAAAATGTTTATGAGTCCCATAAAGAGAAGATCCAATAAATACCTCAACAAGTTTAGGAAAAAAAAATTGAGGAAAGTTAACTTCTGCTCGGCTGAAGTTTGTATGCCTTTGCAGCACGTATTTCTAACTTATTTGAAAGACATTTCCACTGAAAACAAACAAGTTGATCTCACTAAGACTTCTTTTCTGAATCTACTTTTCTATGACAGCTATACTATAAACTTATTGAAATCATGGGAAAGCATAGCAAACTAAGAAATACAAAGTTTGGAAGCGTTTTCTTTGAAAACAATAAAGTTTTCTCACTAAAACTAGTTTCTCTACCGATCATTCCTATGGCAGCTATAACCTATTGTCATCCGATGTTGACAAAACTTTGAAGAATTGTATGAAAGGTAGGTAGGTAGGTAGTTCCGGCTGACCCCAGATGGGGTCACACATAGACCTTAGGGTCCTTAATGAGGCCGGGTGATTATTTGGGTACGTTTGTCTTAGAAGTCCAGGAGGATTTTTGTCGTTTTGGCAAATGCCAATAACTGTTTTGGGGGTCTCTTGGCCGCTTCCTCCAAAGAAGAGAACCGTGGGGTGTGCAGAATTTGTAATCTTGTCGTGGCAATTGCTGGGCAGCTGCAAATTAGGTGTTCTAGAGTTTCTGCGACTCCAGGTTCCATACATTTCCTGCAGGTGTCATCTGTTGTTATGCCTAGCTTTATCGCATGAGCGGCTGCTAGGCAGTGTCCCGTTAGTATGCCAATGAGCAGTCTACAGTCTCTTCTCTGGAGCTGTAGCAGATAGTGCGTAAGTTTTTTGTCTCTTGTCTTGCACATAATTTTAGAGATTCTGCATCCGCTGGTGTTTTCCCACCTTACCTCCGCTTCTTTCTCTGCTATCTCTTCCATCTTGCTATGAAGCGTCTGTATGGAGATAGGTATGTTTAGTGTTTCTTCTTGGCCGAGTACGACTCCGGCTTTTGCAAGACTGTCTGCCATCTCGTTTCCGTCGATGCCCCGGTGGCTGGGAATCCAGTAGATTTGCACCTTTCTGGAGATGCTGAGGGAATCTAGCGCTTCCCTGCTCGCCAGGACATTTCTGGAGTTGATGGAGTGTCCTTGCATTGCCTTGATTGCCGCTTGGCTGTCCACGTAGATATTTATTTGGTTGTATGGAGCGTGAATTTCCGCCAACTCCGCTGCTTTCCTTATTGCGAAGACTTCCGCCTGGAATATGGTGCAGTGGTTTGGCAGTTTGTATGAGAGCTTTATTTCTGGCTCTGCACAGTATACGGCGGCTCCGACTCCTAGGTCCATCTTTGAGCCGTCTCTAAAGAGGTGCGTTGCTTCTTGGGCCAGTCCTGTACGCCAGTCTTCTGGTCCTAATAGTGCAGATGTGCATATTGGGTTGATCTTTGGGATAATGTAGTCCGTGCTACTATTGATCTCTCTACCAACTATGCTGTGTCCATAGCTTTGTAGCGCCATGGTGCCTGTCGCACATAGACGTTGGGCGGTCTTTTGTGCCAGAAGGCGTGCTTGGATGTCCAGAGGGTTGACACCTAAGATGTGTTCTAATGCTTTGGTTGGAGTGGACCTCAGCGCCCCCGTAATACAGACCAGTGCCTGTCGCTGGGTCTTCTCCATCAGCTTTAGGTATGTGGTTTTCTCCGTGGCCTGCCACCATACCAGTACGCCGTGTAGCAGTATCGGTCGTATTACTGAAATGAAAAGCCAGTGCATCAGACTTGGTGATAGGCCCCAAGTGCTACTCAGCATCTTCTGGGATGCATATAGTGCGTTGGTCGCCTTCTTCACTCTTTCTTCCACATTCGCCTTCCATGACAGTTTACTATCGATTACTGCTCCAAGGTATTTGACGTTATTCTTTGGTGTTAGTGTTATTCCATTTATCTTTGGTGCAATCCATGGCGGTACCTTGTATCTCTTGGTAAAGAGAATGAGGTCCGTCTTCTCCGCATTAATACTAAGTCCGGCTTCTGTGGCCCATTTTAGTATCTCTTTGAGTGTAGAGTCCATGATTGAGCTGAGAGTCGATGGACATTTTCCGATGATAATTATGCATATGTCGTCGGCATATGCAGTTATCTTGGGTGCTTTCCTGCGAAATTTTGCTAGCAGTTCGTTAACCACAAGGTTCCATAGAAGGGGTGACAGTACTCCGCCTTGAGGCGTGCCGCCGTGTGCCTCCTTCGTCATGGTTGTGGTACCCCACTCGGCTTGTACTCTTCTGCAGCTCAGCAGGTTGTATATCCACGAGTTCAAAGCCTTATGAATTGATACAGCTCTTAGGCTGCGCATTATCGCCTCCGTGGAGACGTTGTTGAATGCACCAGATATGTCAAGGAATGCTCCCAAGGCATACTCTTTATGGTACATTGCTTTCTCGATGGTGGCTACTAGGGAGTGTAGCGCTGTTTCCACCGATTTCCCTTTCGTGTATGCGTGTTGGTTGTTCTCCAAGGTCAGGTTCATACCTTCTCTTATGTGGAGATCAAGTAATTTTTCCATTGTTTTAAGCAGGAATGAAGTGAGGCTAATGGGCCTGTAGTCTTTTGGCTGCACGTGACTGCATTTCCCCGCTTTGGGTAGGAACACAACACGTGCTGTCCTCCAGGCCACAGGTACATAGCCCCACCCCAGGCAGGCTTCAAAAATGGACTGTAGCCATGGTACGACTAAACCTTTAGTCGTTTTTAGCATGGCGGGAATTATGCCATCCAGACCGGGGGACTTGTAGCTCGCGAACGAGTCGATCGCCCATCGGATTTTTCCTGGAGTGACTAAGTTGGTTGGGATGTTAGTTTGTTGAGTGTTTAAGTCCTGAAGCGTATCTGGCTCGGTGACTATAGTGCAGCCCGGGAAGTGCGCATCGAGAAGAGCGCATGTGGCTTCCTTGCTGCTTTCTGTCCAGTGACCTTCGTCTGTTTTTAGTTGACTCTGCATAGGTGGCTGCTTTGAAAGCAGCTTCCTGAGTCTGGCTGCTTCCGAGACCTTCTCTATGCTGGAGCAGAAGGTTCTCCATGAGTATTGCTTTGCCTTCCTTACTTCTTTTTTGAATAAGCGAAGTCTTATCTTGTACTCCTCCCAGATGATCACTTCATCCGCTTGTTTGGCGAGTTTGAAGCATTCCTGGACGTCCTTCCTCTGCTCTTTCAGTTCTGGGGTCCACCAGGGGGGTCTGGTTCTCCTTTTTGTAACTGTGAGCCTACACGAGGTTTTGTATGCTTCGATGAGATTGACAGTGAGCGTCTTCACGGACTTCTCAATATCTTCCACCGAGCAGATGGGCGTTGACGTCGGCAGTTTTGATTCCACTGTCTTAAGGTACTTCACCCAGTCGGTATTCCGGGGGTTCCTATAGACGTTTCTAGTTTGACAATAGTCAAATTGTATCTTGAACTGGATGTACTTGTGGTCGGAGAAGGAGGGTTTATCAAGAACTCTCCATTCTGACGCCTGAGTACTGTTCCCTAGGGTCATGGTTAAGTCTAGGACGTTGGCTGAGGTTGGTCCCACATATGTGGGTACGTCTCCAACGTTTTCTACACTTAGACTGGTTTGTATAATAAAATGTAAGAGAGACTCACCTCTGTCGTTGATGTCCGGGCTGCCCCACACAGTGTGGTGTGCGTTGGCGTCCGTTCCGATGACGAGGGGTTGCTTCTTGTAGCTTGCCTCCGCCGTCAGTCTTCCGAGTTCAGCTGGTGGTGCCTCTCGCTCATGCGCCATGTAGCAGGACGCCATAAGAATTGGCTCGTCCCTGCCACCCTCCAAGGCCACAACAGTGAGATCGTCCGTGCTGTAATTAGTCATTAAATACGCATAGATGCCTTTTCTTACCAGAATAGCAGTCCTTGCTCTACTTACTGGGGTGGGGTAAAAGATGTTGTAGTTTTGTGACTTTAGTCCGGAGACCTTGTTTCCCGCCGCTATCCAAGGTTCCTGAACTAAAGCCACATCTGCGGGCCCTTCCTCCAAGGTTAGAAGGAGCTCCGCCGAGGCGATCTTGCTCTTATGCAAGTTGACCTGGAGGACCTTCAACTGCATGACTGGTGTCCGCATCCTCCGGTCCCGATGGGTCAGCCTGCAAGGTTGTGTCGCCATCCTCGTCTTCTTCAGCAGACTGTACTGCCCCCGTAATATCGAGGCTGCTGGCTTTTTCGACCATCATGTCGATGCCGAGGTCGTTCTCCACCTCTCCAGCCTCCAGTGTGTGCTCATTAGTGTCCTCGGGGTGGCGTTTCTTGAGACGTAGGTGCACGCTACCTACTCCCCATGCCATCACCCCGAATCTTGGGTAGAGCAGATCCTCGGCTTCCTTGTTGATCTGGAGGACCATGTGCTGCCCGTTTTTGTCGGGCTTTGCAACATGTAGTACCTTCCAGTCTCCAGTTGGCACATCAGGATTCTGCCACTGTAGAAGTTTCAGCGCCTGCTCCTTTGGTGTGACCCGTGGAAAGAGTACTTTCGCCTTCGGAACGGACGGAATGCAGGTTCTGTCCACAACCTCCAGCTTGGCACTCTCCCAAAGGCTTCCCATGTCTGCAACGACGCTTGAGACCCACTTAAGGGTGGGGTCGTCCTTGCATCTTAGGATTTTGACTCCATACAGCCAGCCTGCTCCGTAAAACGCTACAGGTTGCGCTGCTGGGTCTTCCATCCTTTTAAAAATTTCCTCGAATAGCTTCTCCTCTACTTGCTTCCACTGTTCGGGCGTCATCTTGCCGTTAGGGTCGCTTTTGTCGACGATAGCTACGGTGAGATGCCGTTTTGCTACGTCGCTAGCTGATTCCTTGGGCTGACTTGTCTTTTTGGGGAGGGGTTGTGCCTGGTTCTGCGGTCTTTGGCGGGGCTTTTTACTGGCAGGGGCCTCCGCCTTCGCTTGCTCAGTGGAGCGCTGCCGCTTGTTGGCCAAGCACTCCTCCATTTTATTGGCGTATTTGGCGGAGGTGGCTTGCATCGCCGGTTTCTCCGCGAAGTGTTTTCGACCCTCCTTAATCTTTTGCTCGGCCCACGCAAGCTTGTTTCTCTCCTCTAGGGTGAGCTCACCGCTTCCGTTCAGTCTCGCCTTGATTTTAAGAGCCGCTTTATACTGGGCTTTCGCTCGCATGCCCTCCTTTGTTCGTGTGGGTTTTTCCTTATTTTTGGTACTAGACCCCGCCCGAACTGGAGATAGCAGCAGCTTTTCTTCCGCCTCTGTATTAGTTGAACCTCCATGCGATTCACAGTCCGAGTCTGTATCGACTGCAGTACCGCGCCACACTTTGGTCCTTGTCGTATCGGCAGTAGCTGTACAACTGTCCTGGCCTGCTCCAACCACGACAGAGGTGTGACCGCTGGCGACACGAAGTGGGGATCTCTCCCCACCGTGCCCGCCGGTGGTAGCAGTCACGCCTTCCACCGACGTTTGGGCTGATATCCCAGCCCGAGTTGGGTTCTTTGTGTGTTCCATTATTAATGTACCCATAGTGGTTAATTTTTGTTCGTGGGAACCACCCCATAGCATTTTATGCCTGCTGCCAGGCACCTCTAACCATGGCTTTGGCTCAGCTCCACCCAACATTGTGCTGTTGTGGTAGTGTTGGCCATCACCTTAGCTGGACACTGCATTTCCTAGGTGTAAGACGAGCAAGAGACACTATGTATTACCCGCTTTAAGCCGAGGTGCATACAGTGTCCATTGCCCAGCCGACACCCTCGTGGAGGGTTCAGTTAGAGGGTTTTTGTCGGCTAATTGTATGAAAACTTTTAAAATAAATATATGCCAATTTTAAAGAGGTTTACATTGAAAACAAAAAAGTTTTTCTTACTAAGACTATTTTTGTAACCTTGCTTTTCTATGGAAGCTATACTATATAGATGTCCGATTTCGACCAAACTTGTCAAAATTATGGAGAAGCATAGAAAACTAGAAAATAAAGAGTTTGGAGAAGTCTGCATTGAACACAAAAAAGTTTTTCTCATTATACCTCGATTTTCGGCCGATCGTTCCTATGATAGCTTTTTGTTATAGTCATCCGATCCGGCCGGTTCCGACAGATGTGCCTCGAATTTTATAAACAGACGGACGGAAGGACAGACAGCGGACGGACGGACGGACAAGGCTAAATCATCTCAGGTCGTCATGCTGATCAAGAATATATATATCCCATATGTATTTGGAAATGCTTCCTTCCATGCGTTACAAACAGCTGTAAGGCTATAAAAAGATGTGACGCTTCAGAAATGGGCAATAGCTTAACAAGATAACACGTTCGCCGTCGTTGCGAGCTCCAAACTCGCAACACCGAGTAAGTACGACTATTTTTCTTTTAAAAACCAAGGCAGGTGTGCTGTTGTACAAGCGATGTCTGGATTCTTGACTTGGATGACTTGGATTCTCAAAAACTGAACATATCAACTCACGTTAAAATTTTTTAAGTGAAAAAATCCGTTCATGTTAAGTTTTTGATTAGTTTTCTCGGTTTATTACCCATGTGTCATAAAGGTGTTATTTCTAAGCTTTTACGCAAACCACCCAAAACTATTCTGCGATTTTTAATAGCAATGATTTACCAATCTGAATACTGGTGCTCAAAACCAATTAATTGTCGACTGTCCAAAACTATTCTATGTAGAATAACTATATTGGGCTAGAGATTTGTGTTGAATCCTTATAAAAATTTTCAACAACGTCCATTACATTCCAAGGGGCGGTCCAAAATATGGTATATCTTTGCTTAAAACAATCGCAGAAATATTTGTGATAGTTGATTTAAAAGCTAAGATAATACCAAAGTGATCCAAAACAATCGAAAAAGTTTCCAATAAAATGAGCCTAAATGAGGTAAAACGAGAAAGCTAAGCTAACTTCGTCTGTGCCGAAGTTTTTATACCCTTGCAAGTGCTTGCTTAAATATTTTCAAAAAATACTTTTTTCCCATTTTCCGACCGATTGGTCGTATGGGAGCTATATATTGCTATATATGATATAGTCGTCCGATTTGGACAAAAACTTGTAGAATTGTGTAAAAGCCCGAGAAACAAACCAATACAAAATTACAAGATGCTACCATTAAAAACAAAAAAGTTTTTCTAACTAAGACTGTTTTTTAGACCTATCTTTTGTATGGCAGCTATACCATATAGTTGTCCGATTTTGATAAAACTTGGTAGAATTATAAAAAAAAATATAAAACCTACGATTACAAAGTTTAAAGTCGTTTCCATTTAAAAGAAAAAAGTTTTTCATACTAAAACTTGTTTTCCGACCGATTGTTCCTATGGGAGCTATGAGATATAGTCATCCGATCCGGTCGGTTCCGACATATTAGTAGTGTGCAGCAAAAAGAAGACTCTGTGCAAAATTTCAGCTCGATAGCTTTAAAACTGAGAGACTAGTTCGCGTAGAAACAGACAGACGGACAGACGGACGGACAAAGCTCAATCGACTCAGCTCGTCACCCTGATCAAGAATATATATAGCTTATGGGTTCGGAAATGAATATTTCTATGCGTTGCAAACTTCTGGGCAAAATTATAATACCCTTTGCAAGGGTATAAAAATATTTTTCAGCAGCTTTCAGCTCAAATTAACAAAAGTGTAGACGCGATGGATCATTGCAAATAAAACAGATTCGTGTTCAGCTTACAAAAATCATCTATCTATCTATCTTTTTCACTTTTTATACTCTATACTCATTGAAAATGCGTGAGAGGAATAAATGGTTGTTGCTAATTTAGTAAATTTGTCTGATGGGAAAAGTTTTTTGGGATGAGTCTTACTTATTTCCTGCTTTCTTAACTCTTTTGGTCTGGTAGGGCGAAATCTTCTAATTAATGTGGCGGGCTGACTTCTTAGTCTCTCCACGTAATCACTTGACTGCTTGTTGATTACGTCGCCCTTCTAGGGCACACTAAGATCACTTTCCAAATGTCTTGTACACTTATACCAGGGTGCTTCCCCGCATTTTGAAGAAAATTCATAACTCCCACTTTCGTACTTTCTAGACATACTACTGTGGGCAAGAATTTGTTTGTAAAAATGAAAAATCTTTATTTATTCTTCTAAATCAATTTCATCCCCTTCAAAGTAATCCCCTCCCTATAAAATACACTTATGCCAACGTTTTTTCCAATCCTCAAAACATGCCAAATAGTCCCTTTTCGGTATAGCCATCAGCGCTTTCTTCGATTTTGCTTTTATCTCCTCAATCGACTCGAAACGCGTTCCCCGAAGTGGTCTCTTGAGTTTTGGGAATAGCCAGAAGTCACACGGAGCCAAATCAGGCGAATACGGTGGTTGCGGAACGATATGCGTCGAATTTTTGATGACTTTTTTGCAAGAAATTGAGAACTTTCGGTACCAAACGAGATTTGACTTTTCGTAGGCCCAAATGGTCTTTCAAAATGGTTTTCACAGATCCTTCTGATATTCCGATCATATCAGTAAGGTCTCTAACAGTCAACCGACGATTTTTGCGCAATAATTCCTCCACTTCATTGACGTGTTGGTCATCTGTTGACGTCGATGGTCGTCCGGAGCGCTCCAAGTCATCCACACGTTCTCGACCCTCTTTGAAGTCTTTGTACCACTTATAAACATTTTTTTGTGACATGGTAGAATCACCAAAGGCCTTCCGCAACATCCTCAACGTTTCCGCAGTCGAAATTTCATTCCGCAAACAAAATTTGATGGCACTTCTCTGCTCAGACATTGTAAAAATCGAAAAATGCACTCTTGGTCGTTTGGAAAACACAAGCGTAATTATATTACTGTATTTAGTATTTAGTAATCAGGATTATTTGTCGATCCGCCAAAAGATTGGTAAATATCGGATGAACGGCTGTCGAGTTATGATCAAAAGACTTTTCGCTGCTGCAGCGCAGTACCAGTGCTGCTTTCAGCTGCTGCTGCAGAGTATGTTATAGTCAGGCTTGACCCACTTTCTTTCTTGTTCTCTTTAAAAAAACTTGTGCACTCGGTCACCGTCACCAGTTGTTGGCGCCAGCTGTGTGAAGTAACCAGCCATGAAAAAGCTTCTCAGACTCTGCCTGTAGGTCCCTTTCTTTTGTTCTAAATTAGAAGCACATATGCAAAGATTTATAGATATTATAGATGACGCACGTGAAACAAAACACGATTATTCTTGCTAGCTGACATGGGCTACCAATTTCCGATTCGATCCACATGCGTCATCTATAATATCTATAAATCTTTGCAAATGTGCTTCTAATTTAGAATTAGAATTAATGTCGATTAAAGATCGAATAAATGTTAGTCAGTTTATGAGCAAATGAATGCTCGATGCTGATGCTGCGCAGTAGCAGCTCTGCTTTGAATGTACATTCCTAATCCTTTGGGTTAAATACTCTAAGCGTTCCCCGGTGTAAGACTTAGAACTGTTTTTATGCCATTCATTTTAATAAATTTATGAAAATGAACTGTCACAAAGAGCGACAATTCCCATTCGTGTGGAGTTTATTTCAAGCATGTGAAATGTAGTGGATTTTTTCTGTTAGATGCACCAACAGCCCGAACAACCGACCCACCAACGACATTCTTTCATTTTCATCCCATTCCCCGGAGCTCTTCACAACTATCGGAATATGCATATACTGGCCGCATACTATTTGTATGCACGAGTATCTGTAGCATCGTCTGTGCCATGTTTTGCATGTTTACTCATGTATTTGCATTTCGTGTGACATAAATCACGCGCACGGCATCCCGCCCAAAGGCACAAAAGCGAGAATTGCCGCACGGTGCGATGTGGGGAGGGGGGGAAATGGGGAAAGCGAAACGAAATGTGGGCGACACCTTCAGGCGGTCCCATCTCTCATCTCATTCCAGCGAACGGAAATGTCACGCTGCATTTTTCAATAAGTGCGTTGATTATGCCACCTTCTCTCCCTATTCCCAGTTGCTGTGCCAGGCTGCTCAGATCAACAAACAAACCTAAATAGTAAAAGAATGGAAAGAGCTTGGCGACAAAGCATCAAAAAGATACATAGAAATTTATTTGATATTTGGCAAACTATAGTATGTTATTAGGACTTCTTTAAATTTAGGTTTGCCCTACTTTGAAACCGCAAATAGCCTTCCAAAGTGTCACATTCAAATTGAATTTCTTTTCAAAGTATTTTCTTAAAGTTTCTCTTTTGGATTTTGCATTTCTTTGACTTTCTTCAATATATAATATTGTCAACTGTTTTAAATTGCCATTCATTTTCTTTAATACGCACCGTTTCTGACATTTTCCAATTTCTTTTGGTCATTGATTGATGCGAAAGTAATAAGCCACTCGAGCAATTGGACTTGGCAACTTTGTGGACTCTCGCTTCCCCCTTAACAGCACCCTTAAGAAGCTTAAATCATTTGATAGGCAATTTCAAACAACTTGGACTCCATTAACTAACTTGCTGCTTGGTAGCATCAGCCGTTGGCACTGGCACTTGAAATTTAATTATATCAGAGACCAATTGAAAGGGCCTTAGTGCTCAGCCACAGTCATTCCCATTGGCATTTGCATTACCTTGACTCCACCACTCAACGTGCCGTATTATGGCACACAAGCCACACATATCAGCCACTCGACTGAGCCGGAAACTTTTCTTTTACGGCCTGAACCATTAACTAACACACTTGAGTGGCAAATCACAGACAGTATAATCCGCGGGAGAGTAGCCTCTAGGACTTACTAACGCTTATTCAATTAGCGTCCAAAATGGTTATCGGAATGAAGTTGCGCTGTTGGGGGAGTTAACTGACGTAATTGCTTATAATGTGTGCATAAGTCGAGTGCTTAGATATCTCCTACGGGTCGTGATAGGGAGCATGTACGTGAGAGTCAGCGGGTGCACTCAGAGCACACTGCTATCAGACAAATCCACTAACACTAAACAACAAAAGTTGGGCAAACTAAAGTTTTAATGTGGCTTTGAAATTGGGAAAGCGCTTAGTTTGATTTTCCGATAGAATTTAGTGCCAAGAATTTTAAATAAAATATAATCAAACTTTACTGTTTGATTGTTGAATAAAACATTCCCTCTTTTTTGGTCCTTGCAGTTGGATACATTAAGTGCAGTTTCTCCTTTTCTTTTAACCGAATTCGAATCTGCCCAACCAAATTATTTATATAATTTACAAACATTTTTAAAAACACAAATTTCTAGGATCGATCTAAATATTATATACAATATGTAAAATCGCTCAAATTTTCATAGGGATCGGAAAATCCGCCAAATCCGAATCCAAACGACTTTGGGGAAAGAGCCGAGAGGGGTAGACTGAATCTAAGATGGAAAGACTCGATTTAGAAAGCTTATATGTGACCAACTGGTACCAGTTCGCACAAGACAGAGGCGATTGGGGAACATTTATTGTAGAGGCGAGACCGTTAATCAGTTGCTCGATATCTTTAAAATGTTGGGAATTATTAAACATTACCTATAACGAGAGCGCGGCACAATGTTGAAACTAATTTAAACTGCGTGCAGGCAATAAGAGTCTACACTTAAAATTTGACTCTTCCAGTCTCTGCGATTTGGGTTTTCATATAGACGAACGGACAGAGGAACATGTCTATATTGTTTTGGCTGTTGATATTGTAACTGATGTTTTTGTTAGGCGTAAAAAATCATACGGGCCGCCGGCCATATGCCAAGATTGACGCCAAATTTCCGGGGATCAATTGAGCTTGGTGTACTACAACCGGGTGAAACCACTTCAGAGCATCTCTACCGAACTAAATTAATGCGTTTGAGCAATGCATTAAAGCAAAAAGAATACAAGCAAGGGCACTACAAGGTTACTTTTTTAACATGGCAGCTCCCGCCCACATGCTGCGCGGCCGGTTAAAACATATCTTGAAACGCTACAATGGGAAGCTCTACCCCACCCTCTGTATAGCTCAGACATAGCCCCTTCCGACTTAAGAATCAGAACGTTTGCTCTTTTGACTCCAAAATTGGATAGATTTGTGGATTGCATCAAAAGATGCTGCATTATTTCGCTATGGTTACCAGAAATTTCCAGAAAGTTGACAATACTTTGAAAAATGGATTTGTAACAAATTTCTTACACTTGAAACTTGTAATATGTATGGGTCATTCCATGTGAACTCAGCCACCCGACATTTTTTTATGTTCCAAAAAAAAAAATTACTATTCCCGGAGTATAATAATTTTTTTGACATCCCGACCACCAACAGTTCACGGGTAATCGACGAAGAATGTAGAACATTTATTTTTCCTTGTATAGAAGACATGAAATTAGTATATTCACAATTAACGCCGCTTAAATCGGATGCACCGTAGTAAAGTTATAATTTTTCAATGTGTAGGTGGCCTGAGATCCCTGTAGACACACACTCATACTCTTTTCCCCGTTCGTCGCGGGTTACAAAGTTAAAATTAGATTCCTAACAAAACTCAGCTTTGGCTTAAAGCCGTCAGCTGTTTCGATAAGCTATTATACAATTTATTTTGGTATACAACTATTCGTAAATATTAACAAGAAAGAAAGTCGGTCAAACCCGACTATAACATACTCTGTAGCAACAAATTTATACGCTCAGCAAATATGTTGATGCTGCAGTAGCAGCTAAAAGCAGCGCTGCTATTGCGCTGCAGCAGCGAAGAGTCTTTTGATCATAACTCGACAACCGATTACCCGATCTTCATCAATTTTTCGGCGGATTGATAAGTTATTTTGATTACTAAATATGTCCAGAAGGAACGAACCATCTATATTTAAAACTGTGGGAGATATGACGTTTTTTCTAAATTGCGGGGGTGGGAGGGGGCGTGGCCAAAATTGAAAATAAACTTGATCTGCCATAAGAAGCATATGTCCCATACATATCAAACCTCTATCTCTTACCATCTCTGAAATCTGTGCGTTCATACGAACAGACAGTCGGACAGACAGACAGACGGACGGGCATGGCTATGGATGCTGATCAAGAATATATATACTTTATAGGCTCGGAGATGCTTCCTTCTGGCTGTTACATTCTTTTGCACAAACTTACATACAAAAACTTCGATACAAAAATCGAAGTAGATTAAATGTAAATAAAAGCAAATTGAAAGATTAGTTTTCTATCTTGTACCCTGTTTACAAACAAATGAAAATTATCTTGATAAATGCGCTTCAAAGTATGCTGTGGATTATGAATATTAATAAATTAGGATACAATTTTTTTTATGTTTTGCTTAAATCTGAGTGAATATACAGCGTGTATTATGTATGACGCCGGCATAGCTTAAAAAGATTATTAATATTTTTCTTTTCACTTACGTGAGTTGCGGCTTCCGTCCATCGATGAAATCCGATCCCTTTGATGCTGCTGAAGCAGCAGCTGCTGCTTGAAAGTTTCGCAAACATTTATTGAAACTTTTTGACCAAAATTGAGAATATTTCAGCACACATTGTTTCAGTAGATATCCAAACAATTTTCTTGTTCGCCGCTTTTCCTTATTTTTCTCGGTGGTTTCTTTCACTTCCGTGCAGATTTTCTCTCCTTCATCTACTTTTGTTAATATGGCAAAACGCATGCAATCACCAAAACAAATTACAATTAATACCACAAAATGTTGATCCATAAAAAAAGCCAGAACAAAGGCTTTCAAGTAATACTTGAATATTTAATGCTAAGAAATTTTGACACAATTTGTAATCCAGTGTAATGAGTTGTGGCAGGGAAATGCAAATTCAAATGCATGCAAAATGCTTTGCCACTGCTAATAATGGGCATTATCATGTTGCTGATGCCGCTCCTAAACGCACACACACACACACACAGACATTCTCTGATGAGGCAACTCGATAACTATTCCAGGCAACCAGCCCAACCATTCGTCGTCATCGTCGTCGTCAGCGGTGAAGTGGCGTGAAGGCTGACAGGGCACGCTTAGTTGGGTTACACATCTCTCCGCGGGGACTCCCCCCACTGATTCTGGCATGCATTTCTCATGATGCAAAATTTTGTTTCACTTGACATTTTGACATTTGACAGCCAGCGCAAAATTAACGTAGCTCCAGTGAGTGGGCGGGACGGGGGGTATTCTAAGTGTTAAAAAATGCAATAACATCGCACCGACTAAACCCAGACTACAAGAATGAAAGGCACTGTATCGTGCGAGTATGGTGACTGCAAAGCTAACTGACAATTTTTGTACTAATTTATCATGTTCGACAACTTGGGCATGCGGCTGGCTGTATGGCAGCGGGTGAGGCGAGGGCGGTTTGGGACTTGCATTCAGTCGTGTGTTAAATTTTCGTGACATTGCCAAGATACATGATGACTTAATTGAAACTCATGCACATGCATAAACCCTTCATCAAACCAAGTGGATGCTGATGAGATAGCAAAATTCCTATGAATAAAATATGAGAGACGAGCTCGAATGGTGCAGTAAATGTACAATATAGGGAAAGGTGGTATGTTAACTGATTTTTAATGCTCCAAAAAATCTTTACAAATTTGGAAGAAATTGAATTTTTAGAAGCCCATTTCTGGACATATTTTGAGAATTTGTGGTGAACCTAATTCTAAGATTAACATTTATCTTCGCCACCCTAACAACAACTCCCAGTGGCTGAGTGTCAAAACCAGGCAGCATGGCCCCCTGAGAGAGGGAGCCACACACAGTGCAAACATGGGCTGTGTCAAGGCGTAGACAACAATAGATAATGCATGTGACATGTGTACAACAAAGACAGCTAACATGTTTCATTGCAAAAACAACAGCAGTAAGAACACAAAAGGCCTGCACGGCCACAAACTTAAAGATGGTTGGCAGGAGAGTGCGACCCTGGTGAAGCAGGGGACTTGGCCGGTGGCCTTAAGGGCCATAAATCAAATCAATGATGAGCATAAGATGAATAGATTAATTTCTTTGGTTTGACATACAAGTTAAAGTAAATTAAAATACTATAAATCAAAAAAATATTTGTATGTGAGAAAAAGATGTTTTATAAAATATTGACGCCCTCATCCTAACCTTAAGGCTTGAATTGAAAATCTCTTTGTTGGTTTTTCATTTTGGCATCTTTACATAAGTTTTGGTTTTTTTCATCTAAATGTAAGTCAGAAATAAAATTTTGCTTCTACCTTTACTTTTGGGGTGTACCTAGATGACCTAGACGAATAATGATAAGTTAAGTTATGCTTAACTACTTTTATTTTACGTAACTCAACTGAAGGAATAATGTGTTAAACGTTGTTACTTCATGTAGAAGGCTTTGCTATTAATTGCTAACAAAAATGCTTGCAACAATGCAAAAGTTAATGTTGTTCCTTTAATAGAATTGCCAACGTCAACCGCATACTCCGCACTTCGCACTGCGGCGAATTAAAAAATTATGCTGCAAGGAGCATGCATCCTTGTTGGTTCCATTTATGAAAACTTTTGTGGTTCTCAATTTGTATACTCAGTGCTAAAGGCACACAAAAGTATGTATATTGCTTGTTTCGGGGCCATGGGTTTTCGCAGAAGGTTGTTGTAAGCGTATTCTCATCATTTCTCAATTTTGTCACAAATACATAAGGCCATCAGAATGCTAGGCTAAGTTGCGATCATAGATGGCGAATACCGTTAAAATATTCTTGAATGCCAAAAAAAAATGTCTATTAATTTATCAAATGGTTTGCTGAGATTTGAACTCAGATCTAGGAACCGAATGTCAATTCGGAATTTCAACGTATTTTACAACAGGGTCTAAAACCGGTTCTGAATCGAAGCGGTATTAAACCAAAGCAAACCAATTATTCCAGCTGGTGAACCGTAGCGCAAGCCGAACCGGCCTAATTTCAGAAAAAACTGAACCGAACCGAAAACCACAAAGAAAAACGGTTCGATTTAGTTCGCTTCATCGCTTTAGTCTAGCACATGATACTAATTAATTTGGGAATATGAATCGTATAAGAAATTTTTGATGAACCCTCTATATACATAGTGATGCCGCATCGAAGTAACCTTTAAGGATGACTTGGCACAAGTTGTACAACATGTAATCTTGGAAGTTTTCTGCACTTGCCTGCCGATCCCTAAATATTTTTGTCATCAATCTGCATTATTTTCTCTATTTTTACTTCTCTGTATTACTTTTTACCTTAATTCAATCTTAGCCAAGCTAAATTTGTCTCATATTATATGACAAATAGGGTGTGTAAGATGCATGGTACGTATTCTTTTCTAGCCGACATTCTCCGTTTTTGAAGGGCATTTCTCTTGGAACTTATAGACGAATCCTGTAAATCCGATTTTTGACATTCTTCTATGGACTGTAAGATATTCAAATGGTTTATATGGTTTCAAAGTGGCATTACAACAGAAATCATAATATTTCATAATGTGCCTTATGAACCACTTAACCGAACCGAAACCGCGGTTCAGTTAGCTCCAAAAACCGAATAAGCCAAACCAATTTTGGCAAAATAACTGTATCTAAAGCTGTTGCGAACCCAAGATATCGATTCGGTTGAACAAAATCTATACCATAAAAAATCGGAATTACTAACAAGCAATTTATTTTTTTATCTGCTCGTTGAGTGCGTCAGACTCTCAAAATCGTCAGGCAAGTGCAATATCTTTTGGTTCTTTTTATACTCTGTACCGTAGGTACATAGAGTATTATAAGTTTGTGCAAAAGTATGTAACATCCAGAAGGAAGCATCTCCGACCCCATTAAGTATATATATTCTTGATCAGCATCAACAGCCGAGTCGATATAGCTATGTCTGTCTGTCCGTCTGTCTGTCCGTATGAACGCACAGATCTCAGAGATGGTAAGAGATAGAGGTTTGACATGTATGGGACATATGCTTCTTATGTCTGCAGGCAGATCAAGTTTATTTTCAATTTTGGCCACGCCCCCTCTCGCCCCCGCAATTTAGAAAAAACGTTATATCACCCACAGTTTTGAAGATAGATGGCTTGTTTCGGGACATATTTAGTTAGCAGGATAACTTATCGATCCGCCAAAGGAATGGAGAAGATGGGATGAACGGTTTTCGAGTTATCAAAAGACAAATTTTCTTGGTACAGAGTATGTTATAGTCGGGCTTAACCGACTTTCTTTCTTGTCTTAGATTGAGCAGCAGCCAATGATTTGAATACAACGCAAGTAGACTGATTTTGTGTTCTTATGATTCTTTTTTAAACAATTCGCTAGGGTTATAGCTTTACCCAGATGATTGCAACGCATCGAAATATTCTTTTCCGACGTCATAAACTGTAAAAAGTTTTGATCAGGGCATTTAAATCATATCAATCTTAATTAATTTGACTTGAACGAAATGTCACTTAACTTTATATAACACAGTTCGACAAAATCAAACTTATGGAAAAAACCCGGGATGAGACCCTTAAATTCTGATAGAAGAGACTTTGGTAAGCCTCACCCTATACTCAGTTTATCAACTGTACCCTAGGTTCGCATTCCCTGCACAAATCTGTACATATTGTAGCTGACCTATGATCCGACGGTGTACAAGTCCTTAGGAGCGCTGTCGATTCTTAATGCTAAGGGCCATGAATACTTTTTTTAATACAAACAGTCTTTTGATCATAACTCGACAATTGTTTATCCGATCTTCACCATTTCGGATCACCATTGGCGGATCGAAAAGTTATCCTGATTACTAAATATGTCCAGAAGGAACAAACCATCTTACTTTAAAACTGTGGAAGAGTTGACGTTTTTTCTTAACCGCGGGGGCGGGAGGCGGCGTGGCCAAAATTGAAAATAAACTTGATCTGCCTGCAGACACAAGAAGCGGATGTCCCATACAACCTCTATCTCTTACCATCTTTGAGATCTGTGCGTTCGTGACTCGGCTGTTGATGCTGATCAATAACATATATACTTATAGGGTCGGAGATGCTTTCTTCTGGCTGTTACATACTTTTGCACAAACTTAAAATACACTATGTACCTACGGTATAGACTGTAAAAACGCGACCGAATAAATTCGTCTGGATTTCAACTGGCTTAATGGCGCACTGCCTTCTTCTGATCTGTTCGGCTTGCGTAGTTAACGGCGGGATAACCGTTCTTTGAGTTGCCCATATATTCCACATACATATAAATCTCTTGCCCGGACTGTTTATCAACCCACAGCCTAGACCGCTTAACCTAGAGATCTGAGATTTGTCAAAGACCTTTGTTTAGCCCTGTCGGCGATAAGTAAGAAAGCAAATTGGGTAAAATCGATCCCGAAATGGACGAAAATTGAATAACAAAATAAGTCTGGTTAAAACTTTTGAAAAGTTTTTTCTGTAATCTTTGTTCAATTCACTAAATACGCTGGGGGTTCAGCTAGATTTTCATTAAGTCATTGCTGAATTGCTAATAAAAAATTTTGTTGTAAAACCATTGTTAAGAATTGTGTAACGTTTTGATAGATAATTCTTCAATTGGTTTGTAAGTACTTATTGTATACCATTGAGTAAGTACATCAACGTTTGCCTGCCAAAGATCACGTATGAATTACAGCAGGCGCTAAATTTTTTGCCGCCATTTTTTAGGTTGCGCGGAATTGCCAAGATCGTAAACAAATAAAATGATTTTGTACCATGCTTATATGGGAATGTTTTAACAATAAAAAAATTTTTTTTTATAAGACTACGGTAAATAAATAAATAAATACTTGTTTAATGTGGAATGAATTAGATCGTTCCACTTGTATTGTATTTCTTGTAGTCGTTAATTATCCAATATAAGCACAAAAATCCTAGCTTTCGTTATAGACATAATGTTCGTAGCTTCGGTACGTATTAAGAAATCAAGATTTTTTATCAATCCGCTGATCTGATGTACGATATTCAAGTTATGAGCAAAGGAAGGTTCGCTGCTGCTGCTTTGCCTTCTCGAAAATTGAGTTTACCAACCGTAGACCGTAGCAGTAATATTACCTTATCCGGTAAAAGGCGATCGGCCAAAACAGTTTAGTAAGCAAGGGAGGTGCGAGTTAAGCTAAGTTCACATAGGCAAATAGTTTTGTCATATTATGATACAAAATTGAATAAAAAAAAGGATTTAATAGTGAACTTTTTGGCCGCTTTAAAGCCAATTGCTTACGATTGGAATCACTGCAAAATCTGCCCTCCAGGCTATTTAGCCAAATTTTTATTGTAATTTTAGCATATTATTTTGCTGTGCGACTTATGGACTGTGTTCCACCAAACATTTGGAAGATCATTTTCTCAATAAACACCTTGTTGAGTATTTTTGGAGCCTTTTGATGATAAATAAGATATTACTATCATGTGCAATTAAGCGAAGACTTGAAAATGACTTATGCATATGCTTAATATGAGAATTGTTGAAATCTGACTCGAAAGATCAAGATAGAATTGAATCTGTGCAAAAGCAATTCTTGTTGTTTGCTCTTCGTGGTTTAAACTGGAATCCTGAGGTCCGTTTCCCATCTTATTCTAGTAGACTACTTTTAATTAATCTTCCTTCCTTATTTATCCGTAGAGTAATGCTTGGTGTAATGTTCATACATAGACTAATTAATGGTGAAATCGACTCATCGGAATTGCTTAGCCAAATTAGTCTCAATGTTCCTTGTAGATTGTCCCGTAACTTTGTCCCCTTATCTCTAAAACGTTGTACTACTAACTATGCATTGCATGATCCGTTTCGTGTCCTCTGTGATGATTACAATAAACTCTACCGCATAATCAACTCGGAATATTCTCTTCCCGCGTTAAAAACCTCTATTTTAACTTACTTAGCCCGTAGCTAACAATTTTTTTTTAAATTTTTGTTCCGGTTTTCGTGTCGCCCGTTGGTGGCTGCGCCTCTCGGTCGGTTGGGCGGGAAGTGGGCTGCTATTTTGCCTGGGGTTCGCGTGTAACAAGCTTCGGCTTGGTGTCGCATGGGCCACTTGAACGTACTGCGCATTGTACGTCAACGTCCATATAAAGAAAGAAACTTAAAAATGATTCCATGAGTCAAATCTGATCAGAAGAAGGGGTTAAAATCTACTCTTCAACAAGAGTCGCTACTATGTACTAAAAAAAGAGTGCAGATATGACTATTTTAATCAGACCGAGGACTAGAACGAATCTCGAATTCGATCTAAAATGTCATAAAATGTTTGCTGGGCTTAATTTATTTACCAAACCTAAATTTATATGTATTCAATTTCCCTTCCCTTCACTGTTTACTTATGATTCATCTCTAAATTGGCCAAGCCAAAAAATTGGCTTGAAACTTAACGAATCTTATTATTTTTCAGTTACTCCCCTGTTGCTGAAAACTTTTTTCATTTTATACACACAAACACATGCACTCATAAAACTCTCTGACCAAAGTGATAAATATCATAAAAATAAATAAATGTCCAACAAGAAAACTGACCCCCAGCGACATTGAGGCCAAACTCAATTCGGACTGCTACTCTTTGACTTCTGAGTTTGCCATGCTGAGGAGGGCAAACAAATACGAGCCAAGGACAAGAGTTTTATCTGGGACAGGACAACAGTAAAGAAGAAATAAACGAGACGAGACAACACTCATGGCAATTGATAAGCAGTGAGAGATAGACGATAGGGGAGGAACATGTTACAGGGTCTACAAGCTGGCTACAGGAGTGAAATGGTTGGCCAGGAATCCGACTGGAAGGGCTCGATTTGTGGCTGTGTGTCCATTGTGCACCAACATTTATGTAAACAAGGCGAATGCATTATGGCTGCCTCTTGCAGAGTTTATTATATGGAAAAGCAGGAGCAGCATTCAAATTGAAAGTCAAAACAAAACAGGCTGCAGTTTGCCTTTGGCAAGCCCCAACCATTGCCTTTTGTTTCGGCAGAAAGTTTTGGCTTTCGGCACGTTTGCCATTCACATGTATGTGTGTGCGAGCGTGTGTGTGTCAGGCGGAAGCGGAAATGAAGCACAAAAGTTCCGTAGCATAAGTTCAGGCGCACAGTTAACTACACATATGCGCCAGACTACCATTTCTGCTTGCCTTGCATCTTTCCACTTTTTCCACTTAGAATTATTTTATGACCCTGACTCTGACCATGATTTACTTACAAAAGGACAGGCAGAAGTCATAATTTATGGCTGGCCGCCTCTATTTGGCTCGAACTAATTGTCTGGCTGTCGGCAAAGCTCTCTGAAGCTTAATTAAGTGCAGTCCCGGCAGCTGGACGAGGGTCTCAGCGCATTTCCATCATTTGAAATTTGTTTGTCCACCCAAAAATTCAACAGGACATGCAGATTGAGCTCTCTTCCTTTTTGTGAAAATCTGTTTATGAAAGCGGCTTTAAATTAAGTGCCTAGAGCACATGATGAGAGAGAGGGGCAGCGCTTCTTGACCACGTCAAATTTGTCACGACGAGTCCAGTGCAGTTGAAGGGATTGCCTGGAGATTTATGTAGTGAAATGCTAAGTAAAGTGAGTGAGTGGGTAGGGCAGAGTGAAATGTGAATAAGTTGAAAGGGTTTCCCCGGGATTACTTCAAAATATGACAAAGCTGCTCCGGAAATGGGAGAAAATAAAGGAAAATTGAAGAACAAACTGAAAATGTGACCCGACAAGTGGATTTAGGCAGCAGAGATTTGTTGTAATGTAAAATACGTTTGAAGTTCACTTGTGGGTTGAAAAGGACAAAGGCCATTTGGCTTAAGCAGTTTCTCTCAAATTCTAGGCTTAAGTGCTTTTAGTTTCAGCACCAGAGAAGGGGACCTACAGTTGTTTGAGCAGTGTCATGGCCTCAAAGCACCGATTTCCATTGAAAGAACTTAACAGTAAGGATTTCTTTGGCATGGAGCTGCTTATATTGGATACCAACAAGTTGATCAAACCAGATGTTCCTGGTCTTTCTCTTCCTTTCTTTTTACAATTCGTAGTCTTGCTATTTTCAGAAACCAATTTGAATTACGATATGAAATTTCTTATGATTAGCTAAGCTCTGACGCTGAACTAAGATTTCCATATGGTCCTGGAAACATTGTTAAATTAGAAGATGTAATGCTATAAACTGAAAAGTAACTGATCCAAGCTGAAACCCGAAATTCCTTTTTTTATTTTACTTACAAACATTTCTCCTTTTCTTTTCTCTCATTGCAGCCTCTGCCGTAGAAGCAAATTTATTCTGAGTAAACATAAATCTCGTTCAATTCAATCTAGGTAAGTTATGCACCACATCTTACTCTCAATTTTCACCATTCCAAGTAGCTTGTCAACCTGTGTGCAATGCCTTAACAACAATGAAAAGCCAAAAGCAACTGCAACTCAAAGTCATTGTGACTGTTTGCTTTCCACATCCGCAATTTCAATTACAATTTTAGCGGGGCCGCCGTCAAGTTTTCCGCTGCAGGAACTTTTGCCTAGGAGCGAACGCTCATTAAAGCCAAAGCGGCTGTGGCTGACTCCAAAGAGTCTCTTAGCCTTCGGCCCACAATAAACAGGCAGGTCTTAAAGGAAAGCCGGCGTCAATGATTTAATTAAACAAAATGCAACTTGAGTGCTCAAGAAAAGGCAGTGCCTGGGAAAGGAAAGTGGGTGAGTGGGTGAATGGGTGGGTGGCATGGGTTGTTAGTGAACGGAATGATCCACTGAGTTGTCATAACAAACATAAAATTGCAACTTTTGCTTGCCTTTTGAAGGAAAACTCAAGAGCCAGTTGCTCATACGACGCGTCGTGGCCTCAAGCAGAAAGAAGGAGCCACCACAGCGGGAGTCGCCACAGCGGAAGCTGCAGCTGCTTGTCTGTCGCTGGTTCCCCTGCATCCCCCCGCCCTGCAAAAAGAAAAGAAAAATGCAATTTAAGCAATTTTCAATTTTCGCAGCTTCATATAAATCTACATTTATCCCCCCTGGCTTCCTTGCTTACTTACATCAAATTGAAAAAGCAAACTTGTCGCGCTAAAAATTCTTATCATTCCTCATTCCCCAGGTCTATACCCTGCCAAATTTGTATCCTTCTGGCCTTTGGCAAATTGCAGTTGGCACTAGACCCAGTTACCCCCATCCGCCACCCTCTGGCGTCACGTTTATGGCTTAAGCAGAGCTTTGCTATGCGTTAAAAAACTTTTTCCAAAGATTTTTTCTTTGCACTTGCAAAAAGTTTTCTTCCTTTTTCCCTCCCCAAGCCGCTGCTCCTCCTTCATTGGTGGCAACTTTCGCTGTTGAGCGCGAAATTAAGGCATTAATGTTAGTTTTATGGTTGCTCCGTCTACTTCTTGGAATTGCGTTTTCGCTTTCTTTAAGAAGGGCAAAAAGTATTTAAAGACCACATAAATTGAGCCAACTTGGTGGCAACTGGCAATGAGCTTTTCGGCGACTACTAAGTGCATTCGAATAACAACAGTAAACTTCTCTGCTTAATCTCTTTGAAGCTTTGAGGGTTTACCCGCTCAGTGGCAGTTTATAGAGCTTTGTAAACCAGCGAACGAAAGAAATATCCATAAATGGGAGAATTTGAATTGAGTTTCAGAAAAATTTAATTAAGTTGCAGTACAGAGCACAAAGCTTCTGATAATTTTTTCCGCTAAAAAATTCAAGAAAATTGTTCAAAACATCAGCAAACAAAAAGTAGAGGAAAGGAAGGATAATAGAGATATTAGTTGCAAGGTAGGAGCTTATGGACTCGCAAAAGTTTTAAAGTAGTGAGACGGTTGTTAACTTGACAGAAATTTTGAGTATGGAATTTACAAATCTCCATGCACAAATCGTTGGCTTTACTTAAATATTTTAGTAAAATCTAAAATATATAAAACAGGACAAAGCCAGGACTGGAGTGAGCTCGAATTTGGGCGTTTATACCTTACACCTTTCTAATGAGAGCATTTATGCTGACTGCAAATCGTTATTAACAGTTAAACTTCTTTGAATTTGTTCGAAACCAATTTCAAATTGAACAAGTGAGAATGTCGGTCAGGCATGACTATAACATACTATGTATTTCCCAAAGTATAGAGCTGTATCGATTCGGCGGATTCGGATATATACTTTATGGGGTCGGAGATGCTTCCTTCTGTCTGTTTCATACTATTGCACAAGCTAAATAATCTTTGGTACAGAGTATAAAAAGAATCAAAGTACTTACTTAGCTTTAAGGTACGGTCCCACAAGCAAATTATTTCCGTTAGTATTTCTTAAACTTTGCCCATTTTGTTTGCCTTAAGTGGGAACACCAAATTGTTTGCCAGCAAACATTCGCCAAGCAGCCTTTGTCTTTGTTTGTGCACCAATATTATTAAGCAAATATTTGACAAGTGGGACCAAGTGGGAACACCCCTGCGCAAACTTGTTTGCGTGTTTGCGAGTTCGCTTTTGCAGGAAATACTTTATAAAATTTTTAAGAGCAAATATTTGCTCGTGTGGGAACACCAACTTTTTTGCGCAAAAATGTACAACACAGACTAACTTTGTTTGCACATTGTGTACAAATTTTGTTTGTTTTCCTTACCTTTAGTAATTTCGAAGATATTCTATAATATCAAACACTCACATTATTAACTAGGAATGCCAGGAATAAAATCGGTTTTTATATCCAAGATTACGATATATCGTTATTGAATATTTTTCCGAAGGGATATATCAAAAACAATTAACTGTACACAGCACCAAACGGGCCAGAGTCGAGCTTCTCTCAATCTCTTGGCGCAGAATATTAAGGGACCCACAGTTTAAAGCCAAGTTCGAACAGCAGAGTTTTGAGAAGCTTTTTCACGGCAAGTTACTTCACAGCTGGCACCAACAATCAGTTGCTTGTCACTGAATTGATTTTAAATGAGTGACTCAACACACTCAGTGTGTTGCGATAATTAAAGTCTGTTTGTTTGGCAGGCACACAGCACACATATGTAATGTTAAAGGTCCACATTGCAAATGGAGCCTTAAATCTCCCAGACATTCACTTGTACGCCCGTTACTCATATTCTTGAATACTAGTGTCTTTGCACTCACCAATTTTCCTGATAACTGGTTAAATGACTTTCCAGATAACCGGTTCGAAGGTGGTCCTGAACCACTAACACATCTAACTTCATATTCGCAACCTGCGACCAAATTTCCAGATCCTACCTCAAATAACTTCTGAAAAATACGCTTTCTAACCTTTTCACGGTCTTGAGACATTGAGACACATGCACAATAAAAATATGGCAAAGATCGGTTAAGCGGCTTATACGACTATGAGGTACAAGGTGAGTTAAGGAGACGGGTGTAGTACAGCAGGTAGTGTGTGGGGTTCGTGGGTTCGATTCCGCCTTGGGACATCTAATGAACAAGTTCTCTCTTTAATAACTTACACTCCCGGTCACCTTCAACAGCTATTGGCGCCAGCTGAAGTTACTAGCTATGAAAAAGCTTCTCAAGTTTTGCCAGTTGGACTCGGCGTTAAACTGTTTTAGCTCTTTGTACCCTAAGGTACACTTTTTGTTGAAATAAAGTTTTGAAATAATTGCAAAATGATCTGATATATGTTCAATTTGATTCATTCTCCATCAAAATATAAAGTGGCCCATTTCCCTCATTGCAGTGCAAGAGATTCTCTTCAAAATTTAAAAAAAAACTAGGTCATTCCATTTATAATGCTTGCCAAACTTTATTTTAATATTTGACCCGCATACAAATAACAATACTCTGATAAATTTATACAATTATAGAGCAGACAGCAATGTCCGTAGTTGCGGCACCATTTCTTATTTTGCTTCAAGCTTTACAAATATTTGCGCGCAATTTTTCATATTAAACGACAGGCAGGCAAATGGCGAACGATGAATGTGGAAAGGGGGATGGCCAGGTCCGTCGGAACTAAAAGATTGCAGCAAGGCTGCAAAAACTACGCTCAACTTGTGCCAACTGTGATCAATCTTCGGGACAGCGCACAGAGACAGGCAGTTGCAACATATTTTGGAGGCCCCCGGGCAGCGGGCACTCAAGCATGAGCCCAGTCTGGCCCTTAGCACTGGCATGTCCTTGTCAAAAACAGGGGAAACAAACAGGCAACAGGAAAGCAGCACTGTCTGAAATGCAAAACTGGAAAATTGCAACATATTTGCAATTGTCGTTAGGGTTGATGCCGGAGGAGAAGGCAACAAAAAAAAACGGAAAGCAAGGAAGCAATTGGCCAAATGAATGAAGTTGAAGCGAAACGGGATGGCCAGGCACTTGAACTGCCTGTCAGAAGTTGGCTGCGAGTTGGGCCCAAAGATTGATTGGCTTGGGCAAGGAAGAGGTCGCGTCTTTTCTCACTCTCTCTCACTCTCTCTCTTCCGTTATTGCTCGCTCACTTTCCCTTCCCCAATTTCAAATTAGTTGGCCTGTCAAAAAGTTTAAGCCTGGCGGCAGAGACCAAACATAATGGAGGGCAAGTACAAAAAGCAACTGCAATCATAGTATAACAACAACTAAAAGAAAAGTAGTTTAAGATGTGAGAAAATTTGTTTTCGCCTTGTTCGAATTATGTCGACTTTTTGTATTTTCTGTTTCCACTTTCGCTCCGAAATCACAAGGTTTTTTTTTGCATACTTGGGGGAGTCGTTATTTAAATTTAAGTTTATAGAGCTAACACATTTTGAATCACTTGGGAAATGTTAAGGAGTGAGTGGTACTTGGCAGCCCCCTGGATGGCCACCAGTTCTCCTTGGCAGAATTCTGCACTATTCAGGGAGTTGGCATGAGATTTCAATATTTAGGTCAGTGGAGAAGACTCCCCCTTCTACTTTGTCATCGAACTTAGAACCAATTGATGGCATTTTCTCTGTTATATGGAAAGTTCTCCAGGGCGTGTCTACTAGGGACGTCGATGTCATAAAGTTTCTGAAATGACATAGAGGGTATACAGTAATTTGCAATGTAGGGAACCGCCGTTTGATGGTTAAATATGGTTGAGTGTCCGTAGTTGCCCGCTATCCAGGCCTCAGACTTTGTTTCTGCTTAGAAATAAAGTCTACACAAAAAGAAAAATTGAGAGATTAAAATCAAGCTCCAAAAAATTTATTTTATCTCGACCTTCGGATTGATATTACAAGCAAGAGTCGTACTATATCCGAGATCAAGTCAATCCTATTCATACTTGGACTGATAAAAACCAGGATTGACCGACTTCTGACAACGTTTGGGATTGATTTAATTCCGAATATCTCAAAATTTTTTTCTGTGCAGAAGAAGAAAATGAACTCATACATACAAAAGATGTCAGAAGTCGGTCAATCCCGGATTTTCTTAATCCAAGTAAGAGCAGGATTGACTTAAGCTCGGATTTTTCAATACCGAATTCTGGTCTTGATCCCGTATTTAGATCGGGAAGGCTTGATTTTAGCTCGATATAGTGAAATCACAAACGGGACTGACTTTAGTTTGCAATACGAACAATATTCACTTAGTAGCATCAAATCAAGAAGGCCCGATATTCACTTCAGCGCGAAATTCGTACTTGATTTGATCCTGAAATCGGCTTGGTGCAAGTTTGCCCAAATTAAAGCACTCAATCCGAAAAAGGATTGCTTCAAAAAAGACCGAGTTCACCTCGATACACAAAATTGATGTTACCCCAAAATAATATTTTTGATTTTTAAACCAGCATATTCTTGCCGGCTCTAGGGCATTAGTTGTTTGCATATCCCATGATACAATCTTTAATAGACTTTAGCTTTCTCCTCATGATAGCATTGTTATGACCGCTTGGGAATTCTAAGGCATCATAAGTGCAAAAATCGACACAAAAAATTAAACGTTAAGTTACGATGCCTACTGTTTTTTGAGGAATCCCCCGTAAGCTTTAAAGCCAAAGCATTCTTTTCTGGGTCCTAAAATTGTATTTAATAGCTCCAAAAATATGGTTAGGCAAATTGAAACCCAAAAATAAAACTAATTAGCAATTTTTGCCATTTTATTGACTTTATATAACAAAAATGGCTCGAAAATCAGTCTTAGTTGGAAAACCTTTTTTGTTTTTAATGGTAGCATCCTGCAATTTAGTATTTGTTCGTTTCACTTGCTTTCACTTAATTTTACAAATTTTTGGCCAAATCGGATGACTATATCATATAGCTCCCATAAGAATGATCGGTCGGAAAATGGGAAAAAGAGTTTTTTTTTTGAAAATATTTAAGCGAGCAATTGCAAGGGTATTAAAACTTCGGCACAGACGAAGTCAGCTTAGCTTTCTCGTTCTAATTTATGAAGGATTGGTGTATTTTATTAGACTAAGTTTTTTGATTCACAATGTTAAGCTTATCATAAGTTGCCTTTTTGACAATCATCCAATTCGGAGACATATATATTTTTTTGCTTGATAAAATCTAGTTCTTTCCACACCAATAGCTATTATCAGATTAAAATTTTACTAGTACGGTATAACTATCGCATTGATGGCTAGTTTTTGTAAACATATTCCGTTAGGCCCTTTCAATTCGATGGGCGGCATCAAAACAATCTTTATGAGCTGATGGTTTCCCGAGTACTGGCTACCATACTTCAACTTCATAGAGCAGTATGTGGCGTACTGTGGCTGTTTATAGCCAATGACCCAATTTTTCTGGGGAATGTCCCTATTTACTACCTATGGCATGCTTACATGAAAATATGTGCTCGATACCTTCTTAGCTCCTTGTGTGATATTGTAGCGGTAGTTTCCTGTCCGGAACAACTCCCAGGTGCTTGGCATTATTTGTAAACTTCAGACTAATATTGTTTAGTTTAGCAGAGATAGGGCCTCGAACTTTGTATATTCGTGTAAAGAGAGCTCGTTCCGTCTTTTAATACCCGTAACTTGAAGAGTAAAAAGGGTATACCAAAGCCGTGCAAATGTATGTAACAGGCAGAATGAAGCATCTCCGATCCCATAAAGTATATATATTCTTGATCAGCATCAACAGTCGAGTCGATATAGCCATGTAGATCTCGGAGACTAGAAGAGCAAGAGCCATTAAATCTTAAAAGTAGACTAGTATTGTCTGCACGCAGATCAAGTTTGTTTCAAAATTTGGCCACAACCCCTACCGCCCCGCAATAAATATCTCCAATGAATATCTCCTACATTTTTAAATATATCGAGCTCATATTGCGGTGTAGTGTATGTGGCCAATATCTACAAACTCACAAATTTTGATAAAGATCGGATAGTAAATGGCAGAGTTAAAAAAATGTTGCATACTTATCTGAGCCGCATGATGTTATTAAACACTAATTACCCTGGGTATTTCGAAGTCGGGCAGGGCCGACTTTAACATACGCTCTTGTTTGTATTACACCCAGGCTGCCCCTCAAAAAGTGTCACCACACAGTCTGCATGAGGAGATTTTTGACAAAATTTTAGCAAAACAAAAATCATTAAATTGCTTGTGCTGAATTCCTTTTAGATGAGGAGTAGAGGAGGATGCAATTAATAAGATATTTGAAGCCGAAAACTTTCAAGGAAAGCATTAGACACGCGCAATCCGATTTTGCACTCTATTAACAGAAGTCGACTTTCCATTATTCTCTCGCTAAACAAAATGAAGGAAAATATAAAAATACTGTAGGTGCTGCGCACGTAAGAAATTCACTCATACCTGACGGACACAGAGATCTGCGCTCATTGATGCCGACATTTGCTTGGCTCAAACAAACTTAAAACTTAGTTCAAAACTCTACAGCTGACAGGCCAGATGCTTTGACTTATTGAATGTGGTATAAATGTTTTCTTGTATAACAATGTTGCATAAGTAAGAATTTGTATTTTTTTCAGTACAACCCTAAAGAAGAATTGACAGGAGTGCGAAATATATGTTTTTAAGTAATAAAAAAGAGGAAAACTAACATCGGCTCTGTCGCTCTTCTCTTTCTTTTCTATGCATCTTGCAAAATTGAAAGCAAAAACTAATGCGTATGCATTGTCTTTAGGTAAAATATGTTGTTGTTGTGCGACGAATGATTTCATGTGTATCATATAGTTGGGTTTCTCTGTCGTTTGCTTTTTTTGGTTCGAATTATTTTCTTCATTTGTATTAATGCCTACGCTACCTTAAAAGGGCTGTGAGAATCACTTTTCCTTCTTTTTTATGTTTTATTTCATTTCTAAATGAACGGAGCAGATTTGATTTATGAATTTGGACTCAACAGACCTCTGCTTCTCTGTTTTCCATATAGTTGAATTCTTAAGTTATACAAGTCAATGACGGGTATGAAGTTTAATAAGCAAACTAAGGGCTTGTTGACTTAAAAGAAAATGTAAAATCATATTGCAGAATGACGCTAAAAAGGTCTACTGTTGAGACGTCCAGGAGGCCCTTAAAACAGTACTGTACAGACAACCTGTTTAATATTCAGAGTCGTTGTTGCTTTGAGCTGCTTGTAAAAGTTCTTTTGTATAATCAGCCGTTGACCTTGAGCCGGCTAACAACCACTTAGACTTAAATCCATATACATATTCATAAGAGGTACAAAAAATGCCATACTTAAATTGTTTGGATTTGGAGTCACAGTGGCACAGTGGCACTTGCAAGTTAGGCAACAACTTGTTGAGCTCCCCTGCTGAGCAGCTAAATGACCTCCTTCTCCTTTCGCTGTCGACATCACCCTTCTACTCTTCTGCTGAGAGCCTTTGGCATAGTTTAAGTCTGCTTCTGCTCCCAAGGCGCCTCAAACTATTTATAGCCTCCTTCTTCGCTCATTGCCCACTTTTTGTGCGTTGCGCTCAAAAGCAAGCTGCAGTTTTTCTACCAGCCACTTGTCAACTGTTGACGTTTCTTTGTTGCCTTGCTGCTGCTGCTACTTGTTGTTGTTGATTTTTCATTTCTGTCTGCACTCGCACAGGCCCTGTGTCCATTTATCTGTTGAAGCAAAGCCCAGCAAGTACAAGCAGCCAAGTGTCCTTGGACAGGGCACACACACCGTCAGTCCATGCATGGCAAGGCAATCCAATTATCATACGACCCTTGGTACCCATGGCAGCCGGCGAAACTCTAATTGGAAGCAAACAGCTTCGCCTGGACCGGGTCCAAAGTCGAAGTCAAAAGCCAGCGACTGTCAAAGTAAAAGAAAATACAAAATTTTGTAGATTTACATTTCTCGTTCCTTCGCTTTTTCCATCTGCACAAGTTTCTCAGGCAAGAGCTTTTTTTTCTTAGTTTATTTAAAATTCATTCACTCATTTACAGTTTTTATAGCACCAAATTGATGGAAAAAAACGCCCATTTCCCATCGAAAATGTTGTATCCTCGGCAACGAAAAAAAAAAATAGAATAAAGGCAAGCACAAACAGTTTATAAATTTTTAGCGGTTTTTTCAACAACAACAAAAACAGCTTGAAAAAGTTTCCATTAGAGGAACTCATCCACACACACAGCAGATGGGGATTGGTTTGGGCCGAGGACTGAGAGTTGATGGTGGGGACTGGCGCAATAGAGCGTGGCCAGCACTGCGGAGCCTTAAGCGTGGGTTATTCTGGTTTTGTGCAAAGTGTTACACTCAATTGATTGATTCCCAAATCAGTGGTCAGAATGACCGTTGACAAATTTTCTCGATAGGCTAAAACTACTTTAAGTCCTGAAAATTGAACACACTTAAAGTAGTGACTCGATAGCTAAAACTCGATAATATTTTACAAGATTTAATTTTATATGAGTGTGTATTTTTACATTAGACTCAAGCTTTTAATGGGAAAATGTAGATTCCAACACTTTCTTAATTTTTTAATGTTGTACTATTAAAATCTTTTCAAATCAAAGTTAATAAGGTTGCGACTTGGCTCTAAAGCAAGGGTGGTTGGACATAGAAGCAGAGAATTTGCCACTGACAACTGAAAACCACTTAATATGGAGTTTGCATAGACATAAAGCGGTTCTGCCTAAGGTACAGAGCTTGAAAACTCGTTAGTTGAAAGTGCTTATTACAGCCCCCGCCCCCGCAATAAAAAAAAATTTGAATATCTCCTACAAATTTTAAGATATCTCACAAACTTCCATAAAGATCGGATCATAAATGGAAGAGTTTTACAGGTTATAAAAAAACGATGCATAATTATCTGAGCCTCATGCGCTGTTTGCTTACATAATGTTGAAATATTAAAATTAATGTTAATGCTCTGTTAATTAACACAAGGATGGTTATTAAACACGAATTCCCCTGAGTAACGGGTATATTGAAGTCGGGTATATCGAAGAGACGCTCTCATTATACCCTTGCAAAGGGTATTATAATTTTGCCCAGAAGTTTGCAACGCATAGAAATATTCATTTCCGACCCCATAAACTATATATATTCTTGATCAGGGTGACGAGCTGAGTCGATTGAGCTTTGTCCGTCCGTCTGTCCGTCTGTCTGTCTGTTTCTACGCGAACTAGTCTCTCAGTTTTAAAGCTATTGAGCTGAAATTTTGCACAGAGTCTTCTTTTTGCTGCACACTACTAATATGTCGGAACCGACCGGATCGGATAACTATATCTCATAGCTCCCATAGGAACAATCGGTCGGAAAACTAGTTTTAGTATGAAAAACTTTTTTCTTTTCAATTGAATCATCTCCAAACTTTGTAATCGTAGGTTTTATATGATTTTTTATAATCCTACCAATTTTTATTAAAATCGGACAACTATATGGTATAGCTGCCATACAAAAGATAGGTCTGAAAATCAGTCTTAGTTAGAAAAACTTTTTTGTTTTTAATGGTAGCATCCTGCAATTTTGTATTTGTTTGTTTCACATGCATTCACACAATTCTACAAATTTTTGGCCAAATCAGATGACTATATCATATAGCTCCCATACGAACTATGGGTCGGAAAATGGGAAAAAGTATTTTTTGAAAATATTTAAGCGAGCACTTGCAAGGGTATAAAAACTTCGGCACAGACGAAGTTAGCTTAGCTTTCTCGTTTTACTATAATTTTGTATACTTCAAATAAGTACACATACTAGACTCAAGTTCATAATTCTTATATCAAGGACAAGTCAAGTACGTTTCTCATTGATCATACTTTTAGATAAGAACCAACTATTACTATTAAAATAAGAACCAAATATTGTAAAAAATTTTAAATGCATCTTAAGTATAAGCGAACAGAACCAAATACTATTGATTGAACCCCATCAAATACTTAAGCAATTTGCATTTTGCAACCATAAATGAAAAATGGTGGAAAGATGCAAAGTCTAAGATCCAGTGGCGTAGCTGGTAGGGGCTCGGGCGGTTCACAAGAATGTACACTTCATCCCCCACCATTGCAAAAATCTATCAACGCTACTGCCAAGATAACCTAACATAATCAAAGCTTTAGAACAAGCTAAGAATTTTAAGCTCAGATTCGCTTAGAAAATGCCACGTTGTGCTAAAAATTTGGAGCTCGCTTTGTGAGTCTATTTTGTACTCTATCCAGATTTTTTAGTGCTTGAATTAAGAAAGCGCTTTTCTTACATTTTACGGCCTAAGAAAAGATATTGATTTCAGAACTTTTGATCTCTTTTCAATAATATTGACGTACTTAATTGAAATACTTAAAAGAACGAACCATACTTGAAATTTTTAATACAAAACGGTATAAATTCATTCCCAATCTATCCGAAACTCTGCAAGGCTTTTTTTCTGAGTATAGGAGCAAACATGGTGAATTTAAAGTACTCACCAACCAACATCATTCTTCGGACTTGCTGACGAAGCTATTTTTGATGTAAGCCAGGGGTGCCCACGGCCTATGCGCGTGTCGAACACAACAACAATTATGTATGTGTTCCTTTTAGCGTAGATTTTAATTTGATTTATTTTTTTGAAACTCCTAGCTTCAAGTTTAATGAAAATTAAGTTTAATTGTTATGTTATATTTCCAACATTAACACACAATTACTCATTAAAACAATTTGAAATTGCAAAAGAAACCATCTTAATGTGGATTGCAATATGCTAAATCCCTCTGTACTTAAAGCAATTCCACAACTGAAAGTCACGCCCCTTCGAATTTAAAAAAAAATAAGAATGCAATATTCATGATGCGCATTTTTAATTCATCGCGGCCGCTTTTAATGCAATTTGTAAGTGTCGCATGAGTTGCGAATTTTGCGCTGCGTTTCGGGCATAAATTTGCAAAACAAAGGGAAAGGGTGTTTGGCAGAATATCATTGCATGTTTATTTCGATCTGGCAACTCTTTTGGGCCCTGCCGGTCTATTCGAAATCGTCGCCTCGATGCCTCCTCCACCCATTAGCATTCTATGCATTTTTGACAACCAGCATCGTCATGGAGAGGATGCAGCTGCCGAGTGCTGGAGACTGCTATAAATGCTGTTCGAAACGGATTGCAAATGCCACTTGGATTATTGTTGTTGTTGTTGTTGTTGCTGCTGTTGGCCAACACGTGCAATTTTCTGTTTGGTTATGTGTGTACTTGTCCGAGTGTTGGCAACGTGTGCGTGTGTGTGTGGGTGTGTGGTTGTTTGCACTGGTGTGAGACTCGTCTTTTATTCCAATTACCAATTTCAATTCGATTTACGGCTTTAAAACGTGAGGCATTTTGATTGCATTGTTCGGACTCATTTAAAACAAATTTACTTTATTGCTGATGAACATTTCAATCTCGGAGCGCTCAAAACTTCCGAATGTGAATGACTTGTTAATTGCCATGAAAATTATATGGGGCCTAAAAGTAGGCCATGCTGATTCTATGGGCACAAGAGATAGATAGCGAGAGAGTGAGAGAGAGAGTAAGGAAGGAAATACAAGCACTCAACAGTAGCACTTTTATGTTATTTTGAACACGAAGGAGGAGCGCAAATGAGCTCGGTTTATTTCTGTTTTAACCTATATAAAGTCGCCTCAGAGCATTTCAGCATTTCGAATGGTAAATCAGAAAATGGGTTTATTTCTTTATCAATGTTTTGAAATAAGTCGAAACCAGAGATAAAGCTTTCCTATTGAGACAGCTTTAGTTAGTTTTATTGAAAGTTTTTTGCGTGGTAAAGTGGATCTGGAGAATTAGAGGTCTTAGATATTTACACTTATTTAAAAATGCCTGCTTACTTAAAAATGCCAAATGTTTTAGCAGTTGATGCTGCGCACATTGGACAGAATACGGCTGAAACATCGATGTGCAGCTCTGTACACACTGTAACACTTTTTGTGGGAAATACGAACTTTGGGAGGTAAAGAGTATGTTATGGTCGGACTCTACCGCCTCTCTTCTCTGGACACCTATTGAATTTATGCCATTTTGTCGATAGCATTTTACGTTTGTATTATACTTGGAAGTACTTAAGCTAAGTACGAAACAGTCTTAAATCGAAAATCCAACTCTAATATCATTAAATTAAGAACAAACATTCTTGTGTCAAGAACTTTTCGAACTTCCAGTAAATCAAAAAAAGAAAAATAGGGAGCTATATATACAAAAAGTCTTGGGTTTAGTAAAGTCGAGACTTACAATGTCTGCCACAAAAAGAGAGTAACGAAAAATACGAACAAGTTTTTATCGAATCTGTTGGAACACAATTCTTATGCACCACTCTATTAGAACCAGTGTGAAATCAGTAAGCATTTTAGAAGAGACGGAATCTCTATCTCTGATAGTTCCGAGAGGTTGAGTACACAGAAAAAACGAGAGCGTAAGTGAAATACCCGTTCCTCAAGGCAATTAGTGTTTAATAACCTCATGCGGCTCAGATAAGTATGCAACGTTTTTTTAACTCTGCCTTTTATTATCCGATCTTTATAAAAATTTGTGAGATTTTACATATTAGCCACATGCACTATACTGCAAAATCTGAGCTCGTTAGCTTACAAATTGTAGGAGATATTGAACATTTTTTTTATTGCGGGGGCGGGAGGGGGCGGTGCCAAAATTTGAAACAAACTTGATCTGCCTGCAGACAATACTAGCTTACATCTAAAATTTGGTTGCTCTAGCTCTTCTAGTCTCTGAGATCTAGGTGTTCATACAGACGGACGGACGGACGGACAGACGGACATGTCTTTTTCGACTCGGCTGTTGATGCTGATAAAGAATATATATACCTTATGATATCGGAGACGCTTCCTTCTGCCTGTTACATACATTTGCACGACTTTAGTATACCCTTTTTACTCTACGAGTAACTGGTATAAAAATAGATCCAAAAAATATCCATTTGGAAGAGATATGTCGTAAAAGTCCCTTTAATCATCCAGCGGAACTGCAAAATCATCCCAATGATCAATATTTTTCATATCCTTTGAATTATTTTTAGGCCGTTGGATGATCTTTTGATATTTAAAACAAATCCCTTCCAAATGGATACCGGAAAATATCCAATGGAAATTTTTTAATATCCTTTATTTTCTCGTGTAGAAACTGGTGACCAAGTGTTTTGAGTCTCTTCCTACTGCCCAGCAGTGTCATATAAAGTCGTTGTGAGCGACGCCCAAGCGTGCTGCATGTCTGCCGATAAGACAATGACCCATTAGGGCTCCAACTAGAAGTGAGATGTTTCTTATACTTTGGCTCAAAAGGCTACTGGTCCGTTTTGGGTCAAACGTGACTAAAGCGCAAGCTGGAAGGTTGTTCTGTCTGCTGTCGGCTGACTCATCACCCTCAATGTTGCGGTAACCAGGCACTCAGACAAGGTGGGTACTGAGATGCAGAGCGATCTCATTTAAGGATCCACGGCTTTCCGTGAGCGTCTTGGCATTATAGTCATATGCTACGTCCATGAATATGTCAAGATATTTGGCGGCCTCCTGAATGGCCACCAGTTCTGCTTGGTACACGATGCAATGATCTAGGAGTCGGAAAGAAAGTTTAAAGCTAAAAGTTGATCAACTTAATAACTTTTATGAATTATTTGAAGCTTGAATATGTAACTATTTAGGTGTTCGGAGAAGTTGAATTTCAATCATGACTAAAATCATCTTGAATAAATTCAACTTGTTTCAATTTTCCACTTGACTAAATTTAACTATGGTAAAGTTGATTTTACTAGTACTGTGAAATAATAGACTTATATCCAGCTAAAGTAATTATTAACTCTTTTGTCTCAAACTTGACATCATAAGAACTCCTGCAGGCGAGGGCATAGGAGTATTATATTTTATGAATATTCTCTTGATGATAGGATATTTTTCAGTGATGCAAACCGGTTCTGAACCGAACCCAACTGATTTTATCCATTTTTCTTGTTTAAATTAAATTTAATTTTATCTTGTAAATACAGCAATAGTTGAAAACGTAACTGTTGTTGAAATTTTCCACTAAGTTGAAATCAATCAACAAAAAACTAAAGTTGAAATTACTAAATGTGGATTTTAGTCATGTTGAGCTATAGTTAGTTTTAATCAAGTTGATATTAATCAACTAAAATTTTAGTTGACTAATTAACTTAATAAAAATGTTAGTCGATTGATGGCCACTGATACTTTTATATCTAGATCGGTAGAAAAAAGTACTAAGCTCTTAATTTTTTTTAGGAATAAATTGGTGTCGTGTTTAGATTTTATTAGATTTCATCAAAGATTTTAATGTACTTTAAACAAAGTTTTAAACAGCAGCAGGCACACACAATACCCGCTGCATCACAACTTATCCGAAAAGTTTGTAATTGTCTGAACAAACAATTTACTCAATCCATGCCGAAACAATCTAAAATCATGTATTTGAAAATAAGCAAATCCTACTTTATCTAAGAATCTTATACTTGAATCAAAGATTTTCGTACTTAACATAGTAGTGTGTTCTGACTGTGTGAGTTCAGTAAGATGGTTGTACCAAAAAACTTTTCCACTTACAATTCACTTCACACGAATTTAAATAGAATTTACCCCACCCTTGGCCAATTTCCCTGTTAAAACGTACTGCACTTTCCTTAATTACACCTTTGCCGCAAGAAAACTTGCACCCAAAAATATTCAACCCCATCATAAAGTGCAAGTCCGTTGTTGACTTTCTTTACCAACTTTCCCCCATCGCTACTTTCCACGTTTTCACGACCACAATTCACACTCGAAGTTGACTTTCACGTTTCCCATAATTCTTCACAACTTCCTTTTGCGTGTGAAAATAAAACTCCCACAATGAGAGACAAAGGGAGTGAGAGGGAGAGAGTGTGCACTGCATTTACTTGGCTATTCAAGTGCAATTAGCTGTCTGCTAATTACATGGGTCTAAGCGGAACAAGGTTGTACTGGCCAGGACTACGTGAGAGCGTCGTACTCCTGCTCCTGGTGCTGCCTTCGCTGGTTGCTGTCTGTCTCGTATTTTTCCCTGGCACTCATAATGAAATTATGAAGCCAACGTGCGCCAATTTGATATTGTGGCCATGTCCGGGACTTTGGTGGAATGCTCAGCCACTCAGACAGTAGCAAGTGCTGTAAGTCGGCTGCTGGAACTTTGCTAATTGGGTTTTATGCGGTCAGGAATCGGAGGAAGCAACGCAGCGCAGTTGTGCAAAGGCAGCTGCAGTTTGACATTTTTAAAGTAAAACACAAAGTGTTGCCTGCGTTTAGGCGTCGCTTAAATCTGAAATTTACGCACTCACGCCTGCATTCATAACTCCGAGGCCCCTTGCCCCTCTACGCTTGCACTTGCAGCTTTACAATTTATGACCAGCCAAAAGTACAGTTAGTTGCCCATTTTTGGCGCAAAAGCTCTTAAACTATCTCACTCTCTCTCTCTCTCATTTTGTTTTGTTTAATGACTACAGTGCAAGACATTAAACGCTTGTTGGCCGCATTAGTTGTTCCGTAATGGAGTTGGCAGGGCGGCTCCTACACCATTGCCGGTTGGCTACGCCTTGGATTAAATGCAACGTTGCCAAGCTGCGAAATTATTCAAGTCGGTGAAGGGCTTTTCATTTGCAAGTGTTACCCCAAAAAGTATGCCACGAATTGTGCCAACAATTGAAATTTCAAACTAGAGCCTGTCCTTGGTGATTTTCATTAAATACTCTGCAGACATGAAGTGGAAAGGCGAGAACACATTTGGTATGAAAATGCAGAACATTTTTGGCTACACTTGGCCAGAGTGAAGTGTTGAGATGAAAACTTATTACTAAAGATTTTAATATAACTTCATATTTAGTGCACAGCAATTAAAGCTGGATACCTTACCTCAAGAATCCCGATCACTGCGCATGGTTGAGTGGTAAACTGTTAAACCGAATACACTGAGAAAAGTAGCTTCCAGGCAGGATCTGTTCCAAATAATCGATATAATGAGACAGCACTCTGTTTTCAATGTAATGTATTGGGTTAGTTGATAAAGTGATCGATTAAAAGACTTAGAACAGATGCGCTCGAAGTTTCTCACCCACTAGAATCACCCATACACTCAAAAAATGTATTTTCTAGTTTTTTATTAAAGTATTTAAATTCATCTTTTTCCTTAATATAAAGAAAATTTCTGGTTTTTAGATCATTTTTTCTCAAACTTAGTAAACATAACCCGATAGTTGAATTCTTCCCAATTCCGAGTCGGTTTTTGTGTAAACGTTAGTTTTTGTACTTAAAATCCCACTGTTTTCTTTGAAAAGTAAGGAAAATGTCTGTGCCTACTAGATCAGGTCGTCTATTTTAGTCGAATTGAATCCACTTGGCATTGAGCTGTCGGTTTCAACTGCTGAAGCAATTCCGATTTTTCTCAAACCTGATCAAGTACACTTAGAAAAGCTTGTCGCCTTCCTTTTAACATTTATATTACTACGTTTATGCTTGCAAAAAACCATGTTTTCAGATCATGATTTTTCCAAAAAATACAAGCATAAACACAAAATCATGATTTTTTGCTACACACGAATTTTGACTATGGTTTTTGAGAAAACCCATGATTTCTAGGTGGCATAGGTGGCATCTCACTGTAGAAATATCGTGTTTTTAATACGACAGCATAAACAGGCACATTTAAACTTATCGTGATTTTCGTATAATTTTCTTGTATGTTATAGTCGGGCTGGACCGACTTTCTTTCTTGTTTTGTAAATGCATTCTGAATTTTGCATTCTCTAGTTTGTTTTGGGATATCAGATCTCTTAGCAATTCCGATCCAACGAGCTTGAAAACGAGAACAGTCCTGGCTGACACCTGGATCAAGTTGGTCATCATCGTGTGAGGAATAAGGGATCACTTTGAGAGGATAGAGAAAGAAATTGAAAATAGTTTTCGAAATTCCGAATTTAAAATCCGTCTAATAAATACAAAATATAATAAGAATTAATGCATACCCTCAGAGAAAAAATAGAGAATTTCATACTTGGATCAAGAATGTTCGAGATCAGAAGTGCGATAAGAATGCAAATTCTTGATTCAAGAACGAAATTCTTAATCCAAGTATGAATTTTTGATCCCGTTTTTCTTGATCCAAGAGTTTTAATACTTGATCCAAGTACGAATCATTCTCATATCAAGCAGAATAGTTCTTGATCAATGCTAAACATACTGAGATTAAAGATTATTCATTCTTGAATCAAGAGCACACATCATTGTCAAAAACCGAGAATGTTTTTCCTATTAATAAGAGCTCATCAGATTCAAGAGTAAGATCGTTTACTCTTAAATCAAGAGTATCACAGATTCCAATCATACAACAATTTAAAATCAGTTGTTTATTCCATTTTGCTTAAATTTATTTCATTGAAACAAATTAAACCATGTGGCAAGTTTTAGCCGGCTCTAGGAATACATAGCACCTCAAAGCAGCATCAGTCTTTGCTTTTCAACTGGCATTCGCACAGCCGTCGCTCCATGCCAGCAATGCCATAACTGGTTGGGAATTCCAAAGCAACATGAGTGCAAAAATCGATTGCGCTCTCCCGCTCGATAGCTTCCCCACACACCACTCTCCCAAACTGAGAGAGCCAGTTCAACGCTGTGTTCTCTCAAATGTGCTTGCTGTCCTCTTTGTTTCTTTACCTCAGTCCACTTTCCTGAACGATCTTAGCTCGATTTCAAGAGCGAAATTCTTGGAAATTCAAGAACGAATAAATATTTTTAAAGAGCGTTCGCTCTTAAGTTATTTATTCTACTTTTTTCTGGGTGTAAGAACTGTTTGTATAAAAAAAATAGACAAAATTACGAGTTGTTTATTTTTATACTCTGTACCGTAGGTACATACGAGTATTATAAGTTTGTGCAAAAGTATGTAACATCCAGAAGGAAGCATCTCCGAACCCATAAAGTATATATATTCTTGATCAGCATCAACAGCCGAGTCGATATAGCCATGTCCGTCTGTCCGTCTGTCAGTCTGTCGTCTGTCTGTCCGTATGAACGCACAGATCTCAGAGATGGTAAGAGATAGAGGTTTGACATGTATGGGACATATGCTTCCTATGTCTGCAGGTAGATCAAGATTATTTTCAATTTTGGCCACGCCCCTCCCACAGTTTTGAAGATAGATAGCTTGTTTTTTCTGGACATATTTAGTTATTAAGATAACTTATCGATCCGCCAAAGAAATGAAGAAGATCGGATGAACGGTTTTCGAGTTATGATCAAAAGACAAATTTTCTTGGTACAGAGTATGTTATAGTCGTACTTGACCGACTTTCTTTCTTGTTTAATTAGTAATCATTATATTCAATCGTACTTTCTCGCTTCACATATAATGTATGTGTTATTGACACAAATCTTCAAAGGTTTAGGAACACATTTGGCTTCATTTGACGCTCATTTGCTGCTCAAATTTGCTCTGCACCTTGTGGTATTTATTGTGTATAAATCGTGATGCTGATGACAAAATCACTGCAGTGAAACGTAGCATTATAAAATCTATACCGAAAGTCACCCATAACACTATACTTTTTAGAATTCACAAGTATTAGCGCACATGGGTTTTAGTATAATTCAGTATAGCAAACTATAGATTATGATCGGTGTTTGTTTCAGCTACCTACTGAATTGTGTTGAGTAACGTCCACTGCCAGCTGTTCAATTCGACAAAACTAGACGACCTGACTACCTATAGTTAGCATAGCCATTCTTCTTGCTATTCATCTTGCTTAGCCAACTTTGTGCAGCCCCTAAGTAGTGCATATTTTTATTGAAAATTATAATGTTTTTCGAATTGCAATTTGTTTAGAACCGGCTTAAGGTGGTTTAAGTGTTTTCAACTTTCGTCAATTGAGTTTAACTGTACAGTGAATGATTTGAGCATATAAAAGTGAAACTAATTGCATTTCATTAGTCAGCATTAAAATAGTAAAAGCAATTGTGGTAACTACTGCCACCCTCTCCTCCCCATCGCCAAGCCATTCAATGAGCATGCAAACGCTTGTGCCTTATCTACGAGCACACATTTGCACTCGCCCCCTCGTCCTCCGCCACTTGTATGCTCTAATTAGACCACAGCACTCTCATCGCATGTGTTGCACCTTTAGTTTCCATAATGCTACGTCCAAGTACCCGTACCGTACCCAGCACCGGCACTTCACAAAAATAACGAATTAAAAAAAATACAAAAAAAAATGCCAAGAACATGTGAATGCAAAGCACACCAAAAAGCCACCTTTATTTTTTCCGCTTTTCTCATGTTATTATTATTATTTTACGCGCTTGCATAAATTCATGCAAAACGACAGCAAAAAAAAGATGAAAAAATAACCAAAGAACAACATTTGTGTACCTTATTATTGCTTGAAAGTGCAAAAGGCAAAGGGGGAGGCAGCGCCAACAAACCAACACACACACAAAGCAAATAACAACAACAAACACAGAAGAGCTAAAATTAAAGTAAAACTGCATATGAGACGGTGTGGGTCTTTGTTATCCCGGTAAACCGGAAATGACACACGCCCGCACACACACACATACACACACACATAACGGTGAGTTCAAGTGCGCCGCCATCCGCCATTTTGTAGAGTTTTCTTTTGTTGCTTTGTTTTGTGACATAAAAGTAAAAAAAAAACCGTTTACACTTGGCTTAGTCCTCAACAAGTTATACAATAGTGTGAAAACTGTATAAGGAGAATCTCCAAAGTCAACTACTAGGATTGAGCCCTTACCACCGTAAGGACGTTTTAAGCGATGAAGTTTCAGTTTATAAAAATACCGGAGATGTCAAAACTGAAGATTAAAAATACTTTTGGCTAATTCAACAATAGATTGATTACTGTGTTGGTGTATTGAAGGGTTGGTGTTGATTCCAATCGATTTTTGTGTGCTGAACACGAATCTGTTTTTGAGTCTATTGGGGGCACATTTTTAGTTATTTGAGCTTAAAGTTGCTTACAATGACCATTTCGACCCATTTTAGATACGTTTTGTGGGAAATCCATTATCTACCTATGGAATCACCACCAACCCTTCCATGTTGCCTAGTGTTATTTGAATTCAAAAAGTACGGCTCTTCTTTAATCAAGTCCATCCGTCCTACCCATTCCGGCGTTAAACAAACTTAACCAACTGTATGCCGTATCCGGCGATCATCTTAACTCGACAGTACATAAAGTACTTGCCATTTGTATGCCACTTTGGCCCTCTTTTATGTGTAAGTTCTTCTGTCCAGCCCGCTGCCTTTAATAAAGTGTCAAATTTGTTACACCCCAACCGACAGACCACTTCACCCCAAAAAGTATGCTACACAATTACAAACGGAGATAATTGAAAGAACACGCCGAGCATGTCAAGTGTGTGCTTCTGCTGACGGCCATTAAAGAGCCGTTAGTTTTCAATTTTGCACCCAGGTATTTCATGCTCGCTCATTAGCATTGAATGACCCTTGGACAGCAGTAGCAACTAATTGACCCATCCAGTTGAGAGCTCGGCAAAAGGAGAAGGAGCCGAGCCCTACAAAACGTGGTAATCAATGGGAGGCAGAAGTTTATGACAGGCCCACAAAGACAGCGGAAATTTCACTTTAAGCTTAAAGCAAAGTTTGGCAAATATTTGAATTCAGCAAGAAAGAACCGTGTCTGTTTACAGCACAGTCGTCTCTCTCCATTAGGTTACCAATTCCGCTTCAACAGCTTCACTAACTTGTTTCATGCAACCCTGGCTCACACATATAACACATATATACACACACACCGCCAAGCTAAACAAATACCAATAAAAGCCGAAAAATAATCAGGTTTACGGCTGTTACTCCCAATGTTGGGTGGCCTGGCCAAACCAACTCGCTCAAGTGCCCTTCAGGCGTTTGTTGTGGCTTCTCCCTGCCCCGCCCCTCGGCCACCGGAAAAAACTTTAGTCCTAAACAGAAATTACCCATACGCCGCGTGTGGCGTTGATTGCTGGCAGGTTTCGTGGTGCAGACCCATGTTCAGCCTTTCATAAGCTCATAAATCTGCAACTTGTAGAGCATAAATATGAGTTGGCCTGGCTAAATTGTGTGGTTTCGTTGGCATTTTTGGGCCACTTTAAAATGCATTTGCAACTAATAAAAACATTTCCCTTTTTGCCATTAATTGCAGCCATCCCCGAGGGAGAGAGAGAGGAAGCAGAACGATGCCCACCGAACCGCATCATCTACAAAATCTGGCCTGGGTTGTGGTCCTGCTTGCCATTAGCCTGCATGGCACACTTGGCCAAAGTTCACCCAGCTGTGGGCCGAACTTCCCCACAGCCTGCACGTGCGGCCGAGAGCTGTACGAGTCCGAGGTGCAGTTCATTGTGAACTGCACGAATGCAGGATTGCGCAATACCAGCGTTCTGGAGTACATGCCCGAGGAGGTGGAGATACTGATCTTCACAGGGAATCGCATTGCCGAGCTGCCATGGAATGTCTTTGGCAGCATCAACGATTACAAACAGCTGAAAATTGTGGATATGAGCAATAATCATATACGGGAGATACGGGGCAAAAGCTATCATCATGTACCCAGGGTGGAGCGACTCATATTGAATCACAATAATCTCAGCATTTCTCGCTACGATGATGAGGTAAGTAGAGGGAATGGGAAGAATGGGAGGAAGATGGTACAAAGCAAAAAATAAAGGAAAAAAGAACAAGGAAGTAGAAACATCCAAGACAGCAAAGGGGAAGAAGGACTATTGAAAGTGTTAATTAGGGAAGAATAAAGAATCAAATCTAAATCAATGTAATTTGAAGTTAAAAATAAAACTTCAAGTTAGTTCAGTTTTCTCTGACTTCGTTACCCAAACTTTATAACCAGTAGTGTAGAAAAGAGGGTTTAGGAGTAAGACACCCCACAATCTAAATCTAAATCTAAAAATCTGGGAAATCTAGGAGATGAAGTCGTAAATAGACGGTGCAAAACATATTGGAAGTTGACATCCCCTTTTACAAGAGTAATTAAATTTGAAAGACCCGAAAAGACTATTTATTTCCTAGTAATTTTTTGTAGTCTTGTCGATATAGTGCGACAGAGGCTTAAAATCGCCTGGCTAAAACCAAAGACTTATTTTAAGTCAGAGGTCTAGAACAAGTCTAGAACACACTAAATCGGTATTATCTGAATCTCCAAATGGTCTTTGTTTTTAAAGAAAACTACCTAAATGATTAAATCCAACGTTTCGTGGTTAAGCCTCGTGGGTAGTTAATACACTCAAAAAAAAGAACTAAAATCAACCTGAAAATTAAAAATTCTCCTATGAAATCCGTCCTAAGGCGGATTACCCTAAACTTAAGAAAATATTTTCTAGCTTTAGCGTATTTTTTTCTAAGTTTAAGGGGGGTAAGCTCAAATCGCTCGAAAAAATGCACTTTTTTGTGAATTTTTTGTGACGACACAGATAAAATCTCTTTATTAAAAAAAATGAATTGTGGTGCCCCTCATAACTTGGTGCTGGATCATCCGAAATCAAAAAACCAAAACTTATTCGTTAGATAATAGTTTTCCCCTGGTAACGCTGTCGAGTTTTTTTCGAAATTTTAATTTTTCACTTTTTTGGAAAATTTTGAAATGAAAAAAGCGTTTTTTTTGGAAAAAATTCGGCTAATTTTTTATTGTAAAAAAAAAATTATTAACAAATTTGAAAAAAAACTCGACAGCGTTACCTCGTAAATTATGTTCAGAAATAGTGTACAAAATTTCAAAATGATCGGTTCAGTAGTTTTTATGTTATGAGGGGCACCGACTTTGAAAACGTGAGTTGTGGGAAAATCGCTTTAAAGTTTTGAACACTACAAAATTTGTACGGTACCTGAAATGCGACTGGTATAAAAATACTCGTAACTTCGTCAATATTGCTCCAATTGACTTGAAATTTTGACACAATATTCTGAACATTTTAGGCATTCATTTAAAATAATAAAAAAATATGCGAAAAAAAAATTTAAATAGCTTAAATGTGCCAATTTAGCCTCACTGTATTGGTGAGAGAGTTTTTTTTTTGCGCTCGTTTTTTTTCGCTCCTTCGCTTCTCATTAAAAATCCGTACTTACTTCAATCTAGAGTCCACACCCAAAAAAATAAATTGCCTTAAACCCCCGAAAATAACCTTAAATTCATGGTAATTTGGCCTAAAAATGGAGCCAAAGACATATTAACCTTACTTTAAGGTCGCTTATGACCTTAACTTTTTAGGTAATTTTAGCCATGCTATAAGGCAAAAAACTGCCTAAAAATAAGAAATTATTGACCTTAGTTTTAGGAACAACATTCCTAACTTTTAGGCAGTTTTTTGCCTTATACCAAGGCTAAAGTTACCTTATTTTTAGGAACAAAATTCCTCAAAAACTTAAAAATTTTGTATCCCCCCACGTTATATAAACCAACCCCCCCAACACCTCACCCTGCCTTGGACCTTGTGTGTAGGTAGTAGTATTATTGTGTTCAAATTCTTCTTTCGAAAAACTCTTAAAATCGTTTATTAGTAAATATACCTTACCTTAACTGGGTCTCGAGCCCGGATCCTCCGGTTATTGTCATTACGCGCGATGTACGGTCAAGTTCCTCAAAACAACCCAGTCATTTTAGCTGAGGAATTTTTAGTTGAGGAAATAGTAACCTTAATATAAGGTGAATTTTTCTTAATGTTCGTAATGTAGAAATATCAGCTTAAGCTTCAATTTATCAATGATCTGTGTGGCTCAGGTGTTAGAATGTCTGACTTGAACGTGGAGGTTGTAGGTTCTCGAGTCCCAGTGTGGGCGGAAATTTTTATACCCGTTACTCGTAGAGTAAAAAGGGTATACTAAAGTCGTGCAAATGTATGTAACAGACAGAAAGAAGCATCTCCGAAATCATAAAGTATATATATTCTTCATCAGCATCAACAGCCGAGTCGATATACCCATGTCCGTCTGTCCGTCCGTCCGTCCGTCCGTCCGTCCGTCTGTATGAACACCTAGATCTCAGAGACTAGAAGAGCTAGAGCAACCAAATTTTATACGTAAGCTAGTATTGTCTGTAGGTAGATCAAGTTTGTTTCAAATTTTGGCCACGCCCCCTCCCGCCCCCTCAATAAAAAATATTGAATAACTCCCACTATTTTTAAGATATCGAGCTCAGATTTTGCAGTGTAGTCTACGTGGCCAATATCTACAATCTCACAAATTTTTAAAAGGATCGGATAATAAATGGCCGAGTTAAAAAATGTTGCATACTTATCCGAGCTGAGCTGAGTAACGGGTATTTCGAAGTCGGGCAGGGCCGACTTTAACTTACGCTCTCGTTTTTATTAGCTTTAATATTTTTGGATTTTTTTCTTTGTTGTGAATTTTTTAACAAGGAATTTTTATACTCTGTACCGTAGGTACATAGAGTATATTAAGTTTGTGCAAAAGTATGTAGCAGCCAGAAGGAAGCTTCTCCGACCATATAAAGTACATACATATATTCTTGATCAGCTTCAACAGTCGAGTCGTGTCCGTCATGTCCGTCTGTCCGTCTGTCTGTCCGTATGAACGCACTGATCTCAGAGATGTTAAGAGATAGAGATTTGACATGTACGGGACTTATGCTTCTTATGTCTGCAGGCAGATCAAGTTTATTTTTAATTTTGACCACGCTCCCTCCCGCCCCCGCAATTTAGAAAAAACGTCATATCTCCCACAGTTTTGAAGATAGATGGCTTGTTCCTTTTGGACATATTTAGTTATTAGGATAACTTATCGTGAATCGTGAAGATCGGTTGAACGGATGTCGAGTTATTATCAAAAGACTGTTCCCTGCTGCAGCGCAATAGCAGCGCTGCTTTCAGCTGCTACTGCAGCATCAAAATTTATGCTGAGCGTAAAATTTCGTAGGTACAGAGTTTGTTATAGTCGGGCTTGACCGACTTTCTTTCTTGTTTTTAAATAATATTTGACTTCAGATTTAAACTGTGCCACATACTATAGAGGTGCTTTGTACAATCGGGGCACCCAATTGCACAACTCCCACGTACAAAGGCAATGTTCTAACATCTGAGCCACGCAGCTTATTGCCAGCCGAAATCTTAAGCTTACACTGATTCAACATTCTTCACAAACGTTTAGGAAACGTGACCTTAAATTTAGGCGACCATTTCCTAAAAAAAAACTGACAGAAAATGGGTCTTTTAGGTCAAAATCTGGCCTTTTAGGTAAAAAAATGACTTGAAAGTTAAATTAAAGGCAATTTTTTTTTTTAGGAAGTGCTTAACCTTGATTCTAGGCTGCTCTTTTTATTGAGTGCAGATCATTTGAAATTCGTGATGGTTTTAAGAGTTTTGCTAGCTCGCCATTTTTCTATACAAAGGAACGCAGAGTAAATTAAGTATGTAACAGCCAAAAAAAGCATATCAGACCCCAAAAAGTATATCTATTCTTGATCAGCATCACCAGCCGAGTCTATTTAGCCATGTCTTTCTGTCCGTCCCTAACAATAAACAGGCCTCAGAGATGCTAAAAGATAGGGACTAGCCATGTAAGAGAAATATGCTTAATTTTTTCACTTGCAGGCAGATCAAGTTTGTTTTAAATTTTTTGCCACGACCCCTCCCGTCCCAGTAATTTAGAAAATAAAATTGAAGACCTCTATAAAAAACTTTAACGAATAAAGTGAATCTTCGAGTATTATTTTGAGTATGCAGATCAGATATCGGGATTTCGTGAAGTCTTCGGAGATTTTAAAACTTAAATTTACGTACTTAATTTTACGTAGCTTATAAAACATTTAAAGTGAATTCCATTTAATTTTGTCACTTCTGATACAAACTCGAGATCCGAAACACACTGAAATAAGAGTACTTAAGGTTAAACAATTTTTTTAATTCCAGGTCAATCATCATCATCCACGTGTCTTTTCCAACTTTGTGAACCTGCAAAGTCTCCATCTAACTGATGCCTTCGAGGACAACAGCTCACCCCAGCTGAGCGAAGATCTGCATGACATATTCGTCAACAGTCAACTGGTGAAGCTACAGAAACTTCATCTGGAGCAGAATGAGATCACGCATTTCAAAGATCAGAATGTGTTTTGTGATCTGCCCTCGCTGCGTGATCTTCATTTGGGCGACAATCAGCTGAGAAGCATCAACTTTGAAGTGCGCTGCCTGAAGAACTTGCGCTTTCTCGATCTGGAGCGCAACAAATTCGAGTTTGTCAAACCCAGCGATATGCGTGTTCTGAACGAGCTGGAGGAGCGTGTAAATCGCACTGTCAATCTGATTGTGGACTTTAACCTGAATCCGTTTGTGTGCGACTGCAAGATCTCGGCGTTCCGCACGTGGCTGCAGTCCACCCGGGTGACGGTGCGCAACAAGGATAGCCTGATGTGTTTCCATGAGCCCCAGCATGTGGACCCCAATCCGGCACATATACTCCAGCTGGATATGGAAGAGTGCCGAGAGGCCATAGCGGCGGCGGCCACCATTCTGAATGCAGCCGAGGATGAGCAGCGCTATGGTGAACTGCAGCCACATCTGAATGGACACACTGCCACCCTGATCTTCCTGCTCATCGTGCTCAGCATGATTCTACTGGGGCTGCTGGTGGCCCTGGTCTATGTGAGCCGCGACAAATTGAAGTACATGATCACTCCGGTGTTCGATAATGTGGCCAAGAAGGTTCAGTATACATCAATTAAGGATGAGGATTGCCCGGAGGTGCATGTCTAGGCTATATCTACTCAGGACTAAGTCTAGCTGTAGGTTATGCTTACCGCCCCCGACCCCCCATCATGGAGAAGTACAGTTTCGTTTTTGCCATTCGCGTGCATACGCAAAATGTGCCATTCACCGCAGCAAACAGCAAAACCAACCAATTTTTAAGCATATCATTTTCAATGTTTTTTGAATAACTTAATTACATACACAAAACTACTCAAATCCCCATTGTTTCGTAGTACTTAAGCAAATTGTTGCATTTAACAAGACAAACCGATTATCAATTAGCAAGTTTCTAAGCAACACTTTAGTCCTAAGTCTGGTTATGATTTCAGTTAAGTAACAAACAAGCAAAAGAGAAATATCCGGAGATGCAGATGGGGACCTATATCCACCCATTGCATACATCACATACATACATACATACTTACATACATATATATCGTAACAAACACTTTAGTGTTATCTGTGATTTAAGTTTAGTAGCTTTACTTTGTTAACATGAAGAACAAAACAAAACTGGAACAAATGAAATGCATGCAAAAAAAAACAAAAACTTCATAACACAAATTGAGATGTCAAAAATATTTCAATTACTCGTATTGTACTTATGTTTTATTAACCCATTTTTGTCAATTGTAGCCACTTACATGATTTCACTTTGATTTATTGTAATTAACAAAGTTTTTTTATAAATAAAAAGCCCTGGAAAATGACTATAATGATTTTAAATTGCTTACTCAACCAACTTGGTGTTTGGATTTAACAGAGAATCATTGGATGGGCGCCAGCTGCAATGTAAGTAGAGTAAGTAGCAACGGAAAGTGCTTGCGATCAGATAAGGCGATAATTTGATTACTTTGATAACGATCCTTAACCGTTGGCAGTCGTTCGATGTGTGAATACTTCCGTCCAGTTCAAAAATCAATTCTCACAATTTTTTGTGGGATCGTATTCTAGGTAAAATACAGTATTTCGAACGAAGTGTAAGATTTTGACAGTCTGGAACGACAAAGATAAAAAAAAGTGCTTCAAATGCAATGATCTTTTTGTATTTGATAGAAAAATATCCAATTGTTATAAAAATAAACAAAAATCAGTTTGAAATTATCATTAACAGCAATTAAACACACCTCAGTGCAACGCTCCCCAAATTACATTTCACAACCAGCAGCCAGTCACACAATTAAAGTGAATAAGATTATGTCGGAAGTGTCTTGTTTCCCAAGAACATTCTGGAACATTTTGTAAACTCTTTTTCATCTATATATCTTGTTGTCTATAAAATCTTGTTGCTTTAATGGATTTTTAGTTCTATATTCTATCGTGTTCGATGTTGCCGCCACATGGCGGGTAAGCGAATGGATTCCCAGAACATGTTCAAAATAGAAAAAAGTGTCATTTTTGCAATTGCTGTTTAACGGTCACACTGAAGCCCTATTGAAATGAGCTCATTGCTTAGATAGCTTTTCTGATATGAGCACCTAGCTTTGAGAATAATTTTTTACAATGAGGGATATATCACTCTTTTCGAAATTTGGTTTGAAAGCCCCAAGACTGCAAGGCTTGAATCAATTTTAGACTACAGCTCCAAATATAATGGACGAGATGTTAACTATGAAAAGTAAGAAAGCTAAACTATGTCATTGAAGTGAGATGAAGTAAAATACTACTTATTTCATCCGATCCATATATAGGAAGCTTACTTCATAAACATTTTGTGTTGCAGCAAACATTTCAATAAACAAAGCAAGTGTGCGGCCAGCTGTTTGTATATCGATAAAAATATGGATAATTTCATCGGGGCTGAGCTAGCGGTTAAAGTTGACCGGTGGATGAGCAGCGTTTAAGTTTGTTCCTCCGGTTACGCCACATAGATTATGAGAATCTCAAATTCGGTTAAACTGCCTGTCAAGTTGACCAACCGGACTTTGAGAAATTGGGCCTATATCGGATAGCTCCCAAAAAAAATTCTTGTTCTGGCTAATACTGAAAAATAGGTGGTATTTTTGATCCAATGTTGCTCATCCTGGAACTATACTTCCGTATGGGGAAAAAACGCTTCCATTCCAAATTTCAAAGTCAATATCTCTTAAACTACGGCAGCAACTGATTTTTAGCGTCCCAGATTGGCCAAATCTTACACTGTGTATCGGCGGATCCAATTTTAAGCAAAAGAGTATTTCCTTAGCTGCCAGCTTGCACCAAATTATCAGAGGGGCCTTTGCTCGAATTCTGCCTCAAAAATCGATTGACTGAAGAAGTTATTTTGAGATCGCAAAACAAATATGGCTGTTATAGCTTCACAAGAAAGGGAAAGTGCTGGTTTGAAAATAAACACAACCTTTCGAATTAAATTGTCAGTGAACTTATACCACCGACTATTATCTTTTTGGTCTTATTTTAAAATTATGTTTGTTCTTAAATGTTAAGCAGTAGTCAACTTTTTTAAACAGCTTTCTTTCTATAAAAATATTCTATATTCAACCCATTTTTCAACTTTGGTAGACTCATACTAAAAAGTATCAAAAAGGGACGGAATTATTTTGTTACATGGCTAGAGTAGTGAATTCTATACCTAATAATAAAACTGACCGTAACTCGGAAAAAAACGCGATGCGGTGCGGTGCAAGAAGACGATCGCCAGTAGTGATGTTACTCAGAATCCTTCATTTTTTTCAACTTATAGCCTGATAACAATTAATAAAATCGAAATATTTATGTACAATTAATAATAAAATTTGATTTAAAAGATTCTTATAAAAACCGTAATCAAAATTTATCAAAAAATCGAAACTAAGAAATTATCTACTTAAGTCCGCCCTTATTTGTAGGCATAACCGAAGAATCTTTAAGTTAAACAAATTGTCTGACTCATGTGGATAAAGGCCCCACTCTGCGACATAGCATTTTTGTGAATTAAACTGCTTCCGCTGATCTTTTGGAATTCTTAAGTTGCTTGATTGGTCTCGATTTTAGTTTCATAGTTCAACAGTTATGCTGATCGATTAGATTGATCACAGTGTTAACAGATTACGAAGCAAATTCTTTGGTTTTGACTAGTGGTGTAAGTGATAAGAGATCGTGAGCATCATAAAATTTTAGGTTATAATATTTTTAAGTAGAACAACATTTCAGACTTTCAATTTTTGAAAAAAAAATTGATTATACTTATGCAACAAATTTTTGATAGTTGATCTTTACGTAAAATTTCACGCTGAATTCAAATCAGCTCAGAAATATGTGGAAAGTAGAACGGTGTATGAGATAGCGCTTAATTTTCATATAAAATATTTGAAAAAATGTAGTTCTACTAAAATTCTATTTTCTCTGGTTTTAGTTCACCGATGTCTGATAAGCTTAAATTACAGATAATAAAACAAGAAAGAAAGTCGGTCAAGCCCGACTATAACATACTCTGTACCAAGAAAATTTGTCTTTTGATCCTAACTCGAAAACCGTTCATCCCATCTTCTTCATTCCTTTGGCGGATCGATAAGTTATTCTAATAACTAAATATGTCCAGAAGGAACAAGCCATCTATCTTCAAAACTGTGGGAGATATGACGTTTTTTCTAAATTGCGGGGGCGGGAGGGGGCGTGGCCAAAATTGAAAATAAACTTGATCTGCCTGCAGACATAAGAAGCATATGTCCCATACATGTCAAACCTCAATCTCTTACCATCTCTGAGATCTGTGCGTTCATACGGACAGACAGACAGACAGACGGACAGACGGACATGGCTATATCGACTCGGTTGTTGATGCTGATCAAGAATATATATACTTTATGGGGTCGGAGATGCTTCCTTCTGGATGTTACATACTTTTGCACAAACTTATAATACTCTATGTACCTTCGGTACAGAGTATAATTATTTCTTAAAAAAGCGACAGTTGTTTAAGATCCAATCATAAATGTCGAAGTAAGGGAACTTTAAAGTTTGATTTTTAAACAAGAAAGAAAGTCGGTCAAGCCCGACTATAACATACTCTGTACCAAGAAATTTTGTCTTTTGATCATAACTCGAAAACCGTTCATCCGATCTTCTTCATTCCTTTGGCGGATCGATAAGTTATTCTAATAACTAAATATGTCCAGAAGGAACAAGCCATTTATCTTCAAAACTGTGGGAGATATGACGTTTTTTCTAATTTGCGGGGGCGGGAGGGAGCGTGGCCAAAATTGAAAATAAACTTGATCTGCCTGCAGACATAAGAAGCATATGTCCCATACACGTCAAACCTCTATCTCTTACCATCTCTGAGATCTGTGCGTTCATACGGACAGACAGACGGACAGACGGACATGGCTATATCGACTCGGCTGTTGATGCTGATCAAGAATATATATACTTTATGGGGTCGGAGATGATTCCTTCTGGATGTTACATACTTTTGCACAAACTTATAATACTCTATGTACCTACGGTACAGAGTATACAAATTTTAATGATTTTTCAAGTTTTGGCTGCTTTTATTTAGTTTTTTTCTCCTGAGTAACTACGATATCGTAGTGGGGCAAGCCGACTTTAACATACTCTCTCATGGTTTTTCGTTAGATGAATCATTCGAATAAATCATAAACCCAAATCCATTTTATATTTATTTTGTAGAGTAATAGTTGTAATTCGTTGATCTTCAGGTGCCATTTTTTAAAGGTTTACAAAAAATTAAATTACACAAAAACTAAAAGTAATATTACCAAGTGGTTTTCTTTATTCGATAGGTAATCGGTTAAATAAAACAAAAACATTTTTGTTGTTGTTGTTGCTGCAGTTGTTGTTCTATTCCGGCTTAAAGTTGTACAAAAATTTAAAACAGAGTCAATGTTTCAAATGATTTTTTGAGAACGGATAGTCCGAAAGTAAAAATGAAAAACGAAAGCGGCGTTTTGTCAAGAACTGCTATGATTGTGGTGTCATCTAGGATATAAACAGCGGATTTATTAGGCTCCAAATGTTATTTGATAATGATGTTATTTTAAGCCCGACCTTCCAGCACAAAAATAATTCTTAAAAAAAAACATATAATTTTTTGACTTTAAACTTTTAGAGGATGTATTTAACACCTTAACACCTTATTTTAGCTAAAATGAGGATGTACTTAACACCATAACACCTTATTTCAGCCAAAAAAAAGAAATATCGAAAAAAAAAGCCTTAAATGGAATCATCAAATAACTTCCTTATTCCTTATTCAGATCTAAACTAGCACTCAGAGCTTCGAGCATCATTTGATATTATAATTTAGATTTCAAATTTTAATGTTCTTACAAAATTTTCTACCAATTATTTTTTATATAATTTACTTAACATCTAAATTTGAAGTCTTGAAACTAAAACGATATTTTAGCCGTGAGTAGCGGTGACAAATCTGCAATCTCGTGAGATTGCGTGACTATGGCAGCATTCGTTGCGAAATGCACATCTCTATATTGCCATTTGAGTGTGTGGGTATGTGGGAGCGCGCGCACGATAGTGTGTGTGTGTGTGTTTAAACAAATTCGTTTGCCCATCGCCTATATTCCGCTAGTCTAATCACAAATCAGTTTCATTATGCAACGTCACTTTCGGGTGCAAGGCTTCAGTATTTAACATAAAACTATTCTTATTTGCATTTAGCTTGTGATATTTTGTGTTTTGGGCACACACACACACACTGACCCACCCACCCACACAGACAAAGTACGTGTTTATCGGCCGTTTTTTACAAGCAATTAACACGCTTTGATAACCGAAAGCAAACTAACTTAAGTCGCCTTTCCACACAGATGCTCAGAAACTGTCGTCGGCTGTTTTATGCCCAGTTCCAAAACAGAAGCAATCAGCACCAGAGCCTTAGCACCACCACCACCACAAGCAGACCAAAAAATAGCCACATGGATAAGTTCGATCTGCCCAAGCGATTGCAGGGGAGTACACCAAGTGTGTGGAATGAATACATTGCCTTGGCCATGCAGTACAAACCGTTGAATCTGGGCCAAGGCTTCCCCGATGATGCGGCACCGGAGTATGTGACAAGTGCGTTGGCCGATATAGCCAAGGATGAGAATCCTCTCATGCATCAGTACACCCGGGGCTATGTAAGAAAATTCCCAAATATTTGAATCCAGAAATACAATTTGGAATTCTTTCACAGGGACATGTTCGACTAGTTCAGGCCTTGGCCAAGCTGTATAATGGCCTGATTGGACGTGAGCTGAACCCATTGAGCGATATACTGATTACTTCGGGCGCCTACGAGGCTCTTTACTCCAGCATAATGGGACATGTGGATGAGGGCGATGAGGTCATCATTATGGAGCCTTTCTTCGATTGCTACGAACCCATGGTAAAGATGGCTGGAGGCAAGGCTCGATTTATTCCGCTGAGATTGGTGAGTCAAATCTGGAATTTGCCGTTTGCTGTTTAACTCCTTTAATTAAATTCGTTTAGAGTAAGACAGAAGGTCCCGTTACCTCTGCCAATTGGGTCCTTGATGATGCCGAGCTGGAATCCCTCTTCAATGAAAAAACCAAAATGATCCTTTTGAACACCCCACACAATCCCACTGGCAAAGTCTTTAATCGCCAGGAACTGGAGCGTCTGGCCGAACTGTGCCGCAAGTGGAACGTATTGTGCGTCTCCGATGAGGTGTATGAGTGGCTCGTTTTCGATGGCGTGGAGCATATACGCATCTGCACTTTACCTGGCATGTGGGAACGCACCATAACAATTGGCTCGGCGGGCAAAACCTTCTCGGTTACCGGCTGGAAGATCGGCTGGGCCTATGGACCTGCTCAATTAATACGCAACTTGCAAATGGTTCATCAAAATTCCGTTTATACCTGTCCCACACCGCTCCAGGAGGGTGTGGCCCGCAGTTTTGAACTGGAGCTGTCTCGCCTGGGTCAGCCAGAAAGTTACTTTCAGAGTCTGCCGCGCGAGCTGCAGCTGAAGAGGGATTTTATGGCGAAATTTCTGACAGAAGCTGGCATGTGTCCAACCATTCCGGAGGGCGGATACTTCATGCTGGCGGATTGGTCACCATTGGCAAAGAAAATCGATTTGAGCTCTGAACCGGACAAGTATCGGGACTACAAGTTTACCAAATGGATGACCAAGAATAAGGGACTACAGGGCATACCACCAAGTGCGTTCTACAGCGAAGCGAATAAGCCGCTGGGCGAGGATTTCGTGCGCTATTGCTTTATCAAGAAACAGGAGAATCTGGACAAAGCAGCCGAGCTGCTGAAGGCATGGAAATAGATTTGTTAAGGGGGAAAGTTTTAAATAAATTGAATTGGTTTTTAGAAAAAAAATCTTCCAATTTTACCCCACGCCCAACCTAAGGAGGCAGTTACATAACGCAAAACAACTTGGGTTCTTTGTGTGGTAGCCTTACTCCAATCTCCTTTTTATTTGCAATCCATTAACATGTTCATCCGCACCATACTTTGGGATGTGTGTGTGTGAGTGTGCTCGTGTCTCTGTTTAGTGTATCTGGTTTCGGTTTTTGTTTCTATTAAACTAAAAGGGAAAAACGTCGACAACAGCACAGTCCGCTTACTGATCGTACACCGACTTCAGGGCCAGCTCGGGCTTGTCGTAGCCCAACTCCTCAATAGTTGGCACACCCAGCTCCTTCAGTGTGGGCGTGATCTGCTCCAGCAGGTAGGGATATAGTGTGGCCTTCTGGTCGCCACACTTGTCCTTGCAGCCCTCCAGCCACCTGATTGCCAAAGCAATATCGTTGACACGACGCGAGGCACGTAGTCCAGCTTCGATAATCTTGGGGCTTGGCACCAAATCCATGCCCAGCAGATCGTTCATGCCCTTGCGAATCTCCCAGCCATCGATGCCCTCACGGCTGAAGTACTTCTCATAGCGCTTGTCGAACTCCTCGGCCGACTCCTCGGTGTCGTGCAAGCCGCGAGAGGCAATCACACGCGAGGAGGTCACTCCAAGGGTGCCACGCATGGCTGTGGCGAGTTTACCGGCTGAGATGCGCAACATGGCTGCCAAAAATGCAATGGAAATTCACAATTTTAAGTTGGCAAAAAATTAGTTGGTTAAGTAATAGTTGGGACTCACTTTGGCTTCTTCTTCTTGCTAATTTTTTCACAATGAGAGAGAATGACAGCTGTGAGAGTGTCGACTTGTGTAATCTGAATCGAGTGTAGTCGATTAAGTATCGCAATCGAACTGTGATTTTCTGACGTTGCCAGACTAAGTAGCGCTAACGGTGGCAAAGTTAAAAAAAATTGGTTGATAATTTAAAGCACAGCAGCCACATTAATTAACCTATTCAAACCAAATTTTGTTTCGACTTAAGCAGACAAGTAATTATCAAGAAACCAACATTTTAATTTATCTATATTATCGCATGCAAAAGTTGGTCCATATTTGGAAAAAGCTGTTTAATGATAAGCGCTGCTAATGAACAGTGCGGGTTTTTGGCCCCAAAAGCAGGGACCAGCTGGCAGTGCGAAAAAACTGCTCATTGACCATTGGCGAGAAAGCAAAACATGCTTAAGAAACTTTGATAAAAAATTGTGCAAGCTTAAATAGGAGCTGGTTTGGCACCATAAGTCATTATATTGTGAACACACTTATACAATAGTGAATTAAGCTATTTACGTTGTAAACAACATAAAATATAAACCATAAACTATAAACAACAATAAACAAGATTCAGAATCGTGAACATATTTGTCCTACTCAAGCACACGCTGTTAAGACTGGAGCACTTATGACTCCGTCCACATAAGGCCACTGGTCTTTATTCGATTCAAAGAGACTTAAATCAAATCTAAATCAACCCCAAAGCTGATTCCAATAAATCTTATAATCCTAAATTCCTCACTAATTCAGAGCACATTGGAAATTTTGTGTGGAGCACCCGTGAACGAAAACGGATCTTAATCAAACTAAAATGTTAAAAAAGTATATTTTTTTATAATCTTGGTAATATGTATTAGCTGTAATTGGAAAGTCTTTATAAATTTTCTATACGAAAAACAACATGGATATATTAAACATTTTATTTTAGTAAACTAGAAAATTTAATTATTGATTTGCAATAATTTAAATGTATCATTAAAGTATTTTTTTTTGCTAAACCATAACTTATTATAAGTTTGGAGCAGAATCGACGTGCGTTTTAAAAGCTAAGACCCATCCACCAAGTTTGCACCTGAAAAACCACGAACACTATAGACTTTTAATTTAAACTGTTTACTTAAGCTTGGTACTAACTGTAACAAAGGATATGCCCTAAATAAAAATAACCAAAGTGGTAATTAAGGTCACACCACCAAGTGACTAGTATTGATTATTAATTGATTGAATATAACAAATAAAAATCAATGACACACTTTTTCGCATCTTCACCTCGTGCCAATCTATTAGTGACCGCTAAATATTAAAAAATTATCCCGTTAAGGCACACTCTTCTCTAGTGCAGTGCAAGGCAATCGTTTTCAAAATCCTAACGGTCCCCCAAAATAGATATGGCAACGCTGCACCGTCGCTTGCCAGTGACTGGCAATTTCACACGTGCTGCATTTGTTGTGTTTTGTTGAAATATTTCCTCCCATGCAGAATGAACCATTTCGAGATACGTGAAATTCCTGGCAAGGTAAGTTTTGCTTCCCATTCACAATTTTACCATTTGTGAAACTCTACATCCCTCTAAAGGGCCGCGCCATGGTGGCCACCAAGAACTTCCAATTGGATGAAGTCATTTTCGAGGAGGAGCCGTTCGTATCCAGTCAATTCTCTTGGAACGCAGCCTATGGCTATGCGGCATGTGACCACTGCATGCGTCCCCTGGAATCCGTGTTGGAGAATGTGCGGCGATTGGCCAGCGATCCTAAAGTGGAGGTTCCTCTGCTGCAACACGATCCCACCGCCTCGTGGTTAGGCCAGTTCACACAATGTAGCAGATGCAAGGTGCGCTACTGCTCTGAGGATTGCCTGGTGGAAGCACAAAAGCGCTATCATCGTGTGGCCTGTATGGGAGCCTTTCGGGCGGATGATAGTCATGCCGTCAATGTCCTAAACGAGACTTGGAAGAAGATGCATTACCCGCCCGAGACTGGCACTATTATGTTGATAGTACGCCTGATGGCCATGTATCAGCAGAGCACAAAGAAGCAGGAATTTCTGGAGCAATTGCAATCGTTTCAGGCCTTGATAGTAAACCGAGAGGAGAAGATCTATCATAAAATGTTGGGAGAGAACTTTGAGCAGCAAATGGAGCAGCTTTACAGAGCCTTCTGTCAAGCCTTTCAGAGCGAGGAGTTTGCCTTGGTGAGTAGTGGTAGAGTTGGGTTTAATTATGGATGGTGGAATGAACATTTCCGTTGATAGTTCACCACACCAGATGCCTTCAAGACTTTGATGGGCATCATGGGCACCAATAGCCAGGGCATAGCCACCAGTGTGTTTGCCCAATGGGTCAATAAGGTATCCGAGTTGTCACTACCCGATAAGGATAAGACTCAGTTGGACCAGGTGATTGACGAACTCTATACCAAAGTGGGTGAATGTAAGTAATTTGTTTTGGCATTGGAACATTTGACTCTAACCATGTAATTTTTCTCCTCCTCCAAGTTGCGGGCGAATTCTTAAACAACGAGGGTTCTGGCCTGTATTTGCTGCAGAGCAAAATCAATCACAGCTGTGTGCCCAATGCCTGCTCCACGTTTCCCTACTCCAACGATATAGTCGTACTCAAAGCTTTGGCCCCCATTCAGGAGGGCGATGAAATTTGCATTTCATATTTGGATGAATGCCTGCTGGAGCGCAGTCGACACACTCGACATAAAATTCTGCGTGAGAATTACATTTTCGTTTGCCAGTGTCCCAAGTGTCGAGCCCAGGCTTCGGATCCGGATGTGACCAGCGATGAGGAGGAAGATGATGATGATGACGACGGAATGGATGATTATGAAGATGATGATGGGATGACCTAGCCTTAGATGAGCTATAAATAAATATTACATAGCCATTAATCGACCGATTGTTCATTTTACTCTCTATTAATAGGAAATAATCTAAAATTTACAAATGACTATTCAAAACTCAAGTCTTCTGGATCAGCAATCTGCTCCACTGGCTGGCACAGGCGTCAGGTTGATCAGATTGTTGCTGCTCTCGGCCAACTCTGCTATTGAAACGCGTCCACGTTGCTTTATAAACTTGGCCACAGCGGCCAGTTCCTCGGCTGAAACATAAATGAATTTGCCACGGTCATCTATGACCCCGGTCAAGGTGCCATTGTCGCGCAACTCTTGTATCCGGTCGATGACCTGTTGGGTTTTCAGCTTAAAGGCTATGGCCAGATCCTCCAGCACGACCACCTTGTTGTCCTTGATATATTGTATAAAGCCAGCTAGTAGACTTTCCTGCTCGTCAGCATCGCCCTCCTCAAAGCCCTCTTCTTCTACACTAAAGGCGGCCTTCATTTTCAGATACTCCTCATGCTCCTTGCGTTCGCGTTCCTCTTTCGCCAGGCGTTCGGCTTCTTGTTTTTTGCGCTCAGTTTCCGCTTCAATATCGTCCTGCTGCTTCCGCTCAGCCTCTTCCTTGGCCTCTTTCACTTTGCGTTGTTCGCGGTCATGTAGCTCTTGCTCACGCTGTAGACGCTTTTGCTCTTTAGCCTCCATCTTGGCACGCTTCTTGGCTCCCATTTTTTCGTCCAAGACAGCGCCCTGTGGCACACGCGGTCCATCTGCGTTTGCCTCGTCATCATCGGAATCGGCAGCTGCCACTCCAGCGGCAAGGGGAGCAGCATTGGCATCCGCGGCAACAGCTGCATTCTGTCGCAGTCGATTTCGCTGATTGCGGGCAATTTGGGCACGTCGTGGTACTCCTTCCTGAGCGCGCAGTGGCACGCCACGTTGTTGTGGTTGCTCTGCTCCCACTGCCTTGTCCTCTGCAAGGGCAGAAAGGTTAGTTAATTAGAGGTCACTGGCCGCCATTGAGACTCACCTGTCTTTTTCTTGTTCTGCAGGTAGTACAAAGTGATGAGCACCACTAACAGGGCTGTGGCTATGCACACTAGTAGAATTAGGTCCATTATTTAATTAACAAATAAATTACACGACGTTTTTGTTGGCCAAAAAGTTAAACGTCAACAAAAATAACAGCTGATCAGTGGCACCGATAACCGATAGCCAGAGCTTGATTTTAGAGACCATGGCAGCTAGAGATGTGAGTGTGAGTCAGTTGAGGGGTAGGTGCATAATCATTTTTATTCGAACTTTGATTAACGCTATTTCACTGATTTTTCTCTTTTGAAACCATTTAGAAGGTAATCATTTGGCATCCATAATTTCCAGTACAAAAACAAAAGTGCTTTGCAAAAGACTATTAAGGTTAGTGTATATACCTTCAGGTGCCAATTTTTAAAGGTTTACAAAAAGTCGAAGTGATATTACCAAGCGGTTTTCTTCATTCGAATGGTAATCGGTTGAATTAAACTTAGACATTTTTGTTGTTGCTGCTGTTGTTGTTATATTCCGGCTTAAAGTTGGACGAAAATTCAAAGCAAATGTTGATGATTTTTTGAGAACGGATTATTCGAAAGTAAAAATGAAAGCGGCGTTTTGTTAAGAACTGATGTGGCTTTGGTGTCATCTGGGATATTTGGGATCGTTCAATAAACAGCGGATTTATGGGGTTCCAATGTCAAAATTTCAAAAAACCGAGCTTCTATTACTACTTTCATTGTTCCTTGCTCCGTTATTTATTGACCGATACAAAATATTCTAGAAGACACCATAATGGTGGGTAACAGGATTAATAAAACAAATTAAATAAAAATCGGTCAACAGGTACTCTTCCTATCGTGTGAAAGGTTTTCAAAAAAGTGGTTTCGAGATAATCGCGTATGAAGTTTCGACATTTTTTGATGATGGAAAATTCGAATTACAAATTTTTTCGAAACACGAGGGTCGCTCAGAAAGTAATGACATTGTTAACTTTTTACGTTTTAATTAATCTCTAAACTACGGATAGCAAACGTAATTACAGTATATCTCCATCGACAGCGCCGTTAATATCTCAGGCAAAAGGCAGAAAATATTAGAAGCAAAAATAGTTCTTAATAAAAACCATATATTTTGTTGATTTGAAATTTTTAAAGGATGTTTTTAACATCTTAACACATAATTTCAGACAAATTAAAAATATGGAAACAATTTTTTCTGAAGGCATAAACTACCCTTATAAAATTGTAAAATAAAATATACCCTTTGCCAGTGTATAAAATAATATGCCTCGCTTATGAAATTTATATTCATTCAGTTCTTCTACATAGTAAACCATGTTAATTTTCATAGAGAACTTTAAAATTAACGTTCAACATTAGAGTGACCAGGGCGCTAATTGGTGTGGTCATCACATATCGAATTCGGCTGACTATCGATATCGAAGCCGTTGACAATTGACATCCCTCATTCAGTGTTGTTTTGTGAGCGGTCTTGTGCGGGTGTTCTGCGGGTGTTTGTGGAAAAAATATCAAAGAATAAATAGCATTGCGAAAAAATGGGTAAAAACTATTGAGGGACTCCAAAAATATGGAGCAGCCGCGTTTTATCTGAGATTTTGGTGATGAATTGTGGATGAAGTGGGGCCAAGTGAATCGGTTAGCTTAAAGATTGCAATTAATTTGTGTAATTTTTAGTATTTTTCAGGCATATGTGTGTGTGTGCGTGAGTGACGTATGTATGTATATATGTATGTACAAAGTACAGGCATATATACATACGTATTAATTATAATTAAAATTTATTTCATGGCGCAAGCGAAAAAAATGTAATTTAACAGAGCGGCGTCTTGGCTGAACCGAAGGCATCGCTAAAGTCAATTTTAACACAAGTGCAAATTTAGAATATTTATTACAAGTTCATGGGAAATACGTGGAGGTGGAGCCAAGCCAAAGTGTGGCAATGTGATAAGTGAGCAGTGCTGTTGTTGTTGTTGGCAGCATTTAAAATTCGAATGACAAAACATCACGCCAAATGCAGTGCAGAAGCTGAAGCAGAGCAAGCACACCCACAAATAGTAAGAGGCGACACGCAGGCGGGGCTGAGGCAGGACAGGTACCAACCCAGAGACGGCTGCGCTGCGACTGAGTTTCAGTCACCACGCCAGCACCGTCATCACCACCAACAAAACGTCTCGGTTTTATTCTCCCAGTGACCTGAGCAGCCCCAGTGGCGTAGGGCCCAAGCAGCGGCACACGTGGGCATAGAGAAAACAAGAATCCCCCGTTCACAGCCACTGGCAGTGGTGAATGAAGTTTTACTAGAAGCAGAAGAGACGCATACTTGCCTCGTGGTGAGGTTGAATTTGTGCGCTCGCCTACAAAAACAAAAAATCAAACTAGAAATTAACAACAAATTTGCCCTCACCCGATTGGGACCCAGCAGCGGCAGACGACCAGTGAGAGCCAGTGTTGGCAACTTAGCGGGTTTTCAGAAAATACATGAGAAGCTAGCCGCTGGTTTAAACCCAAATTATCCAATGGTTAAGGTTTGGAGAATTGAGCTTGGAGGTTTTTGGGCGAAGGTGTTGGTTTGCACCTGCTGATGTGCGAAAAAAGACCGACGCAAACCACCTCTGACCTGCCCGTCGATACGGGAAAAAAATAGAGGAAAGTTAACTTCGGCTGGGCCGAAGTTTGTATACCCTTGCAGCACGTTTTTTAACTAATTTGAAGGACATGTCCAGTGATAACAAACAAGTTTTTCACAATAAGACTACTTTTCTAGATCTTCTTTTGTATAACAGCTATACTATATAGATGTCCGACCAAATTTGGCAGAATTATGGAGAAGCGTTAAAAACTAGTAAATACGAGGAGACGATTGCATTAAAAACAAAAAAGTTTTTCTCACTAGAACTAGTTTTTCGACCGATCGGTCCTATGGGAGCTATATGTTATAGTCATCCGATCCGGCCGGTTCCGACAAATGTGCAGCGTATTTAGACCAGAAGACTTCGTGCAACGTTTGGTGGCGATAGCTTAAAAACTGACGGAGGAGATAGCATAGAAACAGACGGACAGACGGACATGGCTATATCGACTCAGCTCGTCATGCTGATCAAGAATATATATACTTTATGTGGTCGGAAATGCTTCCTTCTATGCGTTACAAGCATCTGGACAATGTCAATATACCCTCTGCAAGGGTAGAAAAACGCAATATGCCATCTTGACACAAGACTCGGCATCCGCTCGGCTTGAGTCGATGTGAATAGCGCAATTGGCTCGACCACTGCGAGCCAGGCGTGACCATCGCTGCTTTACCAAAAGTTTATTTAGTTTTTTAGAAATCGGCTTACCCAATTTAAAAAGAAGTCAATAAAATATATTCTATATCGCCACTAATGTTCGTCATATTTGGAAAGCCTTTTTAACTTGGACCACGATCACTTAGAGAATTCGAAAATTTAAACTATACTTAAGGGAGCGACAGAAAGATCTACTAATTCTGAAAGTGATATTGATAGTATGTAGTTTGGAATCAAGTATATAAAAAAATTACCTTTTATGGGTGCAACTCTATATACCTTTTCTTAAATTTTGAATAAGACCGCATTGTTAGACCAAGGGCCGGTGAGTCGCTATCTACTGGGCATAGACAAACTCTGGGCAGTCTGGGCAGCATCAGCAGATAAAATAAGTTTCTTGATAAGGATTCACCCTGCCTAAAACCTCTTTTGGTATCAAATGGATCGGAGAGGCTCTTTCCTATTTTGACAGAGCTTTGTGCGTAAGGTTCCCCAACAATCGGTTTCTCTTCTCAAATTCTTTGAGCTTAATTTTCTCATATCGAGAAAGTAATATGGATCGTCGTTTTCTTGCGCTAGTGTTATCTTGTTTTTTTTTAACTTTTGCTTTTGAAATTCTTGTAGTGATGGCAAAATATTTAAAAATGCCATCGATAAGGCACATTTTTATATCGACAATGTGCGATACCTCAAAAAAAAAACAACCTTTCAGCATTCGCTTTACACAACTCCGAAGATGTCCGACTTTAACTTACGTTTCGCTCGCTTTAATCCTTCGTTTCGGAATGATTAAAGATTTTTAATGAACAGTCACCGAACTCAGTTAAACAAGTCACTGAACAACACTCTCTCACTCACAACTCTCACTGAACACTCCCACTGAATAAAGAAGAACAATTGAAAAGGAACATGTTCGATTGTTTAGTTTAGTGAACGTCTCAATTTTGTTCACTCACTCATGAACCACCCAACAGAACTCCCCAGCTACCCCCGAAAAATGAAATCTCCAACATTTCTGGAACAAAAACCAAACCATAAAATCTTGAACGTTTTTTAAGTTACATGAGAGCATATTTTTTCGAAACGAAATCGTTTAGTCTAAAATGCGTCACAAAATTTTTATCAAGAGAAACAAATGAATCCAAACGGGCATCTCTAGTTTCAATGCCCAGAGGCAGCCGCCTTAAAGTGTGTTGAATTTCTGTTCGTATTTGCTGCATGTTCTGCACACTGCTGCTGCCTTCTACTTTTAGTCTTCATCGTGGTGTGTGGGAGTTAGCAAGCAAAGCGCGTCCCAGGTCGGGCGTTGAGTTCCGTAATTTACACAAAACGTCTTATATTTGTGTGTACATGTGTGAGTGTGTGTGCGTGTGTGCGTGATTGAGCTGTCCATTCAATTTGTATGAAGTAATAAACGTAATTAGTTTGTTAGTCGAAAATCTGACGCATCTTTATTTTTTTTTGATTTTGTTACAGTTCAAGATTGGATTAGAGCAAACAGAGAAAGCTAAAAAAACATTTCAAAGTGATACCACCTCGTTTACCGTGAAAAACGGTCTCCTAAGTGCAAGTGAAGTTACGCGTTAAACGATTTATTTTTTTTTGTTCCGCGGCGATGTCCACCGCCGCCGCCGCCGTCGCCGCTGAAACGGGGTCGTCGCCTGGCAAAAGCAACAGCAGCGGCAACAACAACAATGGTAATCCCAACAATACCAATGCGAAAGGTGTGCAGCGCCGTCAATTGGTGAGTATCACATTAACTACTGATAGGGAATTATTGTCTTTTATTATTGATAAGTCATTGTCATTTAAATGGGAGGAACGTAAAATCATCATGGGAAAATGTATCTCTTTCTGGCCTGGTAGCCACCTACCCCACCTGAGCACGCTGAGCAGTCGAGCTCAACTGATGCCGCATGACCAAAAGTTGTGAGGTTTATTTGCCATATTTTTCTGTTTGTGTGTGGTGTTTTTTATACCCTTGCAGAGGGTAGATTGAAATGGTCGAGACGTTGGTAACTGTTGGGCTGAACCCGAAACAGTTCTGAACCAAAAAATTAGGGTTTGGTTAAGCATAAATAGATGACATCCGGAAATTTGATCTGTTGGCTGGTTGATTTTTAGCAACAGAGTCTTAAAATGTGCAAAAAAGTGTAATTAAAAACCTAAAGTTTAAAACTAAGAGTCTCGATTTCAAAACTTTCTTAATGATTCATTACATTGGTAATATTTTTCTACAAAAACTACGGAATGCCATTTTACTTAATAGTAACTTATATTTTTAACATTCCCATGTGTTCCACAAACCGCTATCGACCTAAAAACAACCCGATTCCTTTACGATTTGAGTAGTTTTTATGTCGAAAGTCATTTTTTTGACCCGTAAATAAATGTATAGATTGATAAAGCATGCGCTGAACCAAAACCTTCTCAAAAAGAACCTCGAACCTGAAATATTCAAACATTACCCATTGGTAAATTTGGTTCGAATCAAAGAATCGAAGATCCGAAATTAATTTCGTCTTGCAGCCCTAGCTTGTAACGCTTAGAAGGAAACATTGGCTGCGTTTAGCAGAAGAACTTGCTCACTTGATCAACCATACTTTTTCCAGATCTTTCGCTGAACTCCAGTGATACGTTACCATGATAGACAATTTGAGTTTCAAGCGACACTGCTACCCTCATCTGTAAATGTATATCGATAGGTTTTCTTCGATACCAAAACATGTATTTTGTTTAATTTTGTGCACTGATTTTAAAAACGAGAAAGCTAAGCTAACTTCGTCTGTGCCGAAGTTTTTATACGCTTGCAAGGGCTCGTTAAAATATTTTCCAAAATAATCTTTTTCCCAAATAAAGCTCAATCGACTCAGCTCGACACCGTGATCAAGAATATATATAGTTTATTGGGTCGGAAATGATTATTTCTATGCATTGCAAACTTCTGGACAAAATATTATAATTTTGGGTATAATTAGTTTAATAATTTTAATAAACTAAAAAAGTAAGGTCCGAAAAGTATAGTCTTGGTTAGAAAAACATGCTGCAAGGGTATAAAAACGTCGGTTGAACCGATGTTCGTTTTTCTCTATCTTTGTTGTTGTTATGCCTTTTGTTCTACAGTGTGCGCTGTGGTGTGGTGAATTTCCACTTGGCTGGCTATTTTGTAGATAACAGTTGTTGTTGCTGTTATATTGCCCAACATATATTTACATACAGACGAAGTGTAATGCTGACGTTGACAACACTTTGATGAGCCGGAGGGGGAGAGATGGGTAAAGAGAGAGAGAGAGAGAGAGTTAGTGACGGTAGTGATTATGCGGATCAGCAGCTGTTACCCAGATTGAGCCTAGCCCTTACTCCACTTTGCAATTAGCACCTTAATAGAATACGTTAAGAGGCACCCAGGTGGTCAATTTGTTAGGTGATGGGCTGTTCTAGTGACGCCACGCCAACCACTTGGCTTGTCGTCGCACACAAACAAACAAATGTACGCACTTTTATGCTGCTTGTTGTGGTTGTTGTTGTTTTTGTTCTTGCTGCTTCTACCTGTGCCCCAAATTCACCAAAACAAGCTTTTAGAACACGTCACGTCAAACAAGTTTCCCTCTTCTTACGCTGAGCCGACGATGCTCAAAAAAGGATATACCCACCCAGACATATACAAACGAGGGCAGTTGCAGTTTATAGATTTTTTTGTCGTTCGTTCCAAAATAACTCAAAGCAGGAGACCATGAAATGTGCATACACTGACCGAAAAACCAATCAGCTATAAATTATTAGAAATCTCGTCCGGATTCCGCTTGAAATTTTCAACTAACCCGTCCTTACCCTTTTTCGACCACAAATCGGTTTGGTTCAGTGGTTCTCACAGTTTTTGGACAGCCAATTCGGTTTATTACTTGGTTTTGAAACCAATTCAACCGCTTCCTTAGTTTTGTCAGTCGCAAAAATGCCGAAAATCTGTAAAATCTCAACCCTTTAATCCCATCCCTAAGTTCGGCAATGTCAAAAAATACCAGAAACTCACTTCTATTCTAGAATCGCTCTTAATTCGCCCGATATCTCAACCCTTAAAGCCTGTACTTAAAAACAAACTACAGAATTTTGCTTAAATCTTCTGCTTGAAAATCCCAGACTTTTTAAAAAGTTTTTATAATCTGATTTCTGTTCAAGGATCGCTTTAATTTTAACGTGTCTCCAGCCTTAAAACCCTTCTAAAGATACAAAGAGACAATTTCTGTCAGTTGTTTTCAATAACTAAACATGAGGTCAGTTTTCCTAAACGTTTGGAAAGTCAGTTGAGACAGCGTCAGTTTAAGATTTCAGCTGGAAAGAATATGTCATAGGTTTTCCAGAATGAAACATTATACCACAACACCAACCCCACAAGGGAAGTTGCTTCCTCCAAGTAATATAGGGTAAAGTTCAAAATAAAAGTTTTTATAAGTTTTACAGAAAGAAACAATACACCACAGCACCACCCCCACAAGGAAGTTGCTTCCTCGTATACTTCTTATTTGTGGGAGAATAAAAATTCAAAAATTTTGATCATTTTTTGAACTTACATTTAGGAACAAAATTCCTAACTTTTATTTCGTTTAAATTACCAACCTTAAACCTAAAAATTAACCTTAAAAATGTCGTCTTAAGATGTCTTTGAAGTCATTTTTAGGCCAATAGGTGTAGGATTTTGTTAAAAAGAACTTCATTTGGTCTAGCCCATACTTAAAATATTAAATATTGAATAGTTTCCTTACCAAACACCATTTTAAAATCTCAAAGCTCACCTAAAGTATATTTTCCTCAAAATTTTTACTTAAACATCCAATATATTTTAGGTTTTAAAGGAAAAATGGGACTTTTTAATATCTAAATTGTATTCCTAGCAAACATTTGAAAGTGAAACAAATTGGATACTCGTACTAATTGATGAGCAACTCTCAAAGAAGTAATCAATAAGGACATATCGTTAGAAAACGATTACAATTCCCAAAATAAATGTCTTAAATATCTATAGTAATCTGTTTTGCTTCGTGGTTTGCGTCTCGGTTCAGCATTTTTAAGTAACGAATGTTTGGTTTGCGGACTTATTAGCAGGAATTTGTATACGTCTTGTGCCTAGTTCCTATCCACCCATGCTAATCATGGGTTATTCTGACCGCTTGCATTTGTGTATGTGCATTTTTTTTTTTGAGTGTACTTCAATTCATTTGACAAACACTTGGAGATACAGGTTGCACAGAACTTAATCGGTTTACAAGCAGTTGAAATATTGGAACTTTGAGCACTGATTAATGCCATAAAGGCATATCACATCCCAATCAGCAGACTGCATAAGGAAATACTCCAACTTATCGAACAAGGTTCAGTTTGAAACAAAAAGTGAAACTTATAGGTCTGTTCATCGACATTTGACTGTATCCATTTTATCAATGAAAAGTGAAGCTATACAATCTAATTGTTTCCTCTCCAAGTATAAAAAACAACAGTTGATCAGAAGTCAAGTTAAAAAAGAATATCACAACTCTGGAGACCAATGCGTTGCAGATTTTCTCTTGCTACTGGTACAAAATGTTTATTAATTCACTCCAAAAATAGCTCCTTTCTTAATGCAGCTTTCTTGTTAGTCTTTTACAACAAAGGAATCTCACCAACGTTTATAAAAGGTCTTTGATGAGCTCTTTATCCAAACTACAATTTCATAAACTAAAACTGGAGTTCTTGTATCCCTCCACTAAACTAAAATCTGAGGTGAACTCCTGCATTGTAGATCCCGCTCAATTATAAATTGCTCGTTTTCAATGATCAATGATCACGATGTTAGGATGAGTCACAAATTCTCTCACGCACGATTAAAAATTAATCTCCATAAAAATGGATTTACCAAAATATAACACAGATATACACATACACACAACAGCCACTAATTGCAGTTTTGGAGCAACGTTTTTGTTGTTATCATTATCATTAATTTGTGCTAGTCCGATTTCCTTTGGTTCTTGTTGAATGCACCGGAGTCACATCGATTAGCCTGTGCCACGCTAAGGGAAACTGAGAATAGAGTATAAAAATTCGTTTATTCATCAAAATAATCGAAATAAACAAAGATTGGATTTTCACGGTGAAGTAAACCTTTTGAAGTTTTTGAAAAAGATTTTGTTTGTCGGTTTAAAGAGCCGCAAACCATACTCTGCAAACGAAAAGTTTCTCAAGAACTTGATGAACTTTGCTGCACCGTGCAAATCCCGTCTAAGGAAGTGTTGGTATCAGCATGATCGATAACTCTTCTAAGTAAGACTAAGCAAGAGTTTAAAGCATACTACTCAGACAAGCTATTTTATTGGGTACTCATAGTACTCAAACAAGCTAAAACGAAAGCTGGGTGTCAACCACATATAAAAACGAGAAAGCTAAGCTTACTTCGTCTGTGCCGAAGTGCTCGCCTAAATATTTTCAAAAAATACTCTTTTTCCAATCGGTGGATTGTTCGTATGGGAGCTATATGATATAGTCGTCCGATTTGGCCAAAAATTTGTAAAATTGCAGGATGCTACCATTGAAAACAAAAAAGTTTTTCTAGCTAAGACTGTTTTTCAGACCTATCTTTTGTATGTTTGCTTTACCATATAGTTGTCCGATTTTAATAAAACTTGGTAGAATTATAAAAAACATAGAAAACCTACGATTACAAAGTTTGGAGACGATTCCATTAAGAGGAAAAAAGTTTTTCTCAGTAAAACTAGTTTTCCGACCGATTTTTCCAATGGGAGCTATAAGATATAGTCATCCGATCCGATCGGTTCCGACATATTAGTAGTTTGCAGCAAAAAGAAGACTGAGACTCTAGAGACTAGTTCGCGTAGAAACAGACAGACAGACGGACGGACAAAGCTCAATCGACTCAGCTCGTCACCCTGATCAAGAATATATATGGGGTCGGAAATGAATATTTCTATGCGTTGCAAACTTCTGGGCAAAATTATAATACCCTTTGCAAGGGTATAACAAGAGCGTAAGTTAAAGTCGGCTCTGCCCGACTTCGATATACCCATTACCCAGGGGAATTAATGTATAATGGCCTTTCCTAATGTTATTTAACAGAGCATTAACATTAATGTAAACATACCAAAATTCTGTTAGCAAGCACCGCATTCTGCTCTGAAAAGTATGCTACGTTTTTTATCACCTTTATAACTCTGTCGTTAATTCTCCCATCTTTAATAAAATTTGTGAAATTGTAGATATCGGGCACATACACTATATATGAACTTGATGACTTCAGAATTGTTGGAGTTATTCAACATTATTGTGTGGGCTGTATTCTTTAAAATTTTGATGCTCTAGGTCTTCTGGTCTCTGAGATCTAGGTGTTCATACAGACATTCCTTCTGCCTGTTACCTACATTTGCACGACCTTAGTATACCCTTTTTACTCTACGAGTAACGGGTTTAAGATGTCCTTTTAACTTTGACACGCTTCTCGTAATTAAGATTCGATTTTCCAATCTCTGTAAAAATAAAGAGATTTCCCCCTCTTCAAAATTGTGTTGCAATTAAGAATTTGAAAAACTTCTCACGGTGTATGTGAAGTTGTAAAGTTCTACTTGGAGCAACAGTCGTCGTTTCGGGGTGCCCACCCGCCAGCCGGTGATGCAAGTATGGGTACACTCGTCGGTGCATGCGCACAGAAAGGAGACAGCAACAGGAGCACACAGACACACACAACACAATTTGCATTGCCCTTTGCATGCCAAGCGAAACCAAGCACGCGGAAATTGCCAGAAAGCACGAGTTCCGAACCAAGCACCCGCTGGCGTGAGTCAGCTCCACCACCAACGAGGCCTGCCAAGCAAATGAAACGGAAAAGATGAAGACGAACCGATTTATACCCCGGATTGTTGTTTTGTGGTGCATTTGCTGTGGTGAATAGAGAGACCAGTGTGAATCATACAAGGCGCAGTGTATTTTTAGGCTTACCGCTTCCCACTATCTTACTGTCAATCTATCTAACTCTCTCTCTCACTTGCCTCTCTCTGTTTTAGCGCGAGCGCAAACAGCGCAAACTCTATCTGGAGGAATGGTCAATGGGTGATGATGACGCGGAGGGTGCTCGAGGATTTAGTGTGGCCGAGAAGCTAGAGTCATCAAAATTCGCACAGGCTGGGATGGTGCGGGAGATGCGCGGTAGTGATCTGACTGTGGGGTAAGTCGACTGATAAGTTGATAGAGCTGAAAATAAAACCTTGTGGCCTTCCCCTAGATTTCTGCAGCAGCATGGTTTCAATATACCGCTGCTGTTTAGGGACAAAAGTGGCTTGGGTCTACGCATGCCCGATCCACAGGAATTCACCGTTAACGATGTGCGCCTGTGTGTGGGCTCCCGCCGTCTGCTCGACGTCATGGACGTGAATACCCAGAAGAATCTGCAAATGACCATGAAGGAATGGCAACAGTACTACGATAATCCACAGAAGGATCGCCTTTTGAATGTTATCTCCTTGGAGTTCTCGCACACACGCCTGGATCATTTCGTGCAGAGTCCAGAGATTGTGCGTCAAATCGATTGGGTGGACGTGGTGTGGCCCAAGCAACTGAAGGATGCCCAAAAGGAGGGCACAAATTTACTGGGCGGCATGATGTACCCCAAGGTACAGAAGTACTGCTTGATGTCGGTGAAAAATTGCTATACGGACTTTCACATTGATTTCGGTGGCACCTCCGTGTGGTATCACATACTAAAGGGTAGCAAGGTGTTCTGGCTAATCCCACCCACCGATCGTAATCTACAGCTGTACGAGAAGTGGGTACTCTCCGGCAAGCAGGCGGATGTCTTCTTTGGCGATACGGTGGAGAAGTGTGCCCGAGTCTACCTGACAGCGGGCAATACATTCTTCATACCCACCGGCTGGATACATGCGGTCTACACGCCCACTCAGTCGTTGGTGTTTGGTGGCAATTTCCTGCACTCTTTTGGCATTGTGAAGCAGCTGAAAACAGCCGGAGTGGAGGATAACACAAAGGTGCCCCAGAAGTTTCGATATCCCTTCTTCACCGAGATGTTGTGGTATGTGCTGGCACGCTATGTCTACACACTGCTGGGCCACTCTCATTTGGAGGGCGAACCATCGGTCTGTGAGACCGAAATGTCCGCTCGTCCGCACACGCATCTCACCCACTACGAATTGTTTGGTCTCAAGGAGATTGTAATGTATTTATATGATCTGCCGCCGCAAAAGAAGAATGTACCCAGTTTGGTGCTGGATCCGGTGGCTTTAATCAAAGATGTCCGCTCGCTGGTGGAGCGTCATTGCAAGGATCAACAGGATATGGCTGTGACGGGTGTTTCTGTGCTGAGGCCAGGAGATGAGTGTCAGACACCTCAGGCTCTGTTCCAGCTGTACGATCGTACGCGAGTCAAGCAAGAGATCAAGCAGGAGATTGCACGTAAGAATGCCGAAGTGATACGTGAGCAGCAGCAGTTGGAGGCGGGCCGAGCCCGAGAGGCCGATTCGGAGACAACGGGCGTAAGCAGCAATGCGAGTTATGCACAGGCTACGGTGGCGGGAGTGGAGTACAGCAATGGTGTGATGAAAAAGGAACAACAACAGCAGCAACAGCAGGAGAATGGTTCTCCCGTGACCAGTCAAGGCACCCAGCCAGCAGGTGAGTCTCTGGACAGCTTGGAACTTGAATTTTACTATTTATATATAAAATTGCTTCCTTTGCAGAGGCCACCTTTGTGCTGCCCACGGACACGCTCAAGTATCGACCACCCAAAAAGATGCACTTGGCCAATGCAGTCGCCGCTGCAGCCAGTTGCAGTAGCAGCAGCAACAGCAGCAGCAATAGCCCCACAGGCTTACCCACTGCAGGCCAAGCTATAAGTGTCATAGCCACCTCATCTAACTACAATTTGTCCCATCTAGATACAGTAGGCTCTGCTGCATCAATGGATAATTGCCCTTCGCCCGGAGAGGGGTCCAAATTGTCACCTCATCTTACTGGAACAGGTCAACCGAGACGTCGTCGTACTCGCTGCAAGAACTGTGCCGCCTGTCAGCGCTCCGATTGCGGCACATGCCCCTTTTGCATGGACATGGTGAAGTTCGGTGGGCCCGGTCGCGCCAAACAGACTTGCATGATGCGCCAGTGCTTGTCGCCCATGCTGCCGGTGACGGCTCAGTGTGTCTATTGTCATCTGGATGGCTGGCGGCAGACCCCAGTGTCGCCGCAAACCAAGCAATTGGCCACACTGGATGGACCCTCGGCGCTAATGGAGTGTTCTGTGTGCTATGAAATAGCCCATCCCGACTGTGCTCTCTCCCAGTTGGATGGCACCGAGGACGCAGCCGATGCCAAGGGCATTGTTAATGAGGATTTACCCAACAGCTGGGAGTGTCCCAGTTGCTGCCGTTCGGGCAAGAACTATGACTACAAGCCGCGACACTTTCGCGCCCGACAGAAGTCCTCGGAGGTGCGTCGAGTGAGCGTGGGCCAGGGCAGCGGTGAGACAAGCCAACTGACCTCTCTGGCTCCGCCTGTCGGACAGTACAATGATTTTGTGTTCACCAGCGAATCGGAAATGGAGGGATCAGCCACTGGTGTGCTGACCCACTGGAAGCAGGGCATGAAGCGTCACCATCAGGCACTAGAGGTTAAAACCGAGAGCTTTGACACACCCTCACCGGGCATATCACCCCATTCACTGGGCGTGGACAAGCTGAAGAGACGCAAAAGTGAGGACGGCCTCAGTGTAAGCAGCAGCATCAATGAGAGCAATGATGCAACCATTAATGAGCTAACGGGTGCCGGCGGCTCGACAGCGGTCGGCAATCATGGAGGCGGTGGTGGCGGCGGTGGAGGATCACGCAAAAAGAACTCCATACGCTCTCAACTGGCCCAGCAAATGCTTAACTCCTCCACACGATTGCTGAAGAAGCCACAGTATGTTGTGAGGCCGGCGGGAAACAGCTCCTCCAACTCCGCCGGGCTGGCGCAATCCAACTCGAGCAATGGTGCCACTAATGGCCAAAGCCATGCTTCGGGAGCTCCTTCGAGTGGCGAGCGATCATCAAATGTTAACCTTAGTCATGCCGCCAGCGGCACCAATGGGCATCCCAGTCATTTGCCCCATCAAAATCTCGCCTTAGATCCCACGGTGCTTAAGATCATATTTCGATATCTGCCCCAGGACACTTTGGTCACCTGTTGTTCCGTATGCAAAGTCTGGTCCACGGCCGCTGTTGATCCTGATCTCTGGAAGCGCATGAACTGCTCGGAGCACAAAATGTCAGCTTCGCTGTTAACGGCCATAGTGCGCAGACAGCCGGAACACCTCATTCTCGACTGGACACAGATAGCCAAGCGTCAGCTGGCCTGGCTGGTGGCCCGCCTGCCGGCACTGAAGAATCTCTCGCTGCAGAACTGTCCCATTCAAGCGATTTTGGCCCTGCACACCTGTCTCTGTCCACCGTTGCAGATACTCGATTTGAGCTTTGTGCGCGGCCTCAATGACGCGGCCATACGGGACATACTCTCGCCGCCCAAAGATTCGCGTCCCGGATTAAGCGACTCGAAGACACGTCTGCGCGATCTCAAAATTCTCAAGCTGGCCGGCACCGATATCTCGGATGTGGCGGTGCGGTATATTACCCAGTCGCTGCCGCATCTTAAGCATCTGGATCTCTCCTCGTGTCAGCGTATAACGGATGCGGGTGTGGCCCAAATAGGCACCTCTAACACGGCCATTGCCCGCTTGACGGAGTTAAATTTGAGTGCCTGTCGTCTGGTGTCGGAGAACTCGCTGGAGCATCTCTCGAAGTGTGAGAGTTTGATCTGGCTGGATCTACGTCATGTGCCGCAGGTCAGCACACAGTCGGTGATACGCTTTGCGAGCAACTCCAAGCACGATCTGTGTGTGAAGGACATCAAGCTGGTGGAGCGGCGACGGCACACGGTTAGGAATTGGCACGACTGAGCACACTTATTACACACAAATCTCCTTCTTCTAAGGCAACCAAAGAAAGCCCTTCGCAAGTAGTTAGAGTCCGCGTTTTTATATAGTTGTCTGCTTCAGAGCTGGAGGATTGACCGCTGGGTGTTTCTTCGAAGGTCACTGATGAGGATGTTTGGCCGCATCCGAAATACTTAAGCTATCTGACCAGCCAGTTTCAGTTTAGATTCCTTTTTGTGAAGGGCTTGTAGAGAGAGGAAACTCGCAATCGGATCCAGCACATACACACACAAAAACACACACATTTACATTTATGTACGTAGTGTTAGCCAGGTTAGGACTAAATGTTAGGCATTCCCATGGTTTAATCAAGTTTTGCGAGTACCACAAACATTTTTGATCAGTGTCATATAATTAGGCATAGCAGCTAGCTTAGTGAGTAGACAGAGGACGCCTCCTTAGAAAAAGGATTGTTGATATATTCTACTAGTATTAGCTGCACCAGAAGTAGGAGTTGGCTACAAATCTGCAAAGTTCTGCAAAAGATTCGTATCAAGCGTTGAAGTGGGAAGTTGGTTCCACTTCTGAAATGATTGTGACCCTTTCCGATGGGAGATCTTAATTCCAGGGACCGTATCTCTTAGAAATCAAACTTAAATGATTATTTTTTAGTTTTATTTACATTTTTTTTTTGCTCCAAAATGTTACTCAAGCGACGAAAAGGAAGTATGCCAAATTTGGGGCACTAAGTCGAACCAATACAGCCCATTTCTAAGTTTGCAAACATCAATTAAGATTCGGTTTTCTAAAAATAAACAATTCTATTAATTATAAAAATAGTTTTTGCAATGATGCCGTTAAAAGATTACATCTCAGATCCAATAAGACCAATTTGAGGGCAGAAAATATTCGCTCAACACTGCTAGTCAATCTCTCACCCGAGTGTCCCAATCACTGCTACAAAATGTATGCAGTCTTTACTCTATTGTGGCATATTTTTGCTTTGCTCTTGCTGTGCCAATGATACTCGCGGCGCTCGTTTGGTTCTTTCCGCTGCAGGGAAAATGACTAGTTTAAGTCCAGAAATATACCAGTCCTTAAAAACTAGCAACTGGTTGCATTTTGTATCCAAATCAATGTATAGAAGTCGTACATTTTACACAGGCATGTCATAGGCAGCGCACAATTGTCACCGCAACCAGTTTAATGTCGATGGTCCCCTGCAGTAGTCATTTGCAACCAGTTTAATACCAGTTGGCCCTGGTGTAGCCTTATGACTGGGCCCAATATGCAACCTATACTGTATGTACTCTACTGTACAGTTATTCATGATTTATTTCACAGTTGCCCAACTCACCCGAATCTGGCTTTTTTGCTACCAGCTAAATTCTAGTTGCTTTACAACTAGATGTGGGACAGTTTTTTTGGTTATTAGTTGACAGTTTCTTTGCAGAGCTCTTATACTTATGCAAGCAGAGAGCGCCAAAATTTGAGTGATCGATTGGGTTTGTCGCTCTTTCTTAGCATTTACAAGAATAGCGTTTGCCTACGGCATTTGCCCTATTTTTGATCTGGGTTAGCTCCACTATGCAATTACCACTAATTCGTCACATGCATGCTGTGCCTTTCATTTGCTTAATGTTGATTAAAATTGGATTTTTGTTTAAGGAATCGATCTCATTCTCATTTCCTTGTGTTCGGCTTTTGAATAGGAGATATAATTTCCAGTTTGCACTCTTAAGTATGAAATTTCACATTTTTCTTGATCTTAAGTATGGAATTTCACATTTCACCAGTTTGAAAAGTAGGCAAAATCGCATAACTGTTCTAGGATCACGATCCTAATTTCGTAGTCTAAAGCCTTACAACCCTTCTTCAGTATAAAGTACTGATTTGCCCTTAAAACTGTGCGTAAAGATTGTTTTTCTAATCTTTCGAAGGTAAAGCAGTTTGAAAAACGTCAAAAAAACTCATTTCAGTTTTGGAATCTCACTTAGTTTGAACCTATCTCAACTCTTAAAGTCTTTTCTTGAGTATATCGTCACCACTTGCCCTTAAATCTGCTTGGCAAAGTAATATGTTCGAACTTTTAAAGTTGCGGCAAACACGAAATGATGTCAAAGACTTCTCTCTGTTCAACTAACGCCCTTAATTCCACCGAATCTTAACCCTTCAAGGCCGATCTTGAGTCTTTATTCACAAATTTGCTTAAGGGCCGATTTCTCATCTTCTACATAGAGTAATCTGTCACATAAACTCACAAAAGTTTGAAAAACCATAAATCTAGGCACCTAGTACATATACTAGGTGTAACATACAACTATATAAGTGCGGCGTTTCTGTCATTGTGATCTCAGTTCAGTCCAAATACGGAGGGTTGTCACACTCTCTGCACTTAAATCAGGGTTTGTCAAGAAGAGTGAGGCCAAACTAGCTCTCACCTGCCCTCGTCGACCGCTGGTCAGCGACTAAAATCCAACAGAGCTAGAGGAGCTTACGAGTTTTACATTAAAAAATCTCAGTTCTGCTAAGCTGTTGGTGTGCTCCCTCGCCATGTCCACATTTTTAAAAAGTACGCCATATCTATATAGCTGAACTAGATCAGTTTAAGGGTTTTTTTTTTCAATTTTGACGTTTCTTTATGAAAAATTAGTTAGAAATCAATTTTTTCAAAGTATTTTCAAGCTTTACCAATACCAATACTTTTGCCCATTTTTCTGACAATTTTTGGATGCCAAAGCGAAAAAACGAAGCGTCTTTCGATGCGTTCCACGAATCGATCCCTTTTTGGAGTTCTGCAAAAGAGCGAACCTGCTGAACCTCAAGGTCAATGCGACATTGATAAAAACAAATAGTAGTTGGAAGAAGCAATGTTTCTGCTAGCTCATTGTATGTTTTGACCCGCTGTCTTGTTGCTAAATTGCCTTGTCGTGTCTTTGCTCGTGCTCTGGACTTTTTTTGGTACAAAGCTCGGTTCATACGCATCAATTAAGATCGATAGAGTTGCCCTGTGATGGTTCTACCCAATTGTTGCATACAGAGCATTACCTTACCACCGTGAATATTCGTCTTTGTCTACCTTCTCGTGTCTGTGCTCGTGCTCTGGACTTTTTTGCTTCAAAGCTTCTTACGCATCAACTGAGTTTGATTGATTGAGTTGCCCTGTGATAATTTTACCCTCTTATAGCAGCTCACAGTTCTCCCTGCCCAGTTGGGCATAAAGAGCATTACCTTACCACTGTGAACAGTAGTCTTTAGGGATCCATTTTTTTTAGTCACCAGTCACCATACGATACAAAAACAACTTACTTTTTTGCCGTTGGAGCAGCTGTTCCTTAAATTGTGTGTTTTTACACTTCAGCGAAACGACACATACTGAAGAGGAAAGCCTAATAATGATGCTACCAAATAAAGTTGATTGCAACATTGTCCACCTTTAAAAAATCCCTGAATTGAGTTCGAACTAGAGATGGGCGCATATCAAGTATTTACAATTTTTCGTATTAAAAACACGCACGACTAAACACAACACGACATGCACGACTTTTTCTCATCAATATTCATGAAATCCTTGGAATTTTTCGGTAAATTTCATGAATTAATCTGCCAAAATGTCTAACACATTTCGTTTCTTTGAACTGAAAACCAAACCCATATAATGAAGATCAGTGGGTCCAAAACGCTTTTTCGGTGATTTCAGAGATCTTGAATTAGGCTTGGTTAAGTATTGCATGTCCCCAGCTACATAAAAATGGATGTTCGTGTCACTTCATGTTTTCTGAGCATTCTGTAAAGTTAAGATGTGCCGGTTTTTGTCGTGTCTAGTCGCTAGAAACTGACACGCATATGCACGCACGAAATCTGATCTTGCAACACGAACACGTCGTGCGTGGCTCTGACACGAAGACAACACGACACGCGTCCTACTATAGTTGGAACTCATTATATGCCCTGTTTATACACACGAACAATATCACGATAAATTCCCCTAAAAGTATTCCCTTTTGAATTTCGTAAACAATTATCAGTTTAAATGCGTAATTGAGAGTCAGTTATTCCAGCGTCATACATAAACTGTGTATTATACGTTCACTCAGATATGTTCGTGGGTGTTCCAGAAAATTCTATAGAGATTTTTGTATAAACAATTTCATTTCGAACTAGTAGATGACTATGTTGAGAGATTTGAAACCGACTGCTCAGCTTACTGTTGTTCTTCCCCATAATCTCTTAGGCGAAATTATTCTTGTCACTTTGCATATAAAATCCTGTTCAAAATACAATCGTTTAATCGAAAATCTCTTAACATTTCTGGGATTGAACATTTTGTGGAATGTCAAAACTCACCTTTAGCTTCTTTTACTTCTTTAGACAGATTTTTGGCAGGCAGACTGAGTAAAGTTAATGGGAATATTGACCATAAACTGGATTATATAATTCATATAACTGGCAGGTGTTCACACATGTATGGCAGCAACTGGCAACTAAAAAAATGGCCTATCTGAACGCACCCTTATTCGAACGATTTCTAAAGTGAACTTTCCAACCATTTCTGAATTGAATTCATAGAGAACTTATGAAGAGTGGCATATGCCAACTTTGTTTAACATGATTTCACTTGGAAAGCCGTGCTTCTGGCTGATGTTGGACAGAATTATATGCTTATGCTTAAAACCCTTCAGAAAACGGGAACCGAACAGAGGGACGCCCATGCTGTCTTTGCGGCTCTGAATTAAAAATATTAATAATGTTTGCAAACTTGGAAATTTGTTGCATGGGATATGCATCTAACTTGATAGTGTTACTTTTACACGTGTACTCCAAGTCGAGGACTTATTTGTCAATCGATTCCTTCAAAAACTAGTCAAAGTTTCTCTTTCAAAAAGGTCTAAAACAATTTCGCAACCCATCGAGGGGTCCCAAATCTGTTTCAAAAAATTATAAATATATATCAACAATCCTACGCTAGTTATGTCCCCTCCTCCTTAAACTCTTCGGACGTTCAGCAGCAAACGCTTGAAACACCTCCCCCCCCCTGAAATGACACCAAGTTTAAGTATTTTAAGTGATAAATTTAAATAAGAAAAATTATAATTATAACTATCAAGTTTTACAGCATTACAATAAAACAAATATAATATAATGTTTCAAGAAGCAAATCTTTGTTAGTATTTGGCGGATTTGTAGTCGGGTTCATCGCCGCCGCCACCCCCGCCGCCTCCGCCATCCTTGGGCATCTTGCGTTTCTGGATGATGGTCTGTGAAATGAGAGAAACCAAATGTAATGCAAGTTCTCTTAACCACTTCCAGCAACCCACCTGAATCTTTTGCCACTCGCGATCCAGTTCGGCCTTTTCATTCTTTTCCGTTTTGTTTTTGCGCGTCTTGCGTCCATCCTGCATTTTGACTCCATACTGGAAGGCCGCCTTGGGCAGCGCCTCTTTGGTGCTCATATAATCCGAGTACTCCTCCTGCGTGTCAAAGTCCCAACGGCCTATCGGTCCCTTCTTGTTGCCCAAATCCATTTTGGTGTAGTCCACCTCATCGTCGGAATCATCAATGGCATCGTTCATCTCCTCTAAGCCGGGATAGCACTCGGCATAGCCTTCGGGTTCGTTGGCGAATCTCGAGGCCAAGGCCTTGGATATCTTGGGCGGTGGGGGTATGTTGCTAATAACTGGTTCGTTGGCCTCGGCCTCGGCCTCTCCAAAGTAGGATGATTGTTTGTTGGGAGCTGCCTGCTGTTTGGCCTGCTCGCTGTTGCGGTCACGCCGTGTGCCCGAGGGCTGATAGTCTCCCACATCATCGTAGATGCTGTCACCCACTGTCACGGGCGGTTTGCTGGCTGCCTGCTGCTGCTGGTGCTGGGCTTGTTTATGCAAGGGACGTACATGCTCCATTTCCTTCTCATAGAACAGCGGCTTGTCCTTGTCACGTTTCTTGTTCTTCTTGTTGCGTCCACCCGCACGCAGATAGCTGAGGATTTGGGACAACTTATTGATTACGATATCGTTGGTGGTCAGAGTGGCGATGTCCTCGCGTGCCACTGGCACCTCGAACTTCGAACGCTTCAGGGTGGTGGGTATATCCGTTTCACCCAATTCATCATCCAGATCTATGACATAGGCCATGCGACCGGGAGCGAAGAGTTCATTGCGTGGCACCTCTTTGGAACGACGCGCCTGGATCAGATTGTAAATGTTACGCGCCAGGGCTCCATTTAGGGCGTTAATATCCTCAGTCTCGCGACGTTCCGCCTCTAGCTGTTCGGCTGCAGCCGCCGCCTCGGCTAGCTTCTCACGTGCCTCGGCCGCGGCCAACTCCTCCTCCTCTTCCTCCTTGGAGTGCAGCTCGGAGCGTACCTTCTGCAGCAGCGCATAATCCAGACCCTTCACCAAATGAGTATGCTGTATGTCACCGCCCAAGAATTTGGACTCTTGTATGATGCGGCGCCTACGCTCGGCCGCATCGATGCCCGACTTGACGTCCGGAGCCACCGCTCGATAGGCATTGGTGCTGCTGCCATGACCGGGTGTGCTCACATTGACATAGTCCGGATTGGCGCCGTCGCGCCGCTCTCGTGCACGATCGCGATACTTCTCCGACAGCTCCTGCAGCTTCACATCCTCCTGCTTTTTGAGGGCTGCATAGAAATTCTTCTTTTTGCGCCTCAAGTCGGTGCGCTCACTGCTGCTGCTGCCGCTGCTTTGGCTCTTCTTTTTCTCACCCACCGCAGTGGGAGTGGCGAACTGGGCGGTTGGAGGAGGAGGAGGCACTGGCGGAGCACGCGGCGTGGCCAACAGTTTGCGAAAGTCATCGTTGGTAAGCCGCACTGAGGGAGGTGCCTCCAAATGGCCGTCAGACATGGTCAAGTCTACTTAGGTTTTGAGTTCGGATTTGGTTTTATTTTCTTTTCTCTTCCTCTTTTATAAATATTCCCATTAAAAATTTCCCTGCTGAAGGAAATTTTAAATAGTGGGTGAAATTAGGTCACACTGCAACGCATAACGGATACGTTTAAAAAAGTGAAACCATTATGTTTTTTTATTATTGAATTTCAACAAATCAACATTATTTCACACATTATAAAGTAAACGTTTTTCACATAAGACAAGCTTATTACGAGTTGGCACTAATCTAAGAGACTTAATTCTCGCTTTCGCGACTAGTGACAGTTGCTTTGTTTTTGAAAAGTAAAACAGTATGACCTTGCTGCAACAAACACGAAAATGCCAAATTCTGCCATGATCGTCACACAGTTATCGGCAACAACGATCAGCTGTTCCCGGCCACAAGTGCATCATGTTGAATTTTTTGAGAGGACTACCCAAAGTGGAGTTGCATGCTCATCTCAATGGCTCATTAAACCTGATAACCCTACAAGAGCTGGGTCATCGTGTTTTCGGTCTAAATTCGGCCGAGTTCCGTCAACGTTGCGAGGGCCTTGTGGCAGCTGGCAATCTCGAGGAATGCTTTAAAAAGTTCGACCTTGTCCACGAGTTGACGGGCACCAAAGAAGGCTTGCAACTGGCGACCGAGTTGGTCATACGTGACTTTGCTCAGGATAATGTTCAATATGTGGAGCTGCGCACCACGCCCAAGGCCAACGAAAACTATCAACGTCGCGACTATCTGGACTATGTGGTGGAAGCCATTCAAGCAGCGAGATTAAAGTATCCCAACATAAGGGTTAAGCTCTTAGCTTCCATAAATCGGGCAGAGCCCTTGGCCGCCGCCGAGGAGACGGTGTCGCTGGCCATAGAATACGCCAAAATCCATCCGGATATCCTGGTGGGCCTGGATCTAAGTGGCAATCCCTATAGGGGTGAGTTCAGGGATTTTATGCCAGTGCTGCAGTTGGCACGGGAGCAAGGACTAAAGTTGGCCATACATTGTGCAGAAGTTGAGAATCGCTCAGAGATCAAGGAAATGCTCGACTTTGGCATGTCACGCTGTGGCCATGGCACCTTTCTCACACCCGCTGACCAGGCGCACCTGAAGCGGCTTCAAATAGCCGTGGAGTGCTGCCTCACCAGCAATGTCAAGTCGGGCACTGTCAAAAGTTATGAAGAACACCATCTCCAGCGTCTTATGGAGGTTGAGACCCCAAAGGTTTTGTGCACCGATGACAGCGGCGTTTTCGATACAACGCTGACCAACGAGTTTTATTTGGCTAAGCAGACATTTGGCTTGAGCGCTGCTCAATGCATTGATTTGACCAAGGAGGCAGTGCAGCATTCATTTGCCAGCCAGAAGGAAAAGAAGGAGATGCTATCAAATGTGGATAAGTACTGGGAGACCGCGCGTGAGAATTTAAAATAGTTGCTATCGATAAGTGTCAATCGATAATAAACGAACATTTCCGTTACCACAGCCAGAGTTGGCACACTGGAATATGTTCCAAAGTTTTGAACGGACCAAAATATACAGGGTGTTTGACCGAGAACTTCATTAAATAATTACAAATACTAAACACTTTTCTGATTCGAAAGATATCACTCAGTTGATTAGATAAAATTTTTTTGAATCGGACTACTATATCATTTAGATGTTATCCTTCTATATAGGCTTTAATACAACCAGCGCCTCTGTTGCTAAGTGATCCAATCTATTTTGGGCAAACTTTCGCCTGACAGGATTTATTGGATCTGAGCAAAGAAAAATACATGTTATATGTTCTTAGCCCCCACAACAGGCAGATGGATGTACCAAAGCTAATAACGGAAACAATATTCACGGAATCCGAAAACGGACCAATGGAGTCTTTGGAGTCATCTGTACAAGTTGACTTGAGTCACAAACACCCACATATATAAATACCGCAAGGAGAAGGTAAAGTCCTCTTCAAAGTATGTAACTTTAAAAAGATAACTGGGCTTATTAATTTATAATGACTATAGCATTACTTTGTATTATCTTATGCAGATATTAATAAATTTTTGTAAAAGTCTTGTAAAATTTGTTTGTTTTAAATCAATTTACACTTTTCAGCGTTAAGTATCCCACTGTGCGTCGATATAAAAACCATCGCCCCCCTCGTTATCGATAGTTCTTAAGTGCGAAATTGGGCCCCACTGCAAAGAGAAGAGGCCACACTTTTACAATCAGCTGTTTAACTGAACCATTTTCATTTCTTGACCAAAATGTCTCTGCAACTGAGTGAACTACTTTGCCGGGTTTGCCTGCAGCAGGATGAACTCATGTTAGATATATACGAACAGGTGGAAGAGCTGCAAACAGATCTAAGCTCTTTGCTGGACAAGCTGGGCGATATCAACATCAAGGTAGGTTGTTATGAAAATCAGTGTTTGGCTTGGATATTGAAGTAATCACATTTCCAGCTGGATCCTACTACTAACTATCCCAAATACTTGTGTCAGGAGTGCACCAACGAGCTGCTTACCTCCGTCCGCTTTCGACAGAAATGCGCGGACACAGAGAAATTGCTCAAATTGCAGGTTCAGGTCAACGAGAAGGAGGAGGAGCAGGCACTAGACATAATCACCATTGATCCCAGCGCCTATGGGGAGTCAGCCCAGTTAAGCTGTAACAAATGTGGTGCCGTTTTCCAGCAATCCCTAACACTGCAACGCCACTTGGAGAAAGTCCACGGAGCCACAAAGACCGATGACCACTCTTATACCCAGAACGAGCCTAGCCAGAGACGCCATCGCTGTGTGCATTGCGGCAAATGCCTTCAATCACCCTCCAGTCTGGCCATGCATCTCAGAATGCACAGCGGAGAGCGTCCCTTTGCCTGTGATGTCTGTCCCAAGTCATTTAAAACCCAGGGAGCTTTGGTTACCCACCAGAAACGCCACTTGCAACTGCTACAGCATGAGTGTCCGCATTGTGGCAAGCGTTTTGTGGAATCCAGCAATTTGAAGCGCCACATACAAGGTCGGCACACCGATGAACGTCCACACACTTGCTCGGTGTGTCAGCGCAAGTTCTCACGTGTCTATCTACTAGAACTGCACACTCGCACGCATACGGGTGAACGACCCTATGCCTGCGCCCAATGCAATCGCCAATTTGCCCAGTTGAGTGTATTGAGGAGTCATGAGCGCATCCACACGGGTGAAAAGCTTCATGGCTGTGAAGTGTGTGGCAAAGCATTTAGTCGCAGAGATCAGCTTAAGAAACATAAGCTACGCCATCATCCAGAAAGTGAACAAATGTGATAACCTGGGCCTTACCTGACTACATTTGATGGGGGGTCAAAAGGTGGTTAGTATTATCAGCATTTTATAATAATAAACGCTAATCTTTTGCTAACGACTCTCAGGCTACGTCTGCACCAATTTGGTGGGCGTCAACTCAATTGCTTGAAAGTCTTTAAAGTGAAATGACGCATCTGGTGAATGCAATTGGCAGTATCCTGCTGCTGCTCTGGGTGGTGATTGATGGCAGTAACGGAGGTATACATCTCAATGTGCCCAAGAGGTAAGCAGAGATCTCTTTCAATAAATAAAAATAATCCGTTTTCTCCTCTACTCTCTAGCACGGGTGGTTCGGCTGCCGTGGCCTCGGCGGTGCGTAGTCTCAACCAGAAAATGGATCAGCAGAATGAGGCCATTAATCGCCTGGCTAATGCCACAGAGAAACTGACTGCCCATGCGGGAGGCTTCTTGCGCAATTGCGCCCTGACTGACAAATATGGTTACACTCATATCCAGCTGGAGGAGACTAGCAGGCCCTTTGATGTCTTCTGTGAGCAGGCCCTTAACGAGGGAGGCTGGACTTTGGTGCTGCAACGTTTCAATGGCACCACGCGCACTGCCCAAGAGTATCGCAATGGTTATAGCAGCATTGAGGCTGGTGAATACTTTCTGGGCACGGATAAGCTGTACGCATTGACACATTCACGGCTTCACGAACTGCTCTTTGTCATGGAGTTAACCAATTTGACAACGCGCACCTTCCAGGCACCACGTTTTGTGTTGCAACATCCGGAGGCCTATGTGGTTTGGACCCAGGAGCTGGAGACAAGTCGCTATAGCTGGGCACAGTGGCAGCAGGATGCCACAAGGCTAGAGGCAGAGCATTCATGGGTCAGCTACGAGCAGTGCCAACCGGCCGAATCGGTCTGCGGTCTGGAGCGTTTGTGAGTAAACAACTTACCTTACTTACCTTCTACCTGAATTTTCAATATGGTTGCCCTCCCCCAGCTTGGTGTTCCTGCTGAAATGGAACTTTGCGCAACAATCTTTTGATCCCCTGGCTCCACAGATGCCAATACGTCTGTTCAAGCTGCTGCTACGTCCAGCCAATGCCTTCTGGACGGTGCCCGTTTAAACAAAATTGAACAAAAAATTCGTTTGTTTCTGTTGAAATTTGTTTTTTATTGCATGCACGTAAAGATTTGGTAATTGGCGTTTTTATCTCAATATTTGAATCTTTTTTTTAACTTTTTCATTTTGATTTGGCCTTTAACCTACAAGTTACAACAATTTACGTAGTTATATTTGCTTGTTATGTGTATACATATATATAGATGTGTATAAATCGGCGTGTATATATTTAAGTCGTTGAAATAAAAAAGAAAAAAAAAATTACAGACACTATTTTGATGTATGTATGTATGTAAAACATGCATTTAGAGTTATGTTTTTGTGAGCACAATTTGCTGTTTGATTTTTATTTCTTGTTTGAGGGTCTCTGGGAGAACCCAAATTTGTACATTAATTCATATAAGTATATATATATATAATATGTATATATAATCATATGTACGGGGATTGTATCTACTCAAGTCCAGTAAATGGAATTAAAGTTTAAAGTACATATGTAATTTTGTTTTCCAGGCATTGAAAAATCGATTTTCGAATAGCATTTGTAATTTCATTTGGTTATTTAATGCACACTATCATTCATATATCACTTAGATAGCAATTCCTATGCCCTCATCTACAAAATTTGTTAACCACAGTAGAAACCTTCCCAATGGAAAGTCTTTACCAGTGTATCTACGCTCGTTCATTTTGAAGATTAGTTCCATGAATTCGTTTCAAAAACTTCTCAATAAACGGCTACAAAATTAGCCAATGCATTATGGTCCCAAAGTCGATTTTGTTGGCATAAATTGCAAAAACAAACAGATTTTTGTAAGTGACCAGTTTTTGTACAACTTTATGGGTTTTAAAATATACAAAATTTAATTTAAGCAATTGAAGTTTGTTATTTACACGAGCGTGCTTGTACATATTAACCAGTACAGTTGGGCCAAATGTGGTGCTTCCCGACTGTAATTCAAAATGCATAATGGTTAATTAACGTTTCTTCTTTCCGATCGTATTCAACTAAAATTGAATACGAAACCAGTGTTCCGTGTCACAGGAATCTCTTACGCTTTGCTTGTATTTTGGGAAGAGATGGAGCTAAATTCAACAAAATAAGCAAAAATTCAATTTGGAAATGTACAAAAAATTTTTTATCTGATTAGAATTCATTTGGTGGTAGTGAGAGCTGATGATTCTTGAACCAAACCATTTTATACTGCCCGGAGAGGCTCTAGCATATCATATTCTGTTATAACCAGTGTTCAAATTGCTTCAGTCGAAGCAGCAAAAGACTCACAATTTTTACTTTTTACAGGATCGACTAACGATTGTCGAAAAAAATCGATTGCATTGCAAAAAGCTATACTACAACCACATCGACAAGAGCGGGACTGTCCCCCCTGGCGCCCCTCCTGGCTACGCCCTTGCACTTCGACACAAAAAAAGATTTTCTAATGGAATTTCAAATACTATTTAAACGTAACTTTAGTCTCCCAATAGTAATTTTAGGAAAATGTGTTTTGACTTTTTGAAGAATAAGTCGGAGTTTGAGAACTTTAGACTTGGAGGTAGAAATTATTGTGGAAAATTTTGTAATTTTTGTTCAAAATCTTTTATATGCGCATTCTTAAGGGAGTAGTACAAGTTGCGACGAAAAACGAAAATTGGTTTCCACAAATGGATTTTCTAAAACTCTTCAAAGAGGTAGGGATAGCTTTGCCTTAATGTTTCTTACTTTTCCTTTCCCCCCCTGGCTACGCCCTTGTTTGGAGATATAGCCCTTTTGGGCACCCAAGGTTGCAGATTTATTAGCAGCTGAGGGATTTTTGCTAATATTAAAAATACTGAGTGTCATGGGTGTTAATATTGGAACCCAAGCCTACTTATATGCCGAACAGCGCTATAGCGAGCGAATTAGTCGTTCCGTTATGAGAGCAGCGTCTTCTTCAAAAGCAAGCAAGAACCGCCCGCAGAGCCCAAAAGCCGAATAAAATGACTTTTTTGAAGAGCTAGAGTATATTTCTTATGGCGCGTTCATTGCTGATTAGTAACATGTAAGTTTTGCATATTTACTTTCTTTATTGCTCCCTTCACTTTCTTAAAATATTGACACAAAACTTTTTACGCGTTTTTCAAAACGGCAGCTGCGATTCAGACAAAACTACTTGACCGATTTTGTTCAAAGAGGTGTCAAACGGCTCAGAATTGTCATAATTCTTGTCTAAATCTCCAATTTTCAAATACACAAATTTTTTATTTTTTTTTGTTTTCTTTTTTAAACTAGACTACAAAAAAAAGGAACAACAAATATTGTAATTTTCAAGGAGCCACCATTGAAATCGATATCGATAATTTCCTGTCGCTACAGTAGTGTGGCCATACCACTGTCGACGATTTGGGTATTTTTGTTAGGGTTTTCTTTTTAATTCTATTGAATGTTGCTGGCAGTTTTCTTGCGAATCAGTTAAATAAAATTGCTTGCGATGGCCTACCAAAGGAAAGCTGATGATAAACAAGTCATCTGCAGTTAAACGCAAAGCGCCACCATAAGTTTGCTCTCTGACAACAATGCATGATCCCAGCTATCAATCCTAGTTACAATCAAACGCAAAAATTATTTTACATGTTGCTTTTGTCAACTTGAATCGTCGATTAATTTCGTCAGTAAAGGTGTTAGGCCTCCCCCTGTACTTTCTTGCAATATTTATTCGCTGCTCTTCCTCTACAAATTCCATTTCCTTTGCGTTGAGGTGAAAAATTCGTCGCAAGTGTAGAAGCTGCTTGTCTATCGATAGATATATCGATTGCTAGCAGTTAAAATTTTAACGGAGCATGATTTGCAGTTAAGTTTGTTGCTCCAAACCAAACATGAGACACTAAAATTCGACTAACCTGCCGTTGAAGTTTCATTGAGAAATTGTAAAGAAGTCAACTAAGGAGCTTAAAATACGTATTTAAAAAAAAATTAAAAAGAAAAAAACCAAACAATTTGGAGGACGTCGGGCAAATAGGTTATTTGGTAGCTTTTTACAAAAAGTGGTCGAAAACGAGCGAGTAAGGCCCCTTGGAAACCAAGTTTGGAGCAATATCTTTATGGTTAGAGCTTATGTTGGAAAAATCTACTTTGGAACCATAGTATGGCTTTCTTAATGTTCAAAAATGGAAGAAAAAATATGATTGGGAGATGGTATTCGTTCAAATCTTGGTTGGGTCTACAATATTGAAGCTTTGAAATCTTTTAAAAAAAATTTAACAAATGATTTTGCGAATTATTCCATGAACTTTGAAGTCGGGTATCGAGGTTGCAATTTTGAAAACTATAGCATTGTACTTTAAAAGAGAAAGTTGAGTGACATTTTTCTATACATAAAAATTTTCAGAATTTATTTCTTGATGGATAAGTAATACAATCCCCTTAAAATATTAGTTAGTAATCTTGATTTGATTTGTTTTTTTTTTTTGGTATTTTCATGCATTGAATATTTGACTTAAAGTAATTTACATAATTAGTGGTAATATTTTTTGGTATTACAAGTGCTGGCAAAAAGGTATCGGACCATTTTCTCAATTGAATAAAGTCTTAATGGAGATTGAGAAAATTGTCTTGATGGCTCAAATTAAGTTTGTTTGTTCGAGCTACTTCCGTTACATGGCGGCGGGTTAACTAGGCTCGTTCCAGGTCAGATCAGATCAGGTTCGTGGGGGGGTAAGGGGGAAGAAGTACGGGCCTACAAAAGCGTTGCCTCTGCACAAATATGGAATATGATTTAGATATTAAATGCTTTGGACCACACATACACACACACACAAGACGGTGAGTAAAATCGGGGTGCTTAACGGGTGATTGAGAGCTTTCTCTACAGGACCGCACTGGGCTCTGCCTGGCGATAATACTTACGCGCCTGCACATTGAGATCATCCAAGAGAAACTCATTGGAGGATTTTGAGCGTTTGGGAAATAACAAAGCATTGCGCAATGGGGTGACATGGGCAATGGCCACCTGACTACGTGATTTGTGGCTGTTGACCGGCTTGGGTGGTGGCTTGGGGGCGGGTTTTTGCTTAAGCGAAGGTCTTTTCAGCTGCTGCACAAAGGACTTACTCAGGGTTGAGCCACGATTGAAGTCCGGCTGATTCAATTGCAGTTCACCCGGATATTTCTGAAGCCTGGACTCGGTCTTAAGACGCTCAAAGAGATGGGTTAGGGTTCTAGAGCGGGGTGGAGCTGGTGCGGGATATTTTTGAAAATGGTTAAGCTGTGGGTTACTGTGCTTGGTGGTGATGGTGGTGGGCGTGGTCGAAGCAGTTGTCTGAGTTTTACTGGCAAATACATCATCATCCAGCTCACTCAGACTGACCAGCATATGCTCATCCTCGTAAAGGTCGTCGGTGTTGGTCAGGTCGTCCTCACCTTCGTCATCGTCATCATCATCATAACGCTTAAAGATCTCATCAAAAGCGGCATTTACAATAAATGTCTCGTCCTGCAACTGTTGCTGGCTGAAACCAAACTGATTCTGGCGATAATCCTGATAGATGGCATCAGAAGGCAGCTGCTCGCTGGATAGGGCCCGCCTCTGCAAGCTGGCAAAAGTGGGCTGCGAGCTTTCGTGCTGGGATTGTGCTCGTGCGCGTAACTGTTGCTGGAGCAACTTCTGGCGTTGCAGTCGCAGACGCAACTCTTGGGACTTGAGCTTAAGCTGATTGTATTTACTCTGTCTGCTGGTGTTGGTGTTGTTGGTGATGGTATTGGCGGTGGCATTAGTTTGACTCAACTTACTCAACTTACTCAACTCGCGTTCCTGCTGCAGTGCCAGCGTCTCAAATGTGTGCACATGTTTGCCCACATGCGTGCTGATCTCGGGTATACCCAAGTCCCCGCTAAATAGATCAGCATTGCGTTTGCTTAAGGTGGCATGCCCATGCCTTAAAGGTGGCACTGGACAGCGCCGGGGCTGCTGCTGCTGCAGTCGCCCTGCCTCTGTGGGGAATTGTTCTAGAAATTCGGCTGCCTCCTGCTGCCAAAGCAGATTGCCCAGCTCATCATGACCGCTGCAACTGGCATGTGTGGTGGTCTGGTTTGGAGTGTGGTGTTGTTGTTTTGGTGTTGTGTTTGATTGGCAGTTTTTTTTTCAAAGCAAAAAATAAACAAAATCTGATTAGCTAAAGGTGACTTGGTTGAGCAGGGACCAGGCTTAGGATGTACCTTAAACCATATTCTACCTTAAGTTTAAACTGTCTTATATACAAATACAGGTATAACACTTTTTTTTTGGTTTTGGTTTGGTTTGGCAAATATTACCTAAATTCTAAGCTATATTTTTCATTTAAACTAATTAAGCTTAACAGGAAAATAACAACAACAACACAAACATTTGCCTAAAAAGTGGGACAGATAACCTCCATTTAGTGTGCGTGTGTGTGTTTCTGTGTGGGAGTGGTATAAGGACTAACTGGTTGATGTTGATGATTTCTGGGAGGAATGATTAAATATTTTGAAAGATTCCTAAAAGGAAAATTCCTTTTTTGAACATCTAAAGAAGTTTCAGCTAATCAATAATTTATTGCTTGATTTGAGCTTAAGTAAAAAGGTACTATCAAGACAGCATCGATTGAATACTCAGTATATTGAATGATTTTCATGTGCTGAACACGAATATAATTTCGGAATTGTTTCATAATATTTATTAACAGTCTTAGACGCATTTTGTAAGCAAACTATTCCTTTGTTTTGACTCTCTTTGACATTATCGTAAGAACCTGTTTCTTAGATTTAATATAAATAATCCCCCACAATTCTACGATTTTTTTAAGCGAAGATATACAATTTTGAATACAAGTGTTAAATATAACGGAATTTTGTACTGCCCAGAAGTATGCAATGGGTTTTGTTAAAAGTTTCATTAGAATTCAATACAATTGACTATTGCAATATGGACAGAAGAAACCTTTTCACATTACTTGAAGACGGAAATAGGGGTAAGACAAGGATGCACACTACCTCCCCTACTCTTTGCGCTTTGCCTAGAGCACTTGCATGATGCGCTAGGAGGCGGATTGTCTGTAGAAGACTTCAAAACATGACCAATCAGCCGGATGAGTATTGCAGTAAATAGGGAATGGCGGTGAGTTAGTATAAGTCTGGAAATATGGTATTCAGGAAAGAAAGCAGACTATCCTTATTTGAAGGATGGTCCGACAAGACAGAAGTATTAAAAACATCATCCGAATTTAAATATCTGGAAGTCCTTTTCATGTCCATCGTGTCATTTGATAAGCATGTGCTTATAAGGTGTATTAAGGCCAAAACAAGAATTAACATGACGCGGAATAACTTCCAGAAATAAAGGAAGATAAACCTAAATGCAAAATGGAAGCCTTTAAGTGTATTAGTTCTTTTAGTCCAAAAATATGGTAGCTGAAGTTTGGGGAGGAGCACTCTTTACAGAAGACGACAGAGCACAACTTATCTTTAAAAAAAAGTTATAGGGGGGTGACACAGAAATCTCAGGAGATTTTCGTATGAACGATTGAATTTTGAACTAAACTAGGAGAACTTTAGATGTAAAGTGACTGAAACGTTGCAGGCTATTGGATTATAGAGAAGGAAAACCGTACGCATCAAATCTACTTGTCATTGAATAGTCGGTTGCAAATCTCTCAACTTTTGTAATCTAATCTAGTTGCCTACCATTTTGACGACATTTTGCATTTAGGGGCAAGCATTTTAGCTCGAAATGAAAGCGTTTATACGAAATTCTCTAGAGATTTCTGGGTCATTCCCGATACATTTGTCACTTCAATAAAACCTTTAATTCTGATAGAAGAATTTGAGAACTACATGTAGAAGCACAAACTACTTAAAGACTCAGATATTTAAGAAGGTATTTGGCGGTGCTAATGGTTTTATTTTATTTATATTTATTTATATTAATATCACAAGGCAACGAAATAAAACCTTTTTTAAATATATTAAAGGGCTAGTGGTCCAGATGGTTTTCGTTTGAAAACCAAATCGAACGATTTTCATTCAGATGTTTTACTACCAACTGGTTGCCCTTTGATAACTACCTTAACTTAGTCAATTAGACTAGCAAAACAAACAAACTAAAAACTCTGAAAAGTAAATAATTAATAATTTTGAATTCACCGGCTCCAAGCAATGTGAATTCGAGTGACTCTATCGAACTGTGAAAACCAAAACAGGTAGCCAAATCGAATTCGAGCAAATTTACCGAAAGTGAAAACCTGAACCAGGCCTGTATATTTGATAAATGGTTTTGTTAGCCCTTATATCGACTCTGACTACAACAGGCTGTGAATCGGGGCATAGCTGGCCGGCAAATAAAAATCACCCACCGAGTCGGAGTCGTTATTAGTTTATTTGATAATTTTGTTAGGCTTTCTTTTTTATGCAGCTTTAGTAAATAAGCCTTTTTATAGCGTGTTTACAAATTTGTTGACAGCCTTTTTTTGTCGACTATTACTAAATGAATAACTAACACGAATAGGTTTTTGCAAAATGTTTAACACGTTTAGATTTTTAGGAATTCAAAGTTAAAGTAGTTTATTATGGCTGCTTGGATACTTTTTAGAAGCGCTTTGTAGGAAAACTATACTTGAAATAATACGATAATTCGACAAAATCAAACTTCTTGGAAAAACCCAAGTTGAGACTCCCAAATTTGGATAAAAATGCCTTTTGAAAGCATCACCTCATATACAATTTTAAAACTGTAGTTCTAGGTTCTCGTTCTTTGGGTAATTTAGCGACAACAATCTTAACTTATTTGTTAATGGTTCAATTTGAAAGTCTACAAAATTCATCATTACAGGAGCATTCTTTAAGATAACTCCAAAAGGGGTCAACCACAATTCTTGAATATCTTTAAAAGCGCACGATAAATTTTTGTTGAAAACTAAATTTATAATGGCAAAATGGGCTATTATGTCTTGGGTATTCCGGGGGGTTTTTTTTTGTAGTACCGCCTTCTTCATTATTAGAATATCTTCTGGGTTCTGCAGAAGTCTGCATGATTGACACTGACTGGAGAGACTCCTTAAGATCGGCACAGGTTTGGAATTCTTTCCAGAAATACATTCATCCAGGCATACTAATACCAGGACAAGTCAGTGTCCCATAAGTTTAAGACTCTGCCAATCGCCACAGATTTCTGGGTGCTTAAGGCCCGATTCGAACTGATGAATCTGGTGTCTCACACTTACAACATGTGGCCTTTCCCCTATGAAACACTGAAAACTGGATGACTTTGAGCATTTCCTAAGAAGAACACCTGGTATAAAGACAGATATTATTAGTAGCTTGGATGATAGAGGGAGTAGTACATGGGTAGACCAGGTGAACTTTATTAAGCTAGTCTTAAAATATCGAGTGGGAGTTCAAGAAGGTCTGAATAAGTCTTCAATGCGTGCAATGTGCTACACTTGCCACTAGCTGATGAATAACCTGGTATTTGGGGAAGATCCGGAAAGCCAGGTGGAGTTAACAGTGTGAGGACTTGGTTTGGTAGTATTATTTATATAAAATATCAAGTACATAACTACTTCCTACAAAGCGGGCCTAAAAAGGATCCAAAAAGGCATTTTATGCAACTTTGAGCTCAAATTCCTAAAAACTTAGACGTGATTGACCATTTCTGAATATTCATATTTGTATTCAACACTGGAAAATCATCTAAAATCACCTCTAGCCATTTCAAATTTTCAAGAGCATCCTTTGCGTATCGTTGGTCGTTTTGAACACAGCTCCTCAAAATGGTATATCTTCGCTTAAACAAATCGCAGAATCGTTTGGGATAGATTGTTTTAAAGCTAGGAAGTGAGCCAAAAATCGGAGTTTATCTCTTAAATTGATACTAATAAAGGTCAAAATATGTCTAAAATTAGAAGCATGCACTCAAATTACCGACAAACGAGATGTGATGAACCATTTCCGAAAACAGATTTGTGTTCAGCAACCCTTCAATAAACTGGATATCGATTTAAATATTTATTAAAGCAGTATTTTCATTTGTCGAGATCCCATCTGAGATGGGTGAAAAATACATCAGCTTACTTTTGAGTTGGCTGTCAAAAAACTCATAAGAGAACTAAGACTGGATTTATACGGTGGAGCAAACTTTATGAGGTTCTTGAAAAAGCTTTCGTTTGTAGGAAAGAGGTGTAGAAGGGCAAGCAACTCGACTTCACCTTTTTACCACAAGCATGAGCTTTTTGGAAAGCTCCATGAAGCAAACTTCACCGTGTAAGACCCGTTTAAGACTGGATTTACACGGTGGAGAAAACTTCATGAAGTTCTTGAAAAAGCTTTCGCTTATAGGAAAGAGGTGTAGAGGGGCAAGCTTCAACACTACACTTCTCTTCCACACGAATGAGCTTTTTAAAAAACCTCATGAAGTTTGCTCCATGGTGTAAAACCCGTCTAAGATAGTTTACTTTCCATGCAGCTTTTCCTATATTTTAGTGCTTCTCAGCTTGACTATTAAATCTCTGTTATATCTCATTTCAGAAACTTTTACGGGATATCAGACAAGTGATAATACAGCTTAAGTATCCGGCAACGCTAATGCTTAACAGAAAACGGCTTCTGGCGACAAAACTTTCATGCTTATTTAACACCCGAATAAAGTTTACTTTGATACAACCGATCCAAATAGCTCACACACACATGTTCGTTGTTGAGTTGTATTCCAACAGACCTTGTGGGCGTCCTGATTTAGAATCAATTCGTTTGATTGTAGGTACGGCTTAACATCGAATGAGCGAAAATCAACTAGTATGAGCTTTTGCATCGGCTGAGACAGCGCTGCTGATAGAGATGGCAAAGAGAGCGAAAAGCTTGCTTTGGAATTATTAGCAGACCAATCAAATGAAGAGACAAGAAAAATGTGCTAGTGTTGGTGAGAACAAAAGCCGATCTACTTGCAAATATCTTCAATTAGCCGAATGTTGCTGAACAGCACGATAAGTTTGACGGAATGGCTCAGATTTAAGTCAACGATGAGTTTTGTGGAATGAATACACTCATCCGCTCGTCGGACTGATTGGAATGAACCTGATTTTACTCAACGCTGACTTTTGTTGATTGATTAAATATAAGTAGGAATTCTTGTATAGGATGCAATCAAAAAAAATTGGATTTTTGCAGTTCTCTGATTACTTATCTAAATGTAATGGTTCGAGTTGTGCAGAGTATGCATGTCAGCTTACCCACACACTTTCATTTGAATGGATTTCCCGTCTTATGTGCTGCTGTTAAGTTACTTTTACAAATAAAAGCCAATCTTCTGTTTTCATACAGCTAAGCTTATATAACCAATGATTAGCTGAAACTCACATGGAAATTCCCTACAATTTTCTGGCATATTCTTGCTTCTGCCCAAAAGATTTAAGACCCTTAAACAAAGGAGCAGTAAAAATTGATTGAAAACCAAAAAGTGCAACAAATTGTTGAGCCATTTAAGTGTTCATTTTCAGTGGGGGGTGCTTTATGGTTTTACATGTACATCTACCATTTACGTGTGTGAGTGTGAGTGTGCATGTATGTGCGCCAGTTTAATAATAGTTATTATCAAATGGCAGACTATCACTAGAGCTGGAATAGTGTTGCTGTGGCTGTAATTGTTGCTGTTGTGGTACTATTTGATTGTTGCTGCTGTTACGCTTATTCTGCTGCTTTTGTTGCTTGCTAATGACCTTGAAATCATCTTGAGACTTGCTATTCTTAGATGCCTGCTTACTTTTGTGTGCCTTGCCGTGTTTGGTATGCTTGAGACTATGATGTTGCTGGTGTACTGGCTGTGGCTGCTGCTGCTGTACATGTGGATGACTGTATCGATCGCTGATGTTGCTATGATAATGGTGCTCAATATGGGCTATATTACTGCTGCTATGATAATGTGGATGTGGCTGTTGATTGGAGTTGTCGCTGGCGGTGCCGCTACTGCCATAGCTATATATCTGGGACTTGGACTGACTGCGATAAGGCTGCTGTTGCTGTTGCTGATAGTGATCGAGGCTATCAAATGTCTGCAAATATTGGGGATTGATCTGGGTGCAGTAGCCATCGCTTTTGTTTGGCTTGCGATCGAGTGTGTTGCGTGTGTGGGTGTTGTAGCTAAGATGTTGGTAATGGGACTCGGGGTGGGATTTCGTACCATTCTTCAATGGCAAAGGAGGCGGTTGTGGTTGTGGCGATTTTCTGTTTGTGTTGTTGCTGCTGTTGTTGTTGTTGCCATTCGACTTAAAACTGCTGTTGCCGCTGTGCAGGGAGAGACTGTTGCTGCTGTGATGGTTGCTGTTGCTGCCGTCGTTTTTAGTTTTGATGGCTATAAATGCATTGGGCAGCGGTGGCAATGGTGGGGTGCCTGTGGGTGTATTGGTGGTGGTAGTTGGGACCGTGGCTGAGTCCCTATCCCGCTCCCGCTACGCGATGTGATGACCGCCAAATGTGCGCAGAACTGGCACGCTCTGATTTGTTAATGTTAGTTGTGGTTGGTGGTGGTGGTGGTGGTGTAGGATCGGTGGTTACAATTGTGGTTGTTGGTGTGTGCGTGTTGTAGTTGTTGTTGGTAAAAATGCGTTTTTTTCGGAAAATGAAATGTCAGAGCGTAAAAAGAGACGAAAAAAGGAAAAAAGAGTAGACACTTATCATATAAGTTTGTGGTGTATGATATAAGAGTTTAAGTAAATATTTCTTCAATTAGAGTATACGTAGGAGTCAGTGAAAGTGTCGGCCTGACTGTGAGTGGGAGTGGGGAGTGTGTTGAAGTGTGCGTCAGTTATGGATTTGGTCTTTGTCACATTTAATTTGTACAAGTGCAAAATCATAATTAAAACATATTAAACTACATTATTTACATTAGATATATACAGAATACATACGATTACTGGGACAGAGATTTGGGAGACTTAAGAGGTGTTTCCGTACACATTTTTCTAGCTAAAATTAGAGGCAAACTTCATGCTTCAATAAACAAAACAGCTGCAGTTTCTCCCCATTGACTGAATTAAAAAAAAAAAAATAAAAAAATAAAAGAAAACAGCTTGCATTTGATTCTCAATTTTACGGGCAATGTTAACCCTCAAAATCACAGGCAGATTTAAAAACAAGGCTTACTATGTTTCTCGAAAATAAACATGGACACACACCAGAGTGAAAAGCGAATTGGAATCACTTGTTAACCTCAGAGAGCCAATAAGCGCATTCAGCATTATTTTGAAAGATTAATAAAATATGACAAACAAAATTAGAAATATTAATATTCGACAACTGAATGCGCACCATTGTTAGCTATTAGTTTTCTATTATTTTTTCCGTTAAGTGCCTTGAAAATATTAGAACTTACACAACCCTGGGGAATAGACTTTTTGGAGTACTTGCAATTTTCTTATACGTACGTAAGCAGTATAACGAAGTCTTTACGTGGCCAAATAGGCTGTTAAGGCAGAACAGAAGAAGTGCATGCTGCTTCTTATTTTTCTTATTTAATTTGGTTTTTTCTTCTTTGATAATCAAGTCCAAGAAATTTCATTCGTAAAATACTTTTCGTGACAAGTCTGCAATGCATTATGATCTCAGTAGCTTTGTGCAGAAATTAAACGTGCGCTGTGCAAAAATTGAGAAAAATATTACAATATTTGGTTGCCATTTCTTATTTAGACTTTGTTAAGTATTCGGGGCACTAAGTTAAACCCAATTTTTCTTATAATTTTTAGATATAATTAGCTTACAATAAAACAAGCTCAACGACTCTTAATAAAAACAAAAGAAGGAAGCAGAGCTTCAGGGCAACCCAAATGGAAAGCGCGCTTCTTAAGTATCCGATAATTTTGCGCAAAGCCAAAAATTTAATAATCTTATACTGTCTTGATGGACTGAGGGATCCATCTTTATATTTTGAATCTCCAGGTTGAAGAAATGCCCCAAAAAGGATACCGCACATTTTGTGTGAGAAACTGCCCATAGTTTTTGATGGTCCACTGATCAATTGCTTTCATTTACATTACAGATACAGCTAGAGAGCATAGAAGTTGTTTATGTTCATAGAATAGCCAAGCTAACTTTATGAGCACTGAATTTTCAAATACTGCTTTCAAACATATCGTTTTCTTATATTCAGAGATAAAATAGTGAATATTATACTTGTATCAAGAATGTTTAATGTTGGAAAATCGATAATTATGAAAGTTTTTGAATAGAAGTTGATGTTTTAATGATTCAAGAGCTTAAATACTTGAACCAAGTAAGAAGCATTCTCAAATCAAGTGGAAAAATAGAGAAAAGTTAACTTCGGCTCGACTGAAGTTTGTTTACGCTTGTAGCACATTTTTGTAACTAATTTGAAAACAAACAAGTTCTTCTCACTAAAACTACTTTTCTGACTCTACTTTTCTATGACAGCTATACTTTATAGATGACCGACTTCGACCAAACTTAGTGGAATCATGGGAAATCATAGTAAACTAAGAAATACAAGGCTTAGAGGCGTTTTCTCTGAAAACAAAAAAGTTTTTCTTACTAAAACTATTTTTTCGACCGATCATTCCTATGGCAGCTATAACCTATAGTCATCCGATTCTGACAAAACTTTGAAGAATTGTGTGAAAGCTTATAAAATAAATATCGGTCAATTTTAAAGAGGTTTACATTAAAAAACAAAAAAGTTTTTCTTACTAAGACTATTTTTCTAACCTCTCTTTTCTACAGCAGCTATACTATATAGATGTCCGACTTCGACCAAACTTGACAGAATCGTGGAGAAGCATAGAGAACTAGTAAATACGGAGTTTGGAGACGTTTGCTTTGACAACAAAAAAGTTTTTCTCACTACAACTAGTTTTTCGACCAATCGTTCCTATGGCAGCTATATGTTATAATCATCCGATCCGGCCGGTTCCAACAAATGTGCCGCGTATTTAAACCAGAAAACTTCGTGCAAAGTTTGGTTGCGATAGCTTTAAAACTGACGGAGGAGATAGCAATCTAGTCCCTCAATTTTCAAGACATCGAGCTGAAATTTTGGACAGAGGTAGCTTTTAGCTTTACACTGCTAACTTGTTGCATTGTTACTTCTTGTAGCTGCCATGGAATATATATGTGTCAAGTGTATTAATAGTTCGGCACAGACGAAGTTAGCTTTGCTTTCTAGTTTGTTTAAATTTATTTTATAGAAATTCAGCATTAGTCTCTGCCTGTCTAATGTCAGTCCAACAGCTGTCCCTTCATGCAATAGCTGCCGTGCCATAGCTGCTTCAGAATTTCAAAACAAAATAAGTGCAAATATGGAAAGTGCTCTCCGCTGGGCGGTTTCTATACACTACCCCCTCTCCGATAAAGAACTAAACTGCGAAAGCGGGTTCAATGCTATGCTATTAAATTTGCTTGATCTCATCTCACAGTTTATTTACCTTACTCCCCTCGCCTAACAGCAACAAACTGAGAACGAATTTAGATCGATTTTAAGAACGAAGAAAATTGAAAATTCAAGAACTAAGAACTATATAGGCATATTAGCAGCGTGGAGTAAAAAGCTAGTACTTCCGCCGAAGCTGGAATTTTCCAAAGGATATGAAATATAATTATCCTTTAGATTATTTTCAGCTCCGTTGGATGACTAACGGAATATTAGAGACGTATCCACTCCAAATGGATCTTTTCTTGGGGTTTTTTTTTGTGTGATGTAAGAAGAACTTACTCCGAAATATATGCTGAGTGATATTTTTAATTTATCTGTCGGCTGGTCACACTAATCCATTAGCAGTGCTTTATGAAAAAAACAAATTGACAGTTGATCTCAAAATCAGTTCTCAAAACATTTTTATTGTGATAGTCAAATGTTACGGCCTCTACGGACTTGCGACGTAAGTAATTCAGCATCGTGGAATGTAGCTCCAGTGTGACCTGACTTTACAGCAACTAACGCCCAAAATGGAAGTTCTGGTGTATCAAAATTTAAGTGATTTGGGTATTTTGTTTTGAAATTATTAATTTGTTAAATTTTACTTCGCCCTTTAAGTATAGACGTACGGACTGGCAATGCAAACCTAATCAAACACTTCGTGATTCCGTTCTCAACGATGTGTTTTGGGTCCACTCCCTTTTGCCTTGAATTACAAACGCAACTGAAAGTGTTTTTGTTTTATTCTCAGAACATCTCACAAAATACTTTTTCCTTTAAAAACTTTCACACAACATTGCCTTTTGGATTTGCCTTTCAACTGTAGGCCCATTTCCTTTGTGCAAAAATTAGAAGCACTCAAGACAAGAGTTTCTGAGAAGCTCAGATTGTGACTTTGGCTTTTATATAATTTTAGAGAAGCGGCTGAGATGCTTAACCACAAGCTTTAAACAAAATGGGTTTCGGTTCATCGTTCGTCGCTGAGTGCTTAATTTTCGGACCTGTTTGTATGCATGATAAAAAGTTCAGAGACGCATTCAACCCCCTAGCTAATTAGCCAGCGTAATTTGAAAAAAAAGTGAGCAAAAGTTGTGGCATTTAAGTTGCAAAGTAGTGTGGATGGAAGTGGTCGTGTGGGTGGTCCAAATTACTTTGGGGTTGGCTGGGGTAATTTTACATTAAATTAAAAAAGTTTCCAACCGAAGGTCTCTCACATGATGTGTGTGTGTGTGTGTGTGTGTGTGTGTTTACTGAATGCACTCTCAAAAGTGCACTGCAGGGTGCACTTGAAGACGAAGAAGTTCTCTCCGCTTGCGCTTAACATAAAAGTTGACAAGCGTTGACATAATTTTACGCGCAATGACAAGTTGAAGGAGCCGCAGGAAGTGAAGGCAAATAAGCGCGTAAGTAAGTGGCAGCCACAAAGAGAAGAGAAAAAAATAGTAAGTAACATTTTCTGCCTCATTTACTATGCATGCACGGAAGAGAAATTGTATAGTGTGGCAAGTACTCGCATTTGGATAATGATGGATGACATTGCACTTAATCGACAAATATCATAAGACGGCCTTAACAACAACGTCATCAGCATTTCCAACATGGGGCAAGTTGGGAGACCCAGCGGAAGTTCAACTCAGTGCCACAAGAATTTGAAAAAGTTTGTAAACAAAACTTTTGTGCACTTTGCGAAAAAAGAAGCAGCAGCAGTAGCAGCAGCAGCATGGCCACCTCCTCTGCCTGTCAACGGCACAAAGTTTGGCACACGGCAAATGCTAAACTTGCAGAAACTGGTACTCCACTCTGCATCCAACAACAGCAGCAGCCAGCAGCAACAGCAGAAGCTTTCATCAATTGTCCAGCGGATGTTTGGCTCAGCTTTCGGCATGACACTCGCAGCAACATCCGCCTCGCGCTACATCCGGTTGCTCCCTACAAAGCCAACTGCACTTGGTAAATATTACTTTGCTATTCTGTTGAAGAAACTGCTCCACGCTAATGTTGCTTTGTGTACAATTGCAATAACTGCGAGCAGCTCGGCAGAGCGAGTGTTTGAAATGCGTTTACCCCAAACTTGTACTGCAAAGAATGCCCAAGATTGTTGATAGTGGAGGCCAAGTTCCATAGAAAAGGCAAATTGCTCAAGTAAATAAAACTGTAAACTCTGGTGTTTACGCTGGCTGCCTTTTATATTTCGGGAATAATCAAATGTTAGTGTGACTAGGCGTGTTTTTTTTCCACATTCATTGTCATCTTACGAGAGAACTCAACAGCATCTGAACTGAAACATTATACTTGTACAGTTTCGGTGACGCGTGCTGAAATAATAGTACGGTAAGTACGAAAATACTTGATTCAAAAGCAAATTGTAATATCAAATACCATTTGTTCAATCCTGAAATACTTGATTTTAGACTGTTTTGGGATATATTAAATATATTTGGAATTATTTATAATTATAGTTATAATTAGACCTCGGATTTTGCATAATTTTGAAGGATTAAGATAGGTGAATTCTGGTCCTAAGTCAAGCCCGATTATATCTTAAAATATGAACAGCTCTTACTTTCTTGAAGTCCAGTAAATTCTAATGCCAGCCCAAAAACATTATAGAAACAAAATGAGAGTATTTCAAACAAGTACAAATTGTTCTTGATTTCAGCCCCTACAGTAACTATTTCCCGTTTGTTCTTGAACGGGGTCCTTGTATTGAACCAAAGAAATATCCAAGGTTCATAACCAAAGAGCAAGTGGCAAGCAAATGTAACTCAGAAATTTACCATCACTCCATAACAAAAGTGTTAGAACCAGTTGGGAATTTAAAGAGTAGACGCGCTTAAATATTATTCGCAATTTCCGTTGCATGCATGTCTGTGATGTACTCAATCTAACTTATTTTGTACTTAAACTAAGAGCTCGCTTTTCTTGAATTTTTCATTTCATTGTAAGTACAAAATGTTCTTGATTCAAAATTGTTTGTACTCATTTCAATAATATTAACTGTCATATTTGGGTTCTAGAATGTATCGTACTCAATTTAAGTACACCCAAGAACGAATCATACTTTAAATTTTAAGTGCAAAACGGTTTAAATTCAATCCTGTTTGGTCTAGAACGAACGTAGCCGTTTTTTTCTGAGTGTAATCGGATAAGCGGTATTCGAGTTATTTGCAAAAGAATGTTTACTGCAAACAGCATCAAAACGCATACTGAGCATACATTTCTGTTGGTACAGATTTTAATACAGACGGGCTTGACCGACTTTCTTGTTATATAATTGTTGAGTTAAAAAAACATACAAACGGCAAGTAAGAAAGTCGGGCGAGCCCGACAAAAACATACATACTTTGTACTACAACCTGCGTTTAAGGACATGTCACGAAGTGAACGTGAGCAAACATTGAGTTTCATGCGAGAGCTTCAGTGATCCGTGAATTAAGATCAAACATCGGCAATGCAAAAACATTTTTTTGTTGAAAATGTGCCTAACGTTTTACTGTATTTATTATTTATTCCATTGAAATGAAATCAACTTTTGCAAGAATTCCAAGAACCCCGAAAATTTCGCGTTTCCCAATTGTAGTAAATCTGCTGTTAACTCTTATGTATCAGAAACGAGAGCGTAAGTTAAAGTCGGCCCTGCCCGACTTCGAAATACCCGTTACTCAGCTCAGCTCGGATAAGTATGCAACATTTTTTTAACTCGGCCATTTGTTATCCGATCCTTTTGAAAATTTGTGAGATTGAGCTTGATATCTTAAAAATTGTGGGAGTTATTCATTATTTTTTATTGCGGGGGCGGGTGGGGGCGTGGCCAAAATTTGAAACAAACTTGATCTGCCTAGAGACAATACTAGCTTACGTATAAAATTCGGTTGCTCTAGCTCTTCTAGTCTCTGAGATCTAGGTGTTCATACAGACGGACGGACGGACAGACGGACATGGCTATATCGACTCGGCTGTTGATGCTGATGAAGAATATATATACTTTATGATATCGGAGATGCTTCCTTCTGCCTGTTACATACATTTGCACGATATAGTATACCCTTTTTACTCTACGAGTAACGGGTATAAAAAAGACTTTGACAATTGATTTTACAGCCCCCGAAAGGTCCAAGACGAGCTCCTTTCAATCTCTTGGCTTTGTGCTTCTAAGTTTTTCACAATAGAAAGGGACCTACGCCGAATCCGAATGGAAAAGTTTGACTAGCTTTTTCATGGCTAGTTGCTTCAAAGCGTCAATAGCCTGTAAAGGTGACCGGTTAAGAAATGTTTTTCATGTTATGCCCGCTGGGCCACACCCGGCCACAATTGCAAATTATAAAATTGCACTATAAAATCACTCTATCATTTCTGTAAGCCAAAGACATGTTTCGAAATCGGAACGCTGGTTTTAACTGAGGATTTAGTCAAAAAAATGCTCCACTTTACAATGCAATTGTCAACTTGAACCGAGTCACATTAAAAGTTGGTTATGCCGGAAGTATAAAAGGTGGACCGCATGCCGCACCACCACTAAACTGACCAACATGCCCGCATATTACCACATAAATTACAGTCTTTTAATTCCATGTAAGTGTGTGTGTGTAAGCCAGACTGGGGCATCCAAATGTAAAATTGGTGCGAAATGCTGTTGCGTGCTTAAATTAAATGATTAACACAGATATTTACAACATGGCCAACCAGCAAACCACTGGGCTAAGGTGGTTTGCAGTTGGGCAGGGAGGGCGGCACGCACACCTGTGTACGACTCATTTCAACACGGGATACGGTGCTCGGTACACGGTTTGTGGTGCTGGACAACGGTCATGATGCTTGTTTTGTTTGCTGATTGCGCAAATATTTGCGCAGGCATTAAACGCCGAATTGATGGGGGCCACCTCTTTGGGACAGCCCGGCTCCTCTGTCTGGTGTGGCCACAATATAAATTTAAATATTAACGCGCTTCGACTTCACGCCGGGTCTGGCGATGAGTCTGTAGGTTTTTTTGTTTCTGACTTCTTGACCAAACACGAAGCGAAAGGCAAACGTTTGCCTTAATGTTAACAGCCGCCGCCGCCGACTCGTCGTTACTTTTTATGGCACGCACAAAATTTCTGTTCGGTCATTACCACCCCGGAAAACGAAGAAACGACCAAAAAGGTACAACAAAAATTGTGATTATGAACACAAATTTGTGCTTAAATTGTGTGGCAGACCGCATTTTTTTTATTAAAAACCCGCCTAGTCATTAAATTTTATTACAAGTTTAATTTTTCAATAAGGCTCCACCGAAAAGGTGAAAGGACATTTGAAATTGAAGCGTTTATTTTGGAGAAAAATTAGTCAACCTAACAAACTTCGAATTGGGGTTTGAGAACATTTAAGAGCGACCTATCAATCTTTATTAAATTGCAAGTTAGCACAGCTGAAGAGAGGACTGTTCTCTGCAGTATCAGACACCTGCAAAGTGTATTTCCTCGTCTGTATAAATCTTTTCGCCAAGCGCACTAATTTATCAACCCTCAGCCCAAACGGCTAAACCAAGAGATTAACGAATTATGTATGGCAGATGAGGAGTCTCAAAGTCGAAGTGGCCTGCAAAAGTGTTAGCTTGAAGTTTTGCTCATAGCTTCTTAGATCACTAGTTAGCTTGGATTACCTGATCGGAAAATGTACTTGCAGTTCCAAGACTCACTACTGTATTAATCGGTGCTGAATCCAGAACTGAGCAGTAGTAATAACTGAATTCATAACTGGTTTAAATACTTTTCCAGTACTTCCCATTACAAGGACCAGTAAGTTTCTGTATCAAACACATCAACGACATTAACTTACTGGAACCTTTCTTAAGTTGCCATTCTTGACTCCCAATGGGCCAACTCTTAAAAATTGGAAGCTATCCTCCAGGCAAGCAAAGCCTGTTCTAAGCCGAACCGAACCAAAACGTAACCAAATCGCTAGTTCTAGCTGTTGAACCAAACAGGAAATCGAACCGGGTTTCATTCGGAAACGTTGTGCCGAATCGAAAACTACAAAGAAAGTGGGCTCTGTTCGGTTCAGTTCTCTGAAGAGTTGTAAATCGTAACCTAATATCCTTTTGTGTGGTAACGCTAATGGCAGTAGCTATAATCTGGTAATACCAATAGAAAGCTTTAACTTTTTTTTAGCATAAACGGCCCAACATGGATTTGATGTACTAGAGCTATTTGAGTTGCCGACAGTGAATTGAGAAAATGTGTTTCGTTTCGAAACTTCATAAAGAAGGTTATCGTTGAATTATTTTTCACTACTTTTGACTTGGACTATCTCATTGATTGATTAACTCAATTCTTTGTATGGCGATAAATCACAATCGAATTTCGCTGGTATAGTGAATTCAGTCGTGATTGTAGTTCGCTTAGCGACGAATTACGTAAGGGTCGTACTGTACTGGGAAGTACTGGGAAGCAAATGGTAGCCTGTTTTTTCGACCGAATGGGTCATGTGGCAACTGTTCCGTGTTAGCAACGCGGGACAGTCATTTCTTAGTGATAGACGAACATTTGCTTGACGGAAATCTTCGAAGAAATTCGCATAGCCAGCCGCCAAAGTTGAAATCATTCTCCATCCAGATTTTGCGAGCTCTTACTAACTACTGACCGGCCACTTGCTGTAGAGCCCTACTTTAGTACTCCATGATTTCTCATGATTCTTAAACATCAAAAATAAGCTGCGTGGTGAACAATTTTTCACCCCTTTTGAAGCTGTAGATAATCGCTTTAAGCCCATGTTTTGGAGTAGTGGAAGAAGTGCTTCGAAAATTGAATTGATCGGAAAGTGCATACACTTTAATTGAGAATATTAGGCCGATTCAATCCTTAGCGATGCCGGGTCGATGAAGCCTTTACGAATGCTTTGACACCAATTTTACAACATGCGGTTCAATTAATATAAGTACCTGTTGTCGGTGTGCAGTCTTTCCTTGGTAGTACCTTATTGATTTTTCGTCTACGCGAAAACCTCAGTTCAATCTAAGCCAATTGATATAAAGAGATTGTAGAAGGAATATGTCACGTACCTATACTTTTCTTACCGAGTACGCACTGTGTTTTTTTAACTGCAGTCATAGAGGTATAAGAATTTAAGATCAATATCAATATCAAATTATATCTGGCAACCAAATTTCAAAAGTGTGTGAAAGTTAAATAATATTTTCAATTGAAATGCTAAAAATTCACAAAAGTCTTCCATAAATTATTAAATTAATAGTGAACCACTTAACCGAACCCTGACAAGGACCCAAACGATTGTTTAAATACTAGGTGAACCACTTAAGCAAACTGCTGGTTTTTTTTGGAGCGGTTTGCATACTTGGTGTCTTCAACCTACTACCTATTTATTTGTATACACTTGCAGATTATGAAAATTGTTCAGATGTTTTTAATGCATAAAAGGAAACTGCTCGACCACATGAAGTATAAATATTCTTGATCAGAATAACGAGCTCTGTTGATATCGCCATGTCCGTTGCTCTATATGATTATATTTAGTTTTAAGCCTTTATTCTACGACATTTGCAGTGCTGTGCATTTGTCTAAGCCGGTCAAATTCGTTAACTAAAGCATATAACTGTCATTGGAGCGATCGGTGGGAAATGTAGTTGTAATAAAATATGCTTATTCGCATTTAGTGGAAACGTCTATAAGCTCATATTCCATAATTCCACTAAGTTTGATCTGCCAGTCGTTTGGCAGAGTTCTAGATTGATCGGGATAGACTTCCTACAATTTCGTACTTAAAATTTTGATCTTGAAAATACTTAAAATAATTACGAAATGTTCAAAAATTTTACAAAATATCTTTCAAATCATTGAAATAATAACAATAGTTGTTGAATGTAACACATTTCGCACTTACATTTAACAGAAAATTTACAGAAATACCGTACAAAATATCTGAAATTGAGTATAAAATAGACCAACAATGCAAGCATGAAAAAGATGGCAACGGAAAATGCGTACTATTTTCAAGTGAATTTGTTATAAAAATATAATATAATATTGAATATAACATTTTTCTTAAAGAGCAATGATAGTAGATTTCGGTCCTACAGGACTACCATCTTGATATTTCGTTAAATCATGGACCTTGGATCTTACCAGACTTATTTCTTTTTGACAAAGACCTCATTTGTATTCAAATTGTACACAGCATTTTTGGTTTATTGCAGCTGTTTGGGTTTGATCCTCTCTTATCTTGAAAACAAAATTTCTTGAACTTTAAGAATGTATATTTTGAGCAATTCTTTAGAGTTAATCGGGTTTGACTTAAGAACATTTAAGCCTTAAAATGTGATTTAAAAAGTTTTGAAATAATTTAAAATGTACTTAGGGCAGTTTTCTTCTGTTTCTGTTTTTGCAAATCTAACGTTTGGTGTCTTTGCACTGCTTATTTTTCAGTATTAGCTATCTTCTATCTATCCTATGCTATCCTTGCCAAAACAGGAACTCAAGAAAACGACTTTTAAGTATTCCCAAAAAACTCTTATAAGAAAATTTTTAAGGATTGAAAAATCGTTCTTAAAATAGTTTTTTATACTCTGTACCGTAGGAACATAGAGTATTATAAGTTTGTGCAAAAGTATGTAACAGGCAGAAGGAAGCATCTCCCGACCCCATAAAATATATATATCGATTCTTGATCAGCATCAACAGCCGAGTCGATATAGCCATGTCCGTCTGTCCGTCTGTCCGTCCGTCCGTCTGTCTGTCTGTCCGTATGAACGCACAGATCTCAGAGATGGTAAGAGATAGAGGTTTGACATGTATGGGACATATGCTTCTTATGTCTGCAGGCAGATCAAGTATATTTTCAATTTTGGCCACGCCCCCTCCCGCCCCCGCAATATGGAAAAAACGTCATATCTCCCACAGTTTTGAAGATAGATGGCTTGTTCCTTCTGGACATATTTAGTTATTAGGATAACTTATCGATCCGCCAAAGGAATGAAGAAGATCGGATGAACGGTTTTCGAGTTATGATCAAAAGACAAATTTTCTTGGTACAGAGTATGTTATAGTCGGGCTTGACCGACTTTCTTTCTTGTTTTTACTTGATTTAAGTATTTTTAGACTCATCATACTACTGACACCGTTTTTATTTAGTTAAACTACAAATATTTACATTTTTTAGATTCATTTAATGTGACTTTTATCTTTTTAATAGTAAAATCTTCAAATTTGTCAAATTAATTTGATAAAAATACATCTAAAACCCGGATTATAGACTCAAAACCTACAAAACCTAGACGAAACCGTGTCAAAAGTGCACAAAGACGAACAAATTAAAAATTTTAGCCCAAGATTATAATTTTTATAATCTCAAGTTCTTATATTTAAGAATTATTTAGTCAAATTTTTATATCGGTGTAAAGTTTCCAAGGAACGATCTCCCTCGAAAAATTAGTTGTGGTAGGAAACACTTTTTTCACATCATCGTCTTTAAAATGAAACAGCTCCCACATAACATTTGGAAAACCAAATATGCATATTGCTCAGTTGGAACAAAGCGAAAATTAAATTGCCAGCCGATGATAGTTTGCAGTTTCGAGAGACCATAAATTAGCGATGGTCATGCCTGACCCGCAGGGTCGGATCTCATTTCGCTAATCCCACAGACTCGGGTCGAGCGCATGCTAAGAGAGCAAACAGCGCGCTGTATGCTTTCACTAGCAGGCCAACGCTGCATTCGATCAGGGCAGGTCAGAGCTAGTTTGCGCCGCTGTATATCCGCTCTCACCTCAAAAAAGCCCAGCTTGGCTTGGTTCCTGGTCTGGTTTGAGGGACCCTAAAGACTCGAACCAATTCTTTCGGTTCTGTGAAAGATCATTGTCGATCATCTCATCAAACTTTGGGAACAATCAGATTAGCAAATAATTACACTAAGCAGCACCGGTCGTTTAGGGCAACACTTGACACCGTTATCAATCGTAGAACCGACTTTCTTATGCTAACGTTCGAAATCGGGGAACAAATCTAATTGTTTCTGAAGGCTTCTATTTCAAGTGATCAAACCCTGCGTTTGACGCACCTCTGCCAGCAGGTTGAACGCATGCAGTCTTTATTTAGCGGCCATAAGTTTGCATTAAGGGGTAGTTATTGCCAAGAGTAAGTCATAAAATATGATAGTTGATGAGGGGCGGCGAGGCAAAATTGTTTCGTCGGGACTTGGGTGTGGCTAAATTAGTTTTATGGTCACTATTCTGTGGGTAGGGGCCAAACGAGAGCAGAGAGAGAGAGAGAGAGAGCACATAAAATGCAAATTTTTGTTGTGTTTGGCATTTTTAGCATATTAAAAAATAAAATGCACCTGCACACACACGCGCACAAATAAATTACATTTATAGTGGCACAAGCAGCGGAAACTTAAGGGAGCACACACACACACACACACACACACCTACACCTCTACACATACGCATGAAGTATGCCATTTATGACATCCGCGACAAGCCGAAAAAAAGCAGAGAGAGAGAGGCAGGGAAAGCAACGGCAGGGCATAAAAAGCATATTAAATGGCTGCCTCCTTTTGCCTTCAGCTTCTTCATCTACTTACTACTTCTTCTACTTCCACTTCTTCTTCTTATCGTTGTCTGTGGCAGGCGGCGTTTTTGTTTGTCATCTTTTAATGGCGCAATTAGAGCACACAGAATGCGTTTACTGAAATCTGAGCGAGGGATGGCGCATCATAAAGGATTTTTAATAATAGCTTGAAATTACAATGGGCACACTCACACACACACACGCATGCAAACAAATTACGTATACGCCTTGGCACTTTGAAACAAAAGCCACACAACAATGCCCAAAAAAGTGGCGTGTGGGCGTGGCATTGCTCTGGTTTGTGGTTGTTGTTCCTGTAATTTGATGCCTTATTGTTGTACATTTCCCGCCTGCTTCCAGCTTAGTGTCAGTCGAGAGTTTTCTCGCCATTGCTATGCAATTTTTGGCATTGCCGCTTTTACGTAAAGCAGTAATTTATGCACGCATTGTTTCTTCATTTTGCCCGGCGACTTGTCATTAGGCAGCAGCAGCAGCAGCAGCTGTAAGAATTTATGTGCAAAACTTTTCTGCCGCAAGTTCATTTTAGGTGAAACTTTCTTTCAACGAAATGGGTTTTTGATGCTGGACAAAAGTTGTTTTTGAATACAAACAAACATAATATTTAAAGACTTAAAATTGTCGTCGCCAGCGCTCAATGAACTCGAAACGGAAATGCTTGGGCCATAAATTATGGCGAGTGCCGAAGGAGCACAGAGATGCGTCTGCTGCCTCCACGCTGCAGTTGGCTGCAATATAAATCCTTTTTGAAAATTTATGGTACGTTGAACTTAAAATGAAATACAATAAAATGTATACACCGACACAAGACAAGGAGAGTATGAAACAAAGAGCATATAACACAATAATAAAATTTATTAACGTTGAACAATTTTTGCATTTTCCTCAGTGGGGCACAAGATGTAATAAAATTAATGCCACAGCATTTTATTTGCTCTCTCCCTCTTTCTCTCTCTCTCTCTCTCTCTCTCTCTCACTGTGTGCGTGTGCAATGAGGCATTAAACCTGCGCTGAGAGGTGCAATGACATGAGAATTGAGTATTGAAAGACCAAGATATGAAAAATAATCTCGCATAATGATGCATGTTTGGGCCCGAAAAGATTTGAAATAAATCTTTTCAAGTTATGTATTTTAAGGTCAGGATTGCTGACCTTGAAATAAGTCAATAGATTGTTTTATTAAATTGCGTTTTGTTTATGTCAATCTTTTCAAACTTCAAAACGGATCCGGACTATAAATCCAAATAAAAGAGCAAAGAGAGTGGTCTTTTGCTGTCTTTCCTTAGATATTGATGGTCGATTGTTTCTCATTTTCTCAACGATCTGCCAAGGCACCATTTATTTTTCATTTTTGTGATAAGGAAAAAGCCATGACAAAATGAAGAAAGTCGACTATAACAAACTCTGTATCTCCCAAAGTTTGCATATATATCACACAAAGTGTTAAGGTGTGTAAAGTGCTGCCCATCGTTTGATTTCCTTATAACCAGAGCTCGCAAGTAACTCTCAACACTTTCCTAGTGTCGGCAAAAAACAGTTTGGTTACGGACACAACGAAAAGAGGGAGCGAAAGACACCTTCAGTTCTGTTTTTGCTCAAATCTGTTTTGCTCAGAGCAAAGACACACTTTTTCGTTTCTGTTTCTCTCGTGTCTTTCACTGACCGTTTTGCCGAGAGCAAACTTCCAAAGTGTTTTATGCGTATGTATGAGTGGTTGTGTGTTGCTCCCGTGTACATACACACACATGCATACATACAGCCTACTAAACGCACAAAACAAAAACACTTTTCACAGACACTTATTCTGTTCTGCTCATTTGAAAACAGTTGTTTGATGAGCACTCGCTCAAAAGAGTTTCTGTCAGTGGTCTTCGGCAAACCGACTCGTTTGTTTTGCTCAACCGAAAACACGTAACAGAAAACAGAAGAGAAGAGATAATAAGTGTTTCGCTCAGTGAGAGAGCGTTTGTGCTGCGTTTGATTCTGTTTTTCTCTGAGGGTGCTGGCACTTAAAAAAGTGTTGACACTTGTTTGCGAGCTCTGCTTATAACTCGACTTTCGTTCATCCAATCTTCACCAATTCTTTGGCGTATAGATAAACAATACAGTCTAGTAATTATAACATAAAAAACGAGCCATCTATCCATGAGAGATATGACGATTTTTTTTTTCAAATTGCGGGGGCGTGGCAAAAATGGAAAATACACTTAAACTGCCTGCAAGTTAAAGATTTTTTATCCAATACATGTCGAACCCCTATCTCCTACCATCGAATCATGAAATGAGACAGAACGGCAGTAGCTCAGTGAATGTCTCTAATTACTCTAAAATGTCAAGGTCGTTGGTTCAAGTCTCCGTAGAGGCATCGTTTTTTATACCCTTTACTCGTAGAGTAAAAAGGGTATACTAAAGTCGCGCAAATGTATGTAACAGGCAGGCATATATTCTTGATCTGTATCAAAAGAGATCTTAGATCTCAGAGACTAGAAGAGCTAGAGCAACCAAATTTTAAATGTGGGCTAGTATTGTCTGCACGCAGATTAAGTTTTTTTCAAATTTGTGCCACGCCCTTCCCGCTCCCGCAATATCTGATTATCTCCTACAAATTTTAAGATACCTAGCTCATATTTTGCAGTGAAGTGTACATATGTGCTTAATATTTACGATCTCACAAATTTAAATAAAGATCGGATAATAAATTGCAGAGTTATGAGGGTTATAAAAAACGTTGCATACTTATCTGAGCCTGTTTGCTAATATTATTTTAAAATATTCAAATGAATGTTAATGCTCTGTTAATTAACATATTGAGAGGTTATTAAACACTTATTTCCCTCAGTCAAGGGTATATCGAAGTCGTGCAGGGCTGACTTTAACTTACGCTCTCGTTTATATTAAAACTGAGATTGTTTCATCTTAAAGTCGAGTATAATCGATCTTTAACCAAGATTGACTTAAATTAAGATAATATAATCTTGGGTTCAGATTTTCCATGCTTTGTGCATTTGTTACCGTGTCGTCACGGTTTCAAGACTTCAATCATAAGGCACGTCTAAGTGCACTCAGGGTTAATTCTGCTTATCGCACGGTGTCGTAAGTAGCCGAAGCTAATCTAGTCCCAAATATGATGATACACATTAGAATCCCTTTGAAATGAATATTTTTAATATCCTTTTGATGATTTTATGCTCCGTTGGATGAAAATCTAAGATCAACTCAACATTAAGTAGATATTTTAATATACAATAAGAATATTAAGAAATATTTTCCATTCCATATGGATACCGAAATCATCCAAGGGATCATCAAAAAACATCCGTTTTTTTCTGTGTACCGAAATACAAGTGGGAGGCAGCGTGTAACTTCGTAGCTACCGCTATAAGCGAGTAGGCCTGTGGTCCCGTAGGTTTAAGATGTTCCTGTTAAACTTCTGAGGTTTCAAGTTGTCTCAAAGTGCTTACATCTATTCAGTAGTTCTAATGGTTAATACGGAATTCAAATAAAAAGACCGAAACTCTGCAGTATATTAGATGTTTGCGGCATTAGTTTCAGGATATTTAGACATTAAGTACATTTCGAACCACTTTAAAATCTTTCTTAGTCATTCTTTTCGGCTGTAAAATTCTTAATAAAATACTAAGACTAATCCCAATTTGTGATTCATATGAAAGAGAATTTAAATCAAAGAAGGATGGAAATATCCAAAGAACAAGATGGTAATAAAATAGTTCACAAACCTACCGCAACTCTTCAAGATCAGTGTAAGAGCCAGTTGAGAACAGAATCGGGCTGAAAAAGTACTCTCTTTTCGTTGTTCACTTGTTCGCGCTTGCATTGTTCAAGAAGGTACGCAATTTTTTTTACCTTTTCAGCTTATTAAAAGTAAAAAAGTTCTTCATTCAAGTACACAACAGCATAAATTCTATCCCGATCATTCTAGAGCTCTGACAGTCGATTTTTTTCGTTTTTTGTACCATCTATCTTTATACCATAGATTATTTAACTGACAAGAGATGAAACCCCACAGAATTTTTGCTGGGAAACTACCACTAAACATTTAATACTTACGCTTGCACTGAAAGAATTGAATTTTGTGGAATTTCATCTATAAAAATTTGTGCAAACTTTTTGGTGCTTTCTTTTCTTTTCATTTTCTATTTAGGTGCTTGCGGTGCATTATACAAAATTTTATGTGCATTGAAATTATAATTAAACTAGGAAAACTTATAATTAGTGCACTTAAATACCAAATGCAAAACTAACGAAAAATAAGGTTGTAAATGGTGCGCCAACGTAAAGGTGAAAAGTACTTTTCAGGAGTTTCTTTTTTTTTTTAGGGTATATACAGACAACAACAAGACACACAGCAGAGGAAACGAGCGACGAGCACAGCGAGAGGGACAGAGAGAGAGATCGTGTTAAATAAATTTGTTGCTTTTACAATTTTTTTCTCATATTTGAAGGTGCTGCAGGTGAAATGCTTAATACAATTTTTCAGTCAAACAAAAGTTTTCCAACTATGTAGTTACAGAAACAAAACAAAAAAAATGCAAAACGAACGTAAATGAACTTTGTTGTTGTCGTATGCAAATTAGTTTTTGTTGTCAGCGGGGTAGTTGGCGGGAGGAAAGAATCTAACGAAAGCTAAGGGTGTGGTGTGGCATTGCAGCATCTAAAAAAATTATATAGTTAAATAAATGGATGGAGCGTCGTTAAATTGAACGTGAAATTATTAATTGCTGGGGCTTAATTAATTTATAATGAGTTTGGTGGCGACAGCTGTGCCCTGTCCGAGCGAGAAAGAGGTGCATGAGCGGTGCATGAATGATGAATGATCAGAGATAACGGAAACGTACGTGCTGTTGTGTTTGTGTGCGTGGGCGTGTGTGGGCTTATGATGTATAGCCTACTTATTGGGGCCAGAGTGTTTTCGGGGTGTGTGTATTCCTGGTTATCACAAGAAACATTCAGTTGAAAATTACAATATGCACTGGATGATGCTTTACACTAGAGACTAGAATTGTAACTGCTGGCATATATAGTAGGTAGGTTGTTAAATATTGTTTATGTAGGTATATCGTATCACAAATATATAGGTAGGTATATATAAAGTAAAAACGTTCGTATGCACCGCTTGCACCACAAAACAAATCAGCTTTAATTGGCAAATCACGATCAGATCATCAGCAGAACGAACGAACGAGGAACGAACGGCAGCAACTTCCGGAGATGAGTATATGGTTATAAATGTATATTGTTTATATAGTAGGTATATTCAGGTTACATATCAAAGTAAAAATTGGAAACAATTCAGTACATTCTCTTATAATTATTATAAATTAATGGTATTATTAGTACATCATCAAAGGTCTTCAAAAAATTAAGAAAATTAATACTTGATTACATAAATTTGATATATATAATATAAAGGATGGTAATTCATCAATCAATCAATTCATATCAATTAAACAATTTACAGGTATGCTTTTTATATATATATATTTTTAAAGAGAGAGAGAGAGAGAGACAGAGACAAGAGAGAGTTTTAAGTAAAGGGTGTGGGGAGAAGGGGTGGGGGCGGGCGCTCACCAAGTCCATTTAAAGCAAATCATAAGTCAATTACACTTAAAAACGAGAAATTACGTTGAAATCGGCAGTGACCGATTTCGATATACCCGTTACTCAGATCATTAACAGTATGTTAGGCCAACGCATATGCATTATTCAAATCGGGTTTGACCAAAAAAAGGAAATCAACTTCATGTTAGTGCAGACTAAGCGGACTGATATATCATATTTCATATTCGATTGTATTGTATGGGTACTTGGGTTTTCGAAATTTTCAAAGTCAATATTTAATATCGAGTCCACAACATTTCGATAAATCGACCATATCAATAAATTTCGGTATGTTGATAAATATCGATATGTCGATAAATATCGATTTGTCGACAAATATCGATATGTCGATAAGTATCGAAATGCCGATAAATATCGATATTTCGATTCTTTGATATTTTCTTAATCATTTCCAAATCCCAGAAAAGATTTTAAATACAATTACATGCAACAGAAACATTGGTAGAGCCCGTTTAATCCATCTAACATTGGACAGCGTCAGGAAACTCGTACACCATAACATATTTTGTGGGTCGTTTACCTCGCAAGAATACTTGACATAGCTTCTTACCCACCGATCGATATTTTAGCTTATAAGCATTATACGATTCTCTGAATCGAGATATAAACAGTTTTGCTGTTTAAAATTTATCAAGTGAAACAATTTATTTGCTTTAATTTTTTGATTAATCGATACGATATTAGAATCCCTAGTGAATACCCCTGATTCTGAGGGTCAAACTCTTCACATGCTAAGTATACTCTCTCTCAGAGTAACGGATATTTAAATTGTAGAGGGTTGTCTCCTGTGGCCTTTAGCGGCTGCTCTCCTCCCAAAATAAAGTCTTGAAAATTCCACAAGTTTTTGTTTTCCTTTTTTTTTTGTTTGATGTGCAAAACTGCTTGCAAAAAGAAAACAATATTTTGGTGGTTTGAGTTAACGTTCAAAAATTATAAACACTAAGAAGATTTGTTGAGAAGCATTGCCAAAAGTGTCTTTGTATTTAGTTGGAGTTGTTGCTCGTGTGTGCGTGTGTGGGTGACCAGTTGTCGCTTTTACTTTTAATTTTTCATCAATGAATGAACTCTAACTGTGAGCCCAGAGTTTTAAAAATTCATCACAAACTCAGAAGGCACTCGAGTCGCACAATGCTCATGAATAAATCAGTAAAAAAGTAATCAAAAAGAATAATAACATATACATGTGTAGTACTGTTCCATCATCATCATACAAAGAGAAATTATCCAGACGGTTTGCGCCGCGGCAAAGTGAAATACAATGTACAAAATCAATATTAATAATAATAATGCTCAATGCAATATTAATGGAAACTCAACTGAGAAAGTATTAAAACGCACACACACTCACAACAAAAATGAATATGAATATATAAATATATTATAATAGCAAACAGATACACACACACTCCCACGCATTCGCAATTAATTGGTTTTTGTTTTCTTTTTTTATTCGTTATAAATTTGTTCAAGTTATGAATGTGGGTTGCTCTCGTATTTTTTGTTTTTATTTATAAATTAACTTGCTTTGCATTATTAATAATAATTATATAAATATTTATATAACTTATATGTTTGTGTATGTTGTATTTATTTTTTTTGCACTTTGCACAATTCCATAACATAAAAAAAAATTAAAAAAAAACGCAATTACCAAATAAGTAGATAATGCGAGAAACACACATGAGGGTTAAAATGTGTTAAGTGAATTTCAATTAAGAAGTGAAATAATTGAAACTTGTTTGCTTTTGGGCCCTAACTTCAAGCGATTTATTTGTCAAACCATGTATTTTATCTAAAAAATTATAATAATAAACTAAACGTTTTGTTAATCGAAGCTAATATAAGTATAACCTTAGCAGGGAGATGGTAAATAGCATTTACCTTGATATTTTGGAGGACCTTGTCAAATAAAGGACAGAAAGTGAAAGCAGAAGGCCGAGTCTTGAGAGTAACCTGGAACAACAACCTTTGTAAACCTTCCTAACGGAAATAAGCCCTTCGCTGATTCCTGCATTCTTTTCATATCAATCGCCATTTATATTAGAGGATCACCCTTGGCGTGTATTTTAAAGTGTCACGACGTGAGTGTGAGCAAACAGAGTTTCGTGCGTGGACATCCGTGATCCGAGCGAGTTTCGTGAGTGGATACAACATTGTGAACATATAGTTATGCAGTATTGATGGAATTTTCAAACTATTTTTTTTTATTAATAAGTAACATTAGACAATTTCCATGGTGTCTTTTAGTACGGGCACACTCAAATAAAATGTAAACTACTTTTACTGGTAACTGGTACGAATTCCAAGAACCTCGAAAATTATGCGTTACACAACAAAAATAGTAATGCGTGGGAAAAATGATCAGTTCCGGGGATTGACGAGCAAAGAAGTGTTCATCACAGCGTGGCACTGGTGGGTCATTGTGACACCGGTGCATTCAACAACAACCGAGGGAAATTGTACTCATTCTTACAAATGTAAAAGAGTATAACTAAAAAATTTTGCCGAAGAAGATTAAAAGAATATGGCCTTTATTTCTTATAGTGCCCAAAGATATGCTGCATTATATTATATTGGCTTAATTTCAATGGATATGAATTTACATCGTGCTTGACCTTTCGTGTCGTGAAATAAAATGCTTCACCAATTACTTGAGTGAATCGTGCGTAAGGACATTTTTATTTCATGAATCGTTCAGGTGGTGAAAGAAAATTCACTTACGCGTACAACTCTAATATATTTATTCCTTTGTTAGTAATGCAGGAGCGCTGACCCCACCGATATCACCCGCAGTGATATGGAAGCTACCACTTGCATAAAAACTTAGCGCCATCAAAAGTTTGGTCACTGGCAGCAATGCTTGATTCTTGCTAACATTTCGAAGATTGTACCTGACTCTTGATTTCTAATACAAGCAAGAAATCTCCTCGAGCAAAAGAAAATGATTGACTTGCTATAAGGAATCACCCAAACTTGATTCTTTAGAAGATCGATCAGACAACGAAAGTTAAGCGATTTAAGATCCATTTTTCAAAGCAAATTGTTGATGATGATGATGATGAGAAGGTATACCTATTACGCAGAGGATGGCTTTGTTTTCAAATATAATTGATTCGGACTCATTGATATTTTAACTATTGCTAATTCTAAAATTAAATAAAATGCGAACTTTAGGTTTGGAAATTTGAACCGTGTTTGAATAAATCGGGGGTTCAAAATGTCTGTGAGCCACTGAACAAAACCGGTTCGAATTCTCTCTGGCCAAGTACTGATTATATACTCTAAAATCGACTCGGAATTCGGAACAAGGACGTAGGTTCTTACGGGTACTCTCAAAGAATCTAATAAACAAACCTTTTCTTGACATTTTTTAAATAAAGTAATTGAAGTTTAGTTTGAAATACAAACGTTTATCTGAAAATCTGTAGCGGTTTATTATACATATTTTATATGTCTATCGATTAAAATATCGACAAATCTATTCTAATTTGACCTCTGAATGAGGCTGTATTTAAGTTTGTTGCTCGGCTCTCAGCAAAATCAGCATGAGACACGCAAATTCGAGAAAACTGAGGAATGTTTGACTAACCGAACATTGACAAATCGGGCCTTAGTCAAGCTGCTCCTGAAGTGGCGAACGGTTTGTCAGTAATTGTTAAAAATTCACACAGTTTGAAAGCAACTTGTGAGTAAACTGCACTGCTAAGAAAATTAAATAAAAAGAACAAATATGCAACTCAGTTTTGTGGATCGCTTTAAAATAAAGTAAAACAAAGTAAAACAAAATTGTTTAAAAAATTAATACAAGAGAATTTTATTTGTTAAACATAAATTAGGCATATCAATAATTATTATTTTTATTTCATACACTTAAAACAATAAAAATTAAATACATGGTGCATACATTTACATTGCATTTTGTTCGTTTGCTTGCTTCGTTTTTCATTTGTTTATATTGTTACTGAGATTCATCGTCGGTTTGCGGCCCGTTTAAGGGCTTCGTAATGTCAATTTTAATTGGCGTCTGCAAACGCGCCGTTTCGTATATTTTTACTTTTAACTAAAAGGCATAAATGTGTCGCTTAATTAATTTGAATGACATTAAAGAAAAAATATATAAGTTAAAAAGAGAACGTAAAACATTTAAATCAACACAAATAACCAAGCAGAGCGCCACTAAACTAAATGGAAAATTAAAGCACAGACAAATTCACACACCCACACATACGTACGTACATACATAAACAGTTAAACGTGCTTGGGGAAATTTTGTTAAGCTAATGTTTATAAAATTTATTAATTAAACAAACAAATGCTGAGTTTTTCCTTTCCTCACTTTCAATTGGTTTTTTCCCGTTAGTTTGCATTGTTAATTGCGACATTTTTTATGACTTTATGACTCACAAACAAAATCGAATTATGATAATTGCGCTTTATGCTGATTGCCTGTTGCTGTCTTGATTTGTTTTTCATCGTTATCTGTTTTGAGCTTTAATTGGTAGTAATTAGGGGTGGATTTTTTTTAAGTTCGTTAAGTTCTGTAAATTAGCGTCAAATTTGTTTAAATTGCAAACCACAACAAATAAATATGTTATACTGTGTGTGTGTGTGTGTGTAGGAGTGCCCAACGGGGGTAATTGATAAACACAAAATAGGTAACAGTCTCCCCCCTCTCTACCCTACATGCTTGGTGAATGTGAGTGCATGTGTGTGTTGGTGCTTACGTGTGAGTGTGTGCTTGTGTTGGTGGTCATACTATTTCATAGTTCAACTTACACTTGATGCTGCTTTGAGCCGTCATTAGCACACTTTTCAGGGCACTCACTCAATAAATTGCAACTCTCGCCACAACTTTTGCGTATTTCCGCCTAATTGTGTTAACTTTTAATAACTGAATTGCGTAAATTTATTTTCAAGCTTTTTGAGGGAACAATTGTTGGCTCATTTTATGCTCTTCGCACTAACTTTTTGGCCTGGTGGGCAAGTGTTGTGTCTGCAACAAACTAATTGGATTAAGCGATTAGCCAGACTACTCAAAGGATTGTAACAAATTTCAAGAGTGCTCAAAATGGAGGAGAAGAAAAACTAAAATATAATTCGTTTTTGCTAAATGAATATGTTGACTTCGAGGGTCAGACTAAATCCCATCTACTTAATCTGTTAACATTTTACAAATTGATAAGTACACAGAAAAAAAAGAATCTCAAATCAATCCGATAGGGGATTGAAAACAGGGGAGCCCCGGAGCAGGCTTTAAGTGATCCTGTTTTTTAGGATTACAAAAAAAGTGGGACTGAAATCAATCATTTTCGGGGTTGGCTCAAGAATAACCGCGATTACCCTGTTTTCAATACCGTTTCGGATTGATTTCCTTTTTCAGTGTAGTTTCGGCTGAACTAAAATTTTGAAATCTATTGAAATTTGGCAAAACATTGCAACAGGTATATAGGGTTTGATTTGTATTTTCTGAACTTTAACTTATTTTACTGCTCGAAAAACTTAACGTAGATTTCCGCCAATGGACCGATCCAACTTTTTTCTAACTTTTTCCGAAACTAGGCTAGCTATCTAGATATTATATTATCGAATTTGTTCTAAGGAACTTAAATTGTCCGCAGATGGTTATAAAATTTATTTATTTTATTTTGGCACTAAAAAATATTTAATTCACTTTAATACAGGTTGGACGTGAAAAAGCTATTTCATACATTTGTTGCTGGAAATAGACATTACCTTCGATATTAAGCTGCTGTGAGCTGCTTTTGTGATTTTCAGTGAGTGATTTTAATGAAAGTAAAAAGCCGAATAAACATAATTTTTTGCAAATTGAACAGATTAATGTAGATAAATAATGTAGAAAGGCGGTTAAATGCTGTAAGAAAGCCTTCTAATCCACTAGGTCAGCTTATAACACAATTAAGAATTATGGAATTCTTGTTGAACTAATGAAATTGAAAAATTAAAGTTTTAACAGATTTTTTACGCAGCTTATTCTAAACATGTTTGCTGCTTGTGCAAATGGCATAGTCTCGCTAAAGTGAGTCATCAAGTCCTGGCCGAAAAGAATAGCTTATCATAAACCAGAAGTAAGCGTTATTCACAAATTTCTTGTAATGAAGTATAACTTTATTCTGCCGCAACTTTCAATTCAGTTGGGAACAAATGACAAATTTGTTGGTTCAACAAAAACAAACGATTGGCGCCATACAGCATTCGTGGATAGACAAATTAGAAAAGTTTTTGAGGACACAGAGCTTTAAAAAGCATGGAAATCGATTAAGCAGCTACAACTATCGCTGGTGAAATATCTTTTAAGAACAACAAAGAAAGTCGGTCAAGCCCGACTATAACATACTCTGTACCAAGAAAATTTGTCTTTTGATCATAACTCGAAAAACGTTCATCCGATCTTCTTCATTCCTTTGGCAGATCGATAAGTTATCCTAATAACTAAATATGTCCAGAAGGAACAAGCCATCTATCTTCAAAACTGTGGGAGATATGACGTTTTTTCTAAATTGCGGGGGCGGGAGGGGGCGTGGCCAAAATTGAAAATAAACTTGATCTGCCTGCAGACATAAGAAGCATATATCCCATACATGTCAAACCTCTATCTCTTACCATCTCTGAGATCTGTGCGTTCATACGGACAGACAGACGGACGGACAGACGGACAGACGGACGGACGGACAGACGGACATGGCTATATCGACTCGGCTGTTGATGCTGATCAAGAATATATATACTTTATGGGGTCGGAGATGCTTCCTTCTGGATGTTACATACTTTTGCACAAACATATAATACTCTATGTACCTACGGTACAGAGTATAAAAAACCTGCAGTTGTTTGCCGGCTCGATGTCATGTTATGCTTTCACACAACTTTAAACAGAGACACAACACCACAAAAGACAGAAAAAATATCTTAGGTTTATCTGGATAGGGTTCAGAAAATACGAGCTTGAACTAGTAATGATCAAAGATTCTTGTCCTTTCTGCACATTAACTCTAAGATATTTCTTATCAACAGGCTCCACAATGTCTCTGAAAGTACACTGTCTGAACTCGCATCCTAACACCTTCCCTTTAAATTTGGGTACCGAAAGCAACCAACAAAAAGAAAGGTTTTATGAGGAAATGATGTGAAATAAAAACAGGTATCAAGGCAACTGGAAAATAAGTATGCTGGCAGATTACACTAGTCCACAAGGTCTTGTATATTGGGGGTGTATGGTGATTCTAGATGATTTTTGTACGAGTCGGTTCTCGAATGATTTATATTTATAGTAATTTGAGCTTAAAAGTGGTTTAAATGCATATTATGACTTTGATATAATCTCAGAGTAATTTTTCATTCTTTTAAAATAACCTATTCCAAACAATTCTACGATTTTTTTAAGCGAAGATATACCATTTTGAATACAATGAATGATGTTGTGAATATTTTTAAAATTTTGCATAGCATATAGCATTTAGGGCAGTAGACAATTTAATGGTTTTGGAGACTTGTATTTAAAATAGTATATGTTCGCGTGAAAAAGTAGCAGAAATGTTTTGTATAGTTTACTTTATAGCTAATAAGTAATATCAAACTATTACATTAAACAGACTTAAAACCATAGTAGCGATTTTCGACAAAATGACCAAAATATGTTTCTAAGCAACTTAATGCTCAAATTACTACATCTACATCTAGAATCGATGGACTCTTTCCGAAAACAGATATGCTTTAAGCTTACGAAACTCTTCTCGAATTACCACCAGCCCTTCAATATACTGCAAAAAGTCGATTTTTTTTGAATTGTCTTATTATTATTCGAGGGATTTGTAGAAACGCATATAATGGAATTTGTTAATCTTGCAAACAATTTGCTTTGTTACTCGAAAAGAGAGTTTCATTAAAGTCATTCACTCACTTTATTAGGGTATTATTATTTCATTAAAGTCATTCACTCACTTTATTAGGGTATTATTATTTTTTACTGCCAAACTAAAAATTAATATTTTTGTATCCATTTTAATCTCTATAATTAATTAAATATTGGGAAAAAATCGAATAAAATTCAAAAAACTACGATTGACAAAAAATATATCGATAACTAACCCATTAAAATTTTTTACATAGCGATTTTCGGGTTCAGCCGGCCAAATTACTTTAGAAAAGGAAATTTTAGTTCATTGTGGAAAAATGCTGTCGAACAGCGAAATAATTCGCATAAGGTTCTTCTTGAAAGCTAAGGTCACATTAATTTTGAATATCGATTTAAAGTCGCTCTCTGTGACTTTCTAAACAATTCTTATCAGATTGAACCCAATTCAATATCGGACTTTCTTGATTAAATCAAGAATTAAATAAAAATCTAATCTGATCGGATTGAGAGATCAAGACGAGCTCAAATAACAAGCTAAAGTTTGGTCTGATTTGAGCTAAAATTAAGCTTTCCCGAGTAAAAATCCAAATAATGATGTGAAATTCGGTATTAAAAAATCCGTCAACCCTTTCGTACACGGCCTTAGAAATCACGGGATCTACCATCCACTGCCATCGTTTGGCATTGTTTTTAGATCGTAAGTACAAATCAGATTTTTTTTTCTGTGTTCATATCTGTATTCCATTTTTTTCCGCATCAAGATGATTTCCACAGCTTAATAAAAAATGATTTAATGAGTGGGGCAGAACTTTTAAAAACTTTCCATTTTTGCTGTCAGCTTGAAAGACTTAAAGACTTGTTGATTTATGTTTGCAGTAGTTTGTGTGGTGGTGCGTGTTTTGGTCTTTTCGTTGTTTTTTTTTTATTATTATTTATGAGTTTTGCCAAACAAACAAATGAAAAGTATGCCAAAAGCTTGAATACCATTTCCGTCTTTTTGGATTTTGTTGTGGTTAATTAAAACTGAAACAAGAGAAAATAATCGCAGAAAACGCAAACACCCACACACACTCACACGCAACAACGCACATGCCGGAGGAGGAATGAAAAGTACATACACGGAGTAGTAAAATTTATATATATATATATATTTGCACACACACACACACACATCATGACGCCTGGTTTTATGACAAACTTGAGGCAATAAACAGAAAGTATAATCGTAAAACTGGGGGAGAGACTTGATCTTGATGCACAATCAACATAACAGGGCGCATAAAACACAAACAACAAATAACAACTAGAATAAGGTGTGAGCGAAAAAAAACGTTGTTTTGGGTTGTGTTTATCTCCTCATGCCTCAAAACTCAGCAGACACACACACAATTTAAGTAAGAAAAAAAGAAACACAAAAACATGAATAGAAAAATAACACAAAATTTGATGTAAGCTGTTTAAATGCGCTTACGACAGGCAATAAAAATAGGAAAATGTTCTAAAGTAACTGAAATGGATTTGAAATGCACAAAATGCATAGAGAGCACAGACATGATTACTGGTTGCTGGTTGCTGGTTACTTGCTTTTGATTTAATGTTTTACTTGGTTCAAGGGGGGGACACATTCCTTAGAGTATTACATATTACAATTTCCGTTTTCTTTTTTTTATGTGGGAATCTCAGCGAATCTCTTTGGAAAAACACTAATCAAAATCAAACATTAACATATTAACCATAAACTAAATATGAGCATTAGCAAATCAATGAGAGACGACCTACTGTATGGTAAAAAAAAAACAAACTCAAAATAGGTAAACGAAATGCTAAGATCGTACTTGAGTAAAGTTTTGATGCAGCTTAAGCTGCGCATTTTTGGTAGCCTTTTGTTTTTGTTTTTTTTTGTTTTTTTTTGTTTTGAGTTTTTGCATACTTAAACCAAACGTAAACACACGAACATAGGCTTAGGGCAATTATTTAGGTAAGTATATAGAAAGTGGATAAAAATAAATTGGAATTGATTAAAGTTACAATACAAAATGCACGCTGGGCGGCAGTTCAATGTTGTTAGTAAGGATTTTTGATTGTTATTTTTTTCTTTTTGTGGATAGTACACAGTATTAAGTTTGAGATGAGAGTTAAAAGGGATTTGAGTGTATGAGTTTGTGTGGGGCAGGTGGTCAATGGTGTGGCGGTCAAGTGTCTGATCAGTCCGTAAATATTCTATTTTATTTGTTATTTTGGAAAAAATAATTCTTCAAAATTTATGCTGCCTAATTTTAATACTTTGATCAATTAACTAACCCCAGGTGGCTTATATTTTATCAAGCTTTTCGAAATGGCTTAAGAAAGTGGAAATACTCTACACAAATTCATTTTAAATGTGTCTTTAGCTGCATTTAAAAGGGATCAAGTTATTCTGCTGAATGCATCCATCTATGCAAAGAAAAAACTTTACACTCTAAAATATCAATAGTACGGTGACCACGAAAATACATGATTCAAGTACAAGATTCTTAAATCAAGATCAATTTTTTTTAATTTGGAAATTTTTGCTTAGACTGTTTCTTGATATATTAGGTTAATTTCGAAATATTTTAAAATTTGGTTGATCATAATTTAAGGTTGAAATGGTCTTAAGTCTAACTTGATCAACTCTTAAAATAAGTAGAAAATATGCTTTTTCAAATGTAATAAATACTAAATTCAATCCCAATGCATTATTGAAACAAAATATGAAGCGAAAAATCCAATAAGATGATTTAAAACCATCAAATTTAAAGCTATTGATTTTTGAAATTAGTTCTCTGATTTTAGCAATGATCAAGATGGTAATACAGTATAGTGCTAGAACCAGTTGGGAATTTCAAGAACAGGTTGTTTTAAAATGTTTTGCAAATTCCGGTGCACACTTTTAGGCGTTTGTTTTAAAAGTCAACTATGTACTCATTCCAAGATGCTTAGAATTTGAACTAAGATGGCGATTTCCAAAAATTTTGTTATTTTACGGTAAGCTCGAACAGCTCTTAATTCAAGAACGTATGTTCGCATTTCAACAATACAAAAGGTCGTTTATTTTGATTTAAGAATTTTAAGTACTGCCAAGAATAAATACAAGAAATTTTAAGTACATAATGGTATAAATTGTATACCGATTGATCCAGAACTTGTTTTTTATTTCAAAATGCACTTTATTCCTGTAGTGCGCACAAAATATATGAATATTTATCTGAACTAATTTCAATCACATTTGATTACCATCATAATTTTTGTATCAAGTTTATTAAACTATGCCGTTTTTATTCTTTATGTCCAGCCGTAAAGTAGGCCATGAATTATGGTTGGTTGACAGGCAGGGATCTACTGTTGCTGCCGCTGGAGCTGCTGCATGCATTATACAGCAATTGCTGTTGTCAACTGACAATGCAGCGCACACACACACACACACACAGAGTGTCGTCGTCTTCGAATCAGCAGCTGCTGGCAGTAAATTAAGCGAAAAAGTGTGTTGGCTGACCAACAGCAGCAACATCATGCCGCAAACGGAATGCCTGACAAACTTGTGATTCAGGCTCGGTCAGTATTATTTGCTTGCAGTCGGAAATAACTCAACCGCAAATGAGATAAATTGTGCGCACCGAGGATAATTGCATGCAGCCGGGATCGTGAATTGCGTGGCCTGTTTGTTGGCCATTTTTATGAGTCGTTTTTTATGTACAAATATTATGCAGCCTGGTGAAATGAGTATTACACAGCTGGTCTGGGGTTCGTCGAGTTGCAGTTGTATTTACAATGTTTACGTACAAATGAAATTTTTTTCTCAATTTTGGTATCGGACTTTGAGAGATTATTACATAGTTTATAATAAGTATTTCAACTGGAAGCTCTAAGTAGTGTGTGTGTGTGTATGTATTTCTTTACAGATTTTGCCTCAAACTTAACATTCAAACACTTTTTAAACACGAAAAATTCGATTTGATATATTTTGTGGTAGGATTGATACATACATCATTTATATGTCTGGTTTTGAATTCAATTTAACTATATAAATTTTATTTCTGTTTTGAATTGCTAATTAAGTGACTAATTTTCATCAATTGAAATTGAATTCTATTTATTGTCAGTAGTTTACGATCTAATCCATAATCTTATACACAACATGGAACGATGCAAGACATACAAATACATTTGAACGCATAACTTTGGGTACAGACACAAAAGTCGATTTTCTATAATAAGCGCTGAACTTTAAATAAATCATATACATAAAAGAACCTTAGTTTGTTGGTGTGCCTCAAACTTTATAACTATGGGAGCAAATTGGATAATTACTTCTTGTTCGAAAATTCTACGAAAAGATTGCGGATATATTGAAAGTCGATAAATTCTCAACAGGTGACGTTGTAGGCGCACATTGCGATATTCAGTTTAATTTAATAGCACTTCACCAAGTGGCGCAGTAGGCGGTCATTCCATTTAACAGCTCTGAGTTTGTTATTTTCAAATTATTTTGATTTAGATCAAATTTGTATTGCATCTTTTTTGTTAGTTTTGGATATTTCAAAGGTAAATTTTTGATTATTAAAGTCCTTATGTTCGTTTGCTTAAAACTTGTAATCGATTTGAAAACATTGGATACTTCTTTCTCCGAGTTTGTTTGTTTCTGCTATGTGAAAGTTTAGGATAATAGAAAGTCCAGATTCTCAACAAGCGGTTCCGAAGTTTGTCAGTTTAATTCAATTTAAGTTCAACAAGCAGCGGGATCTACGCCAAAAAAGAAGGCGATCACGCCAATTTGGAATTTGAATTGTCTTGTTTTTAGAGTTGATTTTCAAATTTCTTTATTATTTTGCTATATCAAATGCAAAATTGGTTCAAATGTTCGATTCATACAAAGAGATGATCATTTACAGCTCGATATTTTCTACTATGACAAGAAGAGGTCATGGTAATATTGCTCGGCGTTCTAAGAATACAAAGGGAAGCCGAAATGTTACATCACATCGAACGGAAGAAAGTGCTTTTTAAAGGGTATCAGCTCGATTCTGATTGATTAAAAGTCGTACGTACGATACGGTCAGAACAGTTGAACGAAGCTTAGAATGAACAAGAACGATTGAGAAGAAGAGAAGTTCGTGATCTGAACGTGAACGGCAATGTTGGCAGATACAAATTTATCTGTTGAACATTAAAGGGCAGGCTTTCGATATGATCCAAATATTTAAAAATCAAGAATACAAATAACTCCAAATACGCTTTCTTGGAGATTCACATGAGGATACACATCAGGCATTGTGATATCTTTAATACTGCGAAACAAAAAAAAGTTCAGAAATTGCATCAAATGTTACACGGACACAATGAGCTCATCAAACTGTTTACGACTTCGTTGAAACAGACTCCATCCGTTAACCACAGCATTGTCTCAGAAGCGGACAAACGACCAGCACAAACTCGTGAACGACAATATAATGCAACTTTAGTTAGTCAAGAATCTATTGCGAAATTTGGCAATGTCTCATGTGAGTTTAAATTATTATGAAGGTTGAGATAACTATAATAAAGTGTTGATTGAATTGAAGCACGACCACCTGTAGAACTGTCATCGATATGTTGCATTAGCAACATAATACAATAAATTATATCAAAATAAAGTTAATAAAGTTGGCTTTAACATCCAGCCCGTTTTAAGTTTATATCTTTGTTTTCGTTTTGTTGTAAGCTAAGTTATGCGTTCAAGTGTAAACGTTGCATTTTTTGTATTATAAATATAGTTTTTGTCTAGCCTAAACTTTGATATGATGCGAATAATTGGCTAATTTAATGCTGCTCCTGCTTATATTACACCCTTAATACTTATTCATTCGCTGGTTAATGCCATCCCGGCCACTATACTGTAATTGTTATTTGGTTATGCCCCACCCACCGTTCGATCGATATCCAAATTCAAATCAGTCGCTAACATTCATATTCCAGTATAAAAGCTTCACCCGTCCGTTGCTGTTGCTGCTGGTGTTGCTGCTGCGGGTGTAGCGCCTGAGTGGATGTCGTTGCTCGTCCCAAATTTACTTGTGACAACATGGCGGTTGCCGTTAATTTGCCATTGTATGTCAAAGTGGGCGGCGGCGGCGCCGGCACTGCACCCTGACCATAGTAATTCAAAGCCGAAGTGAGCGAAGCGCCACGACGTTGTTGTTTGGTCAGGTAATCCGGTGCTGCCGGCTGGCTGGCATTACGCAGTGCTATAAAGCTATCGAAATTGTCATTGGTGGAGGAGGCATTCGAAGTGCTGGAGTTGCGACGCGGAGTCAAATGCTGTGTTGTCGGGGGGATTGGCTTGGTGGGTAAATTCATTTTCAGCTGCTGCTGTGACATCGAGGAGGAGTTCGATGAGCTCGAGTTGGACAGTGAAGAGGAGTTGACCGAGTGAGCGGGCGGATGTTGCTGCTGGTTTAAGTAGTATTTACTTAGATTGTCCAACATGTAACGATTTGCTGGATGTTGGTGTTGCTGCTGCTGTTTGCTGCTGGTGGCGTAGACCACATCGTGGGGTACACGCCCCGAACAGGGAGTGGTGACACAGGGTGCGGTGGGTGCTGTCTGCTCACTGTAACGCGGCAGACGTCTTACTTTTCTAGAGCTGCGTGCATACTGAACCTCCCTTAGGTCGGCATTTGGCTTTTTGGTCTCACCGAAACCATAGTATTCTCTAGGTTTGGCGGCACCACTTTGACGCTGGAAGTGTTCCAGATAACTCTCACCACTGTCAGGTAACTGAAATTCTTTGTTTAAGGACTGCGCCACCTCCTGCTGTTCCCCTGGTGCCGACTCTCGTTTGGTGGTGGCCTGTTGCTGCAAATGCTGATTGAGCGATTGATAGAAATTGCTCTCGGCCAGATTCTCGTTATACAAGCTATGCTGCTGCCGGCTGGGATACCAATCATGAGTCAAGTGCTCTTCACAGGCATTGACATTGAGTCGTATGCGTATATCGCGCGACAAATAATCCGGCTGCCCCTCCTCTTCATCCTCCTCCTCCTCGTCCTCTTCGGGGTGGTGTTCGACTGTTTTCGTTTGCTCTGCCATCAGTAAATCCTCACTCTCCTCTAAAGCTAAGCCATACTGTGTGACATTCTCCAAATAATATTCACTCATTTTATCTGGATGCTCATAGCGTAGGGTCAGGCTCTCCAGCTCCTTTTTGCTAGAGCTGGTGGGACCACTGAATACGGAAGCATAATCCGAGCTACTTAAAGAATCTGAATTTGGTTTTCCGGGCTTGGTTAAGGGTAAGGTATTCAGATTTTCATAGTTGGACTGACTTTGACTACGCTTGTGCGAAGCAGCCTCTTGCTGCTGCTGCTGCTGCAGTTGTTGCTTGGCCCAGGCCCTACGTTGGGCGCCACTTACTCTGCCCACCGATAAGGCGGACTGTTTACTGGTCTGCAGACGCTGTTGCTCAAAGTTTTGCTCCAGATAGGCATCCAAATAGTTCAGATTTTTACTTAAGTCCATCTCCGACTTGTAACTTTTGTATATGGTCGCCTGTTTGCAGTGAGACTCATAGTTGGAGATATGCGCACGATCGCTTATAAAGCGAAAGCTCTCATCTCTGGCTAGTGTATGAAATCCACTAAATTCTTTGATGGGACCCGCGCTGGTCTCGCTATTGCTGGAGCTTTTGAAGTGCCGACACTTTTGACGTATTTTTTGTATACCCTGACGGGTTTTGGCCTGAAGACGCTCAAAGTAGTTGGACTTCTGATTAGGTGTGGGAAAGGTGGCATGGTTAGTCGCACTACTAGTGGTGGTATGTTGTATATCATAGCCTCCTCTTCCCGAGGCGTGCATACTCTGTATGCTCTGTGTGCGATTGGGATAGCTCAACTTTAGTTTGGGCAGCGTGGCCTCTGCTGAACGTTGATTTAGTTTCAGCAGTGACAGTTGCTTCAGCAGTTGTCTCGATCGAGTGGGTTTGCTGTCCTTCAATGAAGTAAGTCTGGTGTCAAAGTCCTGACGCTCAAAGCGTCTTACGGGCACACCTTGTAGATAATGCGGTTGTTTGGTTGTGGCAGAGGATGCGGTATCAAATAGCCGTTTGAGACCTCTACCCTTACGTTTAGTGCCTCTCAAGGCGGTGGAGGCACTGGATGCCGTACGTAGCCGCGAGTTGACACTGAGTGTTAGTATTTCATCGTCATGAAAGATGGAAAAGGGATTGGTTATCACCGTAGAGTCGTCTTCTCTGGTCTTAACACTATTTATACTAGATCTAGACTTAGGACTTGGCTGCTTACTGTCTAATACAACTACAACTTTGGCTTCATTATAATAGTTAGTGTGCAGATCCGTTTCGGACAGGGATCTAGCAGTTGGTTGTCCATGTGGCTTACCTACATGATGTAGCTCTTTCAGAGAGTTACTCTGCTTGCGAAATCGATAGAATGGATTATTGATACTTAGTTTTTGCAACAATAATTGTGTGTCCTCCTCGTCTAGAATCATTCTTCTCTCTTCGCTTAGATTAAGGTTAATTAATTTGGCTGTGGCCTCTGGTTTGAGTTCACAGTTCATATTATTCTCTAGCTCTCCGCTAAATGGAGTCCTACCTTGGGTACTAACCAAAGAACTACTGTTGCTGCTGCTGCTGTTGCTGCCTGTCATCTCGCTATCGTTATTACTAGTATTATTATTGTTGGTCAGTGCGGTACTGTTAGTCGTATTGTTGTTGTTGTTGTTGTTGTGTTCGTTAGTTTCGCTATTATCAATTGCCTGCTAGACTCTAGTGGGCGGTTGTAATATCATAGCAGCCATGCGTACCTTCATTGCCTCCGGTGATCCATGGCCGGGATATTGCTGTTGTGCATGCTGGGAGGCGGCTGTATGTAAAGCTGCTGCTGCTGCTGCCGCTGCCTGCTGCTGCTGCTGTTGTTGCTGCTGTTGTTGTAGTTGCTGTTGTTGCTGCTGCTGTTGCTGGTGATGATGGAAACCCGCGGGCGTCGTATAAATTGAATCACCTTGAGGGCCACTGGTGCTATCCGAGCGTGATTTCAAATCGGCTTTTTCGCTGCAGGCAAGGAAAAATCACAAAATTATTATCGAAAGAAAAAATGGTGACAATTGTGGTAAGAGAGAGGGCAAGGGACACTAGCTTTCATTGATTGCCAAATTTTATGCTTGGCTTATATCGAAAATATCTATTTAGTTTGCTTTGGCCTCGGGAAATTGTTTATTTGGGGTTGGTTCCCTTACCCACTGATTAATACGTACACTCAGAGAAATAAGCGCCTGTCAGAGGCTGAGTGCAAACAGGATGCTTTAATGATTAAACATCTAGATAAAAACCTTCAAGTATAGGAATATGTTAATACGATTCCAAATTACCAGCACCTCATAAGATAGGTTAGGTTGTCATTTTCACACTTGGGCCCATGAAGGCTCTTTGTGATACCGTGTTACCCTTTCTACTATGTGATTGTAGAGGTGGGGGCTGGCCCGATTAACCATTCCCAGTAGTTGTGCTGATGTCTAGACACAATCAGGACAAACGACATAATGCTTCACTGGGCATTAGTCTAGTCTTTAACGACATGTAATACATTACAGCGCACCCATCACTACTTCAACTACTGGTAATGCAACGTGTTACCCATCGGTATGCTAACTGGTGGTTGGTCTGGTGGCAAGTGCTAGGAAACTCGATAATGTCGCATCAGTAAAGCCGAATTATAGGGTATAGATCTAGTAGATCGTTTTGGAATCGACATAGGTGCTGTACCGTCGACTCTTTATCTACCACATTAAAGATTCAAGGGAGTACTTACCTAACAGAGTGTATTACCAAAGAATTATAGATGACGCAAGTGGAATAAATCAAAAATTGGTAGCCAGTGTCAGCTACCAGGAATAATTTTGTTTTGTTTCACATGCGTCATCTATAAACGCATATCAACTCGGAGATGCATCCTTTTGCCAGTTACGTACATTTACACAACTTAAGTATACCCTTTTTACTCTGCGAGTAACGGGTTTGAAAAGTACGGTCCAATGATGCCACCGGCCCATAATCCACACCAAAGAGTGATTTTGCGGTGTGCATTGGTAGTTCCTGCAATGCTTTTGGCTGTTCTTCACATCAAATACGGCAATTTTGTTTATTCACGATGAGCTTCGTCGCTGAACACAATTTTTCGATAAAAAAGTGGAATTTTGATAATGAAATTCAATAATCTGCAAGCTTTGTTCGTTTGTAAGTCGATTGATGGTTAAATTAAAGATCAAACTGAACATGATTTACAGTAATATGTGACACAAAAACAGCTGGGCTCCCAAAAACAGTGTTTCCAAAAAGAAAGTGGATACAAAATCACCCTTTACTTCAAATTGCTGAGTGTGTGAGAAAATTTGTCTCCGCTATCACAGGTTGTCTCCGCGATGCCATGAGCAGCAACAATTTGTTGACTGTTACCTTTCAGGCAGGTTTCTTCTCCAATGAACTTACTACACAGCTCTCATTCCGTCTACCGAACTGTTGTGGCGTTTTCCAAGCAGAGATTTATGCAGTCTGGCAGGCGGCTATTTTGATACACACCTTGGAGGAACATTTCAATCTTGGTCGACAGCCAGGCTGCCATTAAAGCTCTGTCATCAAACGCCACAAAAAGCCGGCGACAGCACTGAACCAAATCCAACAGCACTCCAACACCCTCGTTTGGGTACCTGGTCTCGCAGGCATACCGGGAAACGAGGATGCAGACGAGTACGCAAGGAACGGTTCAGCGCTGCCAGCGTCGCAAGCGGTAACGGACATTCAAAGACCCCTGCAGGACATCATGACGAAAGTGCAGTGGAGGGCCAGAACTAGGGCAGAACGACAATGGGATTTCGCACCCACCCGGTCGTCACATCTCCCAATCCCTCTGGCCAAAATACTAACTCAAAAGAACTTCCCAACTCCTACACTTTAGCAAGAACAGGATAAGAACTATGGTAGGAGTCAGAACGGGGCACTGCACCATCGGTAAAATGGCCACCAGGATGCGCTTGCACCACCATTACTTCTGTCGTAGTTGTGGGAAAGAGGAGGTAATAATAGAAAGCATCCAAAACCTTCTATGCGACTGCCCTGCACTTTGAAAACCTGGGCAGTCTGGCAAATGTGCCCCTAAAAGACGTGGCTCTTTTTGTGGACTCCTCAAAATGGTTTACATAGAGAGATTGCGTAGAGCCTGACCGACAATTCTCACTACACGCTCCCCTTCCAAACCCCATCCCTTTAGTAGGCATCACAATGGGCCAATAGGTCTCTGGGTGATCTCGGCCCCTGCCGAGCAGCCTATTTAACCTAACCTAACCCTCTATAGAAATGACAATGGAACACCTTCGCTAACCACCCTGCCAGTAAGCAAGTGTTGGTTGAGCTTTTCTAGGGGTGCCTCCACATTTCGATTTGTCAGGGCAGAACGTTGTTAAAGGCATCCTTGAAGAAGAGGAATGCCGCAAGCGCATATTCTTTAACCTTAAGCGCTTTCTTCACTGGACAAGATAGTGGATTGCTAAATCTGTTGACCTACACTTGATTTATGCTTGCTGCGCTGGTAAGGGATTGATAATGTCTATTGATTTCCTTAGATGGCCATCTATCAGTCTCTCTAGTGCTTTGAGGGGAAAAGAACTGAACAAGAACTGAATTATTAAATATCCTACCGCATTGCTTCTTCATTTTTGGGTAACAATTCGTTGTGGGTCTCGTTTACTAAAAACTTTTAAGCTTAATGAACTATTGATACAATTTGTACATCAGATGTGTATTTTTTTCGAGTGTACACATATTTTAGTATGCATGCCTAAAGCGGAAACTCAAAATCCATTTCCGTTACTCGAAAACTATGCTATGAAATTGAACGAAATATGGTAATTGCAAAATACACGATAAGACAAAGCGAAGCAACGGGCCATTGCCTCATAACTCATGTCAGTGGCGAAGCTTTTGCTTTCTCTCTTTCTGTCTCTTACACACAAAAATTTTTCAAACAAAATTCGCTTGGCAAAAGGCAAAACTCCGCAATATTGAATATATGAAAAATGTAAAATATTTTATGGCACACACACACACCAGCGGACAGAGGGAGAGAACATTTTTCATTGTGTGAGCGTTAGTGTGTGGCCAGTAGGGGCGCATAAATTGGCACGCCAGCGCCACCTGTTGGCTGGTAGACTTCTGCATAAAAATGTATCAAAATGGCCATTCATCTCCGTGTGTCTGAGTGAGTGTGTTGGTGGTTGGGTGCTATGCCTCAACTTACCTGTCTTTATCCGATGATTTATAACCCGTGGAACCTGCCATGCAAGAGAAGAGTAAAACAGAGAATATATATTAACACCATGCAGATTACTTGTATACCTTAAGCTAAAAACGGACAGTGTTGTGTATTAGTATCTGTCCTTCTGGTTGTGTTTACCATAATCAAGCTTAAAATGGCTCGAGGTCATGGATGTAAGTTTGGTTTGCTCAAAACTATAAATAAGGGCAGGCACTACATGTAACTGTAGCATAAGCTGTTTCAAGAAGGTCAACCTCTGCATAGCTAACTGCTTAAAATTTCAAAGTCCAAACAATTAAGAATATCCAAGAGCAAAAATAACTAAGAGCGGACATTGCTTAAAAATCTGGTCACACCGAGAAATGGTAATGCAGGAGCGAAGTTGGTAAATCTACGGATTATATTGCAAGCTGACAATCAAGAATCTAAATAAATAAAAATGGATCGTCGTTTGCATGTGTTCTTAATACTTGAAAACGACTGAACCAAGTTGGGTTTTTAAGGGTTTGTTGTTGTTGGAAAGTTCTCAGGGCGCTGTAGGCCCACATTTCGATTAAAATTGAAAACGTTCAGTCTTTCCTATTCGAAACCATTTCTTTTTAATAGCTTATTCCTCTTCCGTTCGAGGTGCTGTGAGAAGACTGATCTCTTGGCATCCTTACACATATCAAACTGTTAATGATCATCACTTAGCTTAAAGCTTACTTTAATCAATGATTTTTCCATTAAATAGTCTAAAGAAACAAAGCAACCGATCGAAATTGATGCTATTGAAAAGTATAGACCAACTGAAAATATGCTGAGCTGTCAAATAGAATGACCGCCTACTGCGCCACGATTTGGGATGTACTTGAATTGAACATTGCTTTAGCTATTGTATTTATCAGAACTGCTGCAACACTATTTGATGGTGGAAGCATGACCTAAACCTAAGCCGCAAGTCCATCAAAAAATATACTATTATACTATTGGCTGACGACTTCTAACAAGCACTTTCCGTGATTTCGAGAGCAACAGCTGTGGATAACTTATGCGCATGGTCATGAAAACGTGTTTGTGGCAATACTTGACATTGACCCTTGAGTATGAAAATGGGAGAGTTCCCGCAACAGTGCAGAAGCCCAAAAGGTTTCTCCAAAGAACTGATGAGAATTGGAAATGCATAGCATTCTTGTCACACGGCCAGCTATACATATGTGTATACCCTCTACATTTCACCAGAGTGTAAAAACAAAAAAACGTGGTCTATAGTTCAGCATTGAATACAATTGTTGTTCTGTTTTTGTTTTTTGGAGGAATCGTGAATGGTCGAAATTAATTTAATCTAAAAATCGATTTTGGTCTAAACCAAGTTTACCGGAACCAGTTGATAGGTGCAGACGGATGAATAGAAGGTTTAAAAGGGGTCTAGAATGTAAGTCGGGCTTCAGTTAGTCTTTTTATACTCTGTACCGTAGGTACATAGAGTATTATAAGTTTGTGCAAAAGTATGTAACATCCAGAAGGAGGCATCTCCGACCCCATAAAGTATATATATTCTTGATCAGCATCAACAGCCGAGTCGATATAGCCATGTCCGTCTGTCCGTCTGTCCGTATGAACGCACAGATCTCAGAGATGGTAAAAGAGATAGAGGTTTGACAAGTATGGGACATATGCTTCTTATGTCTGCAGGCAGATCAAGTTTATTTTCAATTTTGGCCACGCCCCCTCCCGCCCCCGCAATTTAGAAAAAACGTCATATCTCCCACAGTTTTGAAGATAGATGGTTTGTTCCTTCTGGACATATTTAGTTATTAAAATAACTAATCGATCCGCCAAAGGAATGAAGAAGATCGGATGAACGGTTTTCGAGTTATGATGAAAAGACAAAATTTCTTGGTACAGAGTATGTTATAGTCGGGCTTGCACCGACTTTCTTTCTTGTTTTCCTTTTCAAGACTTCTGATAGGACAATTGATTGTTGAATAAATGATGAAAAAAGTATACCAGTTCAATTTTGGGAAGACTTTTGAAAGGCGCTGAGTCTAAGGTTTTTGATTTTAACGATAGATATATACTACCTCTGATACCACAGAAGTAGTAAGTGAGTTCTGAACAGCTCATAAAATTCTTCCAAGTATGATAGCCACAAAAGCATATGTTTTGAAAGGACTGAAGTTTAATGTTGAACCCGAACTGCAAAGTTTAAAGTACATTGTATAGACCCATCTCTGACCCACTATACATATTAATAAGGGTAACAAAATGCCCCTTCTCTCTGGTTTCATCATGAAATAGCAGCGAAGGGCACCAACACTTAACTGAGGCGCGTACTAACAACTGACTAAAAGGAATGAGCCCATCGCTGAACTATAGGTCCAAACTTTGACTTTTATCGTCTTTTATTGATAATATTGATTTTATATGTCCGAACTTTGACATTTATCGTCTTTTATCGATTGTTTTCAGAAGGGCTGTTCATTCCAATCATGAACAATTTCACGTTCCCAGAACGTGAAGAATCTATTATCGAAATAGTGCTTGTCAATAAGCTTTAACTATGGTACACCTTTCCGTCTCTAATCAATTTAATTCTAGCCTGAGTGCTAGTAAAATTGCTCACTCATCTTCTTTTTTTCAACCCCCCAATCAATCTAGTTGCCTGTGTGTTGGTTTCTAATAAAATAGTTAAAATAAACAACGAGCCATACCTACGTCTATAAATATATGTAAAATACTTCCCGTTTTATTTTTGGTTTGATAAATGAGTTGCTCACTTTTTTGATAGGTGGAAAAGTAATGTTGATGGATACCACCGAATGGGCGAGGGGGAAATTGCATGTGTTATTTGAAAGATCTGTCAAGCGGCATTTGATAACTTGGTGGCAGCTGCAGCAAAGGCAACGGCAAGGTCGAGAGGTTTTAAATTTGACAGTTTGATTGACAATTGAGAAATTGGCAAACACAAGTAGTGGGTGGGCTTCCCCACTCTTCAACAAGAATTTCGCCCAAAAAGAAACTTTTCAGTCTTGTTTCGGGTTTTCTGTTGTTTTTTGTTTCTGCTTTTGGGTAAATTGTTTTACCATGATGCATTCTAATTGCGCGCCAAGCAAAAGTTTTCTACTTTTGTGGTTGGATTTTGATTTCTAATTAGGCAAAAGAGTGCGTAGGGTGGTGCAATTACAAGGTGAGGCCAGACTAAAAAGTTGTTGGTGGTAACTTTTTGCCGTAAATTAACTTTCATACATTTAAAATGAAGCAGATCAGGTTTCTCCACATAAGCGTTGGTAACCTCCTTGCCTCACCTTTTTATTGCATCACAAGTACGAGCAAAGGAAACCTTTTGCGCTGCTTAAAGCTTTGAAACAGAATACTTTAAGAGGAAACCACAGAATACAACAAAAAAAAGAAGAAAAATAGCATTGCCCAGCTTTTCTTTGCTTAACCCTTTTGTGCGTTGTCGTCGCTGTTGTTGTTGCAGACTGACCGCAGGCAATGGCGCCGCCAAACGCGCTAATGAATATTTTATGAGATTTATTTGAGTTTCGAGTTTCAAGTCCTGCCTCATATTTTTGTGCTTTGTGCAAGTTTTTGTGTTTTTGCAATTAGCGTGACAGCAGCAGCAGCACAAAAAAAGTCGCTGCCATTTGCTGACCAGAGAGCGAAATAATGAAGAAATGTTTTAATTGTTTGCGGCCTTGACGAGGCGTCGTCTGTAATTAATATGCAGCTTTGTTTGAGTTGGTAATTGTCTGCCGCTATCATTGTTTATCCTTAACTTACCCTTAAAGCAGCATTTTTTGCTCTTGATGGCATAGATGCAGAGGCATACAAGTAGAAGAATGGCCGCCATGCAACCGCCAGCGACGCCCATCAGATAGCTCATCTCATAAGGTTCTGCTTATGCCATAGCCAGGGGATTCAACACAGTCCATGTTGTCGTTGTTGTTGTTGTTGTTATTGAATGAATTCAGCGAATTATCCAGGATGATGGAGGATGTTGATTATGCAAGCATAAGAGGAATTAAATTTGTTTTTTAAATGTGTGTACAACCAACTTCAATTGAAATTAATTTAAAAATATTGTGAGATATATGTGGATTATGATAATATATATAATGAATTCAGTTTTGGACTTGGCATGCGAATGTAATAAATATGATATGAGCATTTAATTTAAATTGAACTCAGGAAATCAATTTGTAAACCAATTTATATTTCACTGCTCGATGTAACCAGGTTACGAAGTCCAGTTTGTAAGAGGGTTGGCAGTGATTTTAGTCTACAGAAATAAAGATCACCTCTGCATAAATTGATGAAAGTTATTTATAGTTATAGATTAGAATGGACACCAAAGCGACCAAGTGGAAAAAAATCCCTGCGATCAAGTTATCTGGCAGGTAAATTCATCGGTAGTCTTAAAAATTACTGTTACGTCACGTACACCTAATCAAAGTTTTTACAGCGAAATCTGTGGTGCATTTCCATCGAAGCCAAAAATTGATGGTATTAAAGGCAACTCTATTTGCCGTACGTTTAAACACGTACATGGGTAGGCTCATAAGTTATTGGTTTACTTTTTGGAATGTAAACGAATGCACTTTTCAACTTAACAAATAGGGATTCGATTCATTGATTATAATTGAATGACTAAAATGAATAAATTTTTATATATTTAAAGTCCCAGGAGAGTATTGATCGTTGCTCAAGCAACGAAGCAAATAATTTGCGCCAAAATTTCTAAATTTACCAATTTTGATTACTTTAGTTTGCCATCAAATGTGTGTTTGTGCAAATAAGTATTTGCCTGGTGGCAACACCCGCGCGCAAATATGTTTGCGTGTTTGCGATTTTGCTCTTACAAGCAAAATTTAGGAACAATCACGGCAACTATTGTTTTGAACTTACACATTTCTTTTCTAATACTTTTAGCGGCAAGTACCATCACCGTAGACCACAAGACTACGAAAGTAAATCATTTTAACAGATAAATGCCCTGACAAATTTCTTTTGGCAAAACGGTTCCAGAAGCTTTTCACATTTTAGCAAAATCTTCGTTACCCACCGTATCGAATGTACCAGCGATCTCACAATGTCTGTGATGGAGATGCTTCTTGGTGAAAACAACTCGATCAAAAACACTGTTTTTGGTCCCAACTTCAGAATACAGGAATTAGTTTTGCTCTTCTGCAAAGTTCATGAAAGTTCATGCAGTGTAACCTTTAATAATAAAGAAAATTTCTTTCTTAAATATATAACAGTTAAATTCCATTTAAACTGAAAAATCCGAGAATTTAATACATCTCTGGTACGTAACACGAAAGTCATGAAAGTTATTGTGGACACTGCGGCAAACTTTTCTTTTGTTTTGTTATTGCTCGAAAAAAAGATTGTCTATGCCTTTTCTGTTGCGTTGTCCCAACAGAATGAAATTGTTTGCTTAGATAAATCGGCCTACTTGAATTGTCAATTGAACAGATTGGGCAAAAAAATGTGAAATGAAATTCTTTCCAAATAGTGTGAACACAATCGCTGTAACACAAGTTTACAAAAAGAAGGTAACTTTTGCACCAGAAAAGTTAGCAAGTTATACTGGTTTTTCCAGGCGCTGAGCTCAAACAGCACGTCAAATTTATGAGAAATTATATATGTATTGTTTTTTATTCATAACTTTTAAAAGCGCTATCTTCTCTAGTGCGAAGGTTGCCTTATTTTTGTACGTGTTTGAAACTAGCGGAAAGGACAAATGTGACAAATTCATTAAAATGCAAATTACTGCTGTGGTGCAGTGGTTATTATTTATGCCTGCTGTGCAAGAGGTCTTGGGTTCATCTGATAAAAAAGTATTTTGTTTAAAGCTCATGCTCACGCAAACAAAATTTGTACACATTGAGCAAACAAAGTTAGCCTTGAATTGTAAATGTTTGCGCGAAACAATTTTGGTGTTCCCACATGATCAAATATTTCCTCTTAAAATGTTTGCGCAAATATTTCCCTTTTCCGCAAATTATTTACGCTTGTGTTCACACTGTGAGCAAACAATTTGATTATGTTGAAACAACACAACGGCTAAGTCAGTCACAAAAATAAATGTTTAATGATTCTAGCGAGACCTCCGCGAAACCGAAGGTTACAGCATAAAGCAAATTTTTAAGTTGCGATTAGAGGCAACAGCAAATGGTAAAATTATTGGAAATATTTGCGCAAAGCTTTTTGTGTGCTTCTCAAACTTTGCCATTCGGATTCGGAGTATCACTGTAGGTTCCTTCTCTGGTGCAAAAGCCAGAAGCATACAAGCCAAGAGACTGAAACGAGCTCGGTTTGACCCTTTGGCCTGGCCTGTGTATAGCCAAATATATATTTTTTTTGTGGCCAAACATTTTACTTTTTACTTTTATGCACTTAGCTTCAGACTTATCGATTGTACTAAAAGATATGTTTTTAGTTTACTATTATTAATCTACAGTCGACCGTTCTTGATCTAATAGCTCCAGGCCGAACCGAATAGGCTATTTACAATGACTTATCTTACATCCAACATCATGAGTCCTGACAATTTAAAGCAATTCAACTCATAATTTAGGATGTTAGATGCGCTCAGTGTGATTAGCCTATGAGGACACTAGCTGGCTGCCAGATTTTGTTATGTCAAATATTTGGCCATCTGTTCAGATCAGAGCTGTGAATTACAATTACCATTACAATTCCCATTACAATTACCATTACATTACTCTTACCACTACAATTATTGGGGTATTTAAAAACTTAATAACCTTTACAACTACATATATTTCATATTGAAAAATATATAACAATTACAATGACTTCAACAATTACTTTAGATAATTAAAATATTTGGTAATTCAAATAATTGTGGAAATTTCGGTAGTTTTTGGTTTTTCCAAATTTGATATGTAATTAAAACTGTCAACCAAAACTACTAAAACTATTTCAATTACCAAGTTATTTAATTATTTAATATAATAATTGAAGTAATTTTAATAGTTATTAAACTTTTAATTACGAAATAATTGTAATTGTAATGGTTATTATATTTTTAAATATTCCAATATTTGTAATTGTAATTGTAATGTTTATTGTAATGGTAATTTTAATGGTAATTGTAATAGTATTTGTAATGGTAATTATAGCTTACAGCTCTGGGAAAATTTATAGATTTCTCTAAATACTTTTAACACCACTACAGACCTTCGCCTGAGCTTGTTGGTAATTTGTCCGATTACGAAAATTTTTCAGTCGCCAATGGCAACTTCTCTGCTACCATTGCTGACCCCTGCTTTTGTAGCCTCCTCAAGCCAGTAAAATATAATTTTGATTTACAAAAATTTCAGCTTTATGTTCATAAAAAGTATCGAACCGAATCAATTCCTTTGCGTTTGGATGCGTTTTGATTTGGTTCGCTCAAGTGTGTCCATATGGTGCTTAATGGTTGGGGTTATGGGGATGAGTGTGTCGATAGGTCTAGTTCAAATAATAAAAAATTTCTAAGCACCTGCAAACGTACCCTCCACAATCAAATGTATGGCATGTCGATCGGTGCCTCGCTCATTTTCCACCACCAGATAATATGGTCGCGAATCATGCTCATCCGCTTGATGGATATGCAATGTGGATAGGTAACAGTCCTCCCGTGAATCCTGCACCATGTCATCGGCACGGAAGCGATCTGAAAACAAGCAGAGTAAAATAAAATACTGAAATACACAGGCAATTTGGTGACCTCAACTTTTGAGGGCGGGTGGTTGGAAGGAGGTTGGCATTGCATTGCAGTGCAATCCGCATCGTTTGATTTCTGTCAGTGGCAAGCACGCCGGATTACACGCACGAGGGCGAGACGACGGATGGACATACGCAGACAAGCTGAAAATGAAGAGTAATGCGAGGTGGCGGTGGCGGAACCGAACCAGAGCCAGAGATTCGATGCAGTTTAAAGTGAAAAACGAGCGCGAGTTGTGTGGCTGGTTGTCTGTTGTAGACGGGGGATTACCGGCGGCTGACAGCCGTGGGAATGAAGAAGCAACTACTACGTGGAAGCCTAGCATTGTCACGCAGGCACAGGGATACGGCGCAGCTGGAGGAGCTGCCAGTCTGCCAGCGGCAGACGCGGACATGACAGTGGCATTTTCTTCCCCTGATGGTCATGTAATTTGTCTTGATTTGCCGCACGTATTAGACCATACACTCGCCACGACGATTATTCAATGCCAAATTTGCGGAAAAGGTTTGTTAATGAGCACTCAACCGTGCACAGGACATACACTGTACGTCAGTCAGCCAGTCAGTGAGTCAGTCAATCGGGGCGCACTGTGCGTGACATGTAATGCGTTCGATACCACCATTTCGCCCCATGGGCACAGCGCTAATTGAGTTGGGGCTTATTGATAAAGAAAGAGTGAAAGCAGAAAACAAAATGTGGAAACTAAGCACCTAATTGCATTTTCATTAGCTGCCCAATGAAGCGCACCATAAAAGCTAAATGGTTTGTATACGCACCTATGCCCGAGCCGGCCTCCAGGCGCAACGAGCCCCACTCCCAGGCGACACGTTGTGGTCGCGGATCCGCACAGACGACCATCGTTAGACTGGCTGCCTCACCACGTTTTACCGAGATGGTGTGCATAGATGGATGCAGGCGGAGCACTTGAGGGGCACCTGTAAAGGCAAATAAAAAAGAGCACAAGAGAGGGGGGTAAGCAATGCGGCGACAAAGAGAGGGAGAAAAATGCTTAATTGAGTTGGTTTTGGCTGGCAAATAAACGCATACAAAAAGGGGGAAACCAGAAAGCTTTTGGTTGTTAAATGTTTTCTTAAAGTTTTTAGTCAAAAGGAAATAAACGCATTTTCAATAAAATTTTTGAAAGCCAAAGTCTAAATATTCCGGGTTAGGCCGATTTGCCTGATTGAAGATGAAGCAGTTAGTCATGCAGTTCTTCAATCAACATAAAAGCAACTTAAAGCCCTGCCCGTGAATAGGATATCAGCAGGATTTTCAACTGCAAATTGGTCAACAGTTTTCATAAGGAGCATGGACTGCGGTTAGTTAAAAAATATTGCCAAAATCTGTAGTTTTTTTGCCTTGCTGATTTAGCTGCAGGGCATTATAAGTAAGTATGGATGAGCAGGAAGCGTACACATAATGAGCAAGTGTTGTTGTTCGTGTTGTTGTTACTCGTAGTTAGTTCGTTAGTTACTTTGGACACAGTCACACACACACACACACACACATGACTAGAGAGAGGGAGAGTGTGGTCTGCATTTTTTCCACCATACATAATAGTAGTAATATTTTTTTCCTTTTGCTGGCGCTGCTAAATTGCTCGTGTCCTTGGTTGGTCATAAATTATGTACGTGCTGTGGTATTCAGCACTAAATTTAAATATTTCTTTTTTTTTCGCCCCTGGGCAGTGGCCATGGCAGTTGTTCGCTTGGTTTTTTTTTTTTGTGTTCTGTGCGGTCATAAGTTCATTTTGATTTTGTGTTACGTTTTGGTTTCAGTTTGTGTTGCAACTTCGCAGAGCACCGCGAAATTGTGTGGGGAGCAGTAGCATGAGGCGGAATCGCAAGCGCTTAAAATGTTTTGCCGGCGCTTTCCGGATGCAGCCATTTTTTTGTTTTCTATATTTTTTTGGTTTTAATGGAGTTTTGTGTTATGTTTTAAGCGTGCATTAGTTGCACCGGGAGTTGGGAGTTAAATGAGTAGCCCAAGTGTTCTTAGCCTTGGGACAATTGCGTCTAGTCGTGCTCGAATTGTCACGGGTTGGTTGTAATTTTGACCAAACTCTGGTGAAAATATTGAAAGGATGGCAGATTCGTTTAGGAAACATTTGCATTTAACAAGCTCGATAATTTGATTTACCTCCATAATTCAAACTATTTTCGTATTCAATATTTCCGTTCAATGTTTCGAATAAAACTACTTTATTAATAAGAACCCTCCATAATTCGATGTGATTATGAACACGCATTTAAAACAAGGATTCGGAATTGCTCACGAGCGAGCCGCGCGCTCTGCCTCTTTTCGCCTCTCGCTCAGAGCCGCGAGCCGCTGTTCGAGAGCCGGGAGCACTAAACAACTCACAGCTTCTGGCTCAGAGCTGCGAGGCGCAACTCGGGAGCCGTGAGCCATCAACCGGCTCGTGAGTCACAGCTATCGGCTCGTTAGCCATAGTCTCGGCTCGTGAGCAATTGATCTTGGGTCGTAAGCCGTAGCTCTCCGAGAACAGGTTGAGGGCTTACAGCTCCGAGCCGGATTAAGCTTGTCACATGATTTAGCAATTAATTTTCGATGAAATAAATTTAAACTCTCTCTTGATATAAGATTAAACGATCTTACTCTTGAATCTGATGAGCTCTTGATACTAGAAAGAACGTTCTAGGTTTCTGACAATGCTGTATGCCCTTGATTCAAGAATGAGCAATCTTGAATTTGAGTTTGTTGAGCACTTGATTCAAGACTTATTCTGCTTGATGTGAGAAGGATCCGTACTTAGATCAAGTATTGAAGCTCTTGGATCAAGAAAACTGGTATCAAAAATTTATACTTGGTTCAAGAATTTCGCTCTTGAGACTGCATTTCAATCGTGTCCTGTTCCAAGGCAACGAGTTAAAATTTATAAAATTTTTCAGAACCAAATCTAATACAATTCTGCCTTGGTTTCATAACAAAGTAAATAAAGTTTGTGCTGAGGAATCTCATAATTCAAGCTTAGTCAATGGTGAAAACATGTAAATCAAAGTAATAATATAATACAAAATCCATTTTTCCCTCAGAGTGTAAAGAATTCTTCAATCATGAACTTTTGTTGGAATTTCTCTAACTTCACCATTTCATTTATTTAAAAAACAAGTACAACGTCTACTCTATAAGAGTTTTCATACTCTCTGAAAGTCCATTGAAAAGAGAAACTCAAAATTAAAACCAAATATTTCCTCACAATTTCAAGCCAAATCGTTTCTGTTTTTTGCAAAAAGCTGTTAAATTTCACCAACAAAAAAATCAATACAAAAAAAAAGAGTTAAACTGTTTCTCTTGTGACAGTCGCCAACTGTTGCCAATGTAGTCATATTTTGTGGTATTTGCGGTTGAGCAACGACATCATCTCTTATGTCCCTGCTTTTTCTGTTTACTTACCCACAACTTGCAGCGATACAGCATCAGATACGGCCACACGTTCCTGGCCATTGATGTGACTCGTAGCTCGACACTCGTATTCGCCCTGGTACTCATAGGTGACATTATCAATAACCAATCTGGGCTCATTGCCGCGTTCCACAAATTTGGAGCCATGTGAGATTCTGGAAAAAATAGAAACATAAATCGGAGAATCGATGAGTTTGATGCGGATGTAGGTATAGTACACACACTCCCGCACAACTGAATAGGTTTCAAAAGGTGCTGCTAAGATTATCTTTTCGCCCTTAGTTTCTAATCATATGAACGCTTGTGTTGGAGACAAAACAAAGCAAATAAAAGATACATTTGGAAATACAAACTTCCACGGAAAAACACCATTAATCCATGCCCTTAATCATATGTCTCGCGAGTGGTTGACAGTCGTCTGCGCAAAGATGCCGACTTTCGATTTATGTACGAGTTCGCGAGTTGAATTCCCAGAGAAAGAAGTCAGCGTTATACTTTATACCAACGAAAGTGTATGCTTAGTTTGAATTGTGATGCTACAGTAGCAGTTGAATTCCTAATTCAAGCATAGTTCGTTCTTAAACTAAGAACATAAAGTACTTAATTTGGTCTAAGTCAGGCTTATATTTAGCTCTACAAGCTCTTAAAAAAAAGAATTTCGTTCTTAAATCAAGAATTTGCTGGCTTATTGAAGTTTTCAATAGCTTTCCGTTGAAACTTCCACCCCCAGGATGGAAAATGGTATGCAGTTTACCCAATCTGCTCGAAATTTGGGTTGAAAGGTCATTGAGAGCGTCCCAGACATTTTTAAAGATTCTGGTATAAACGATTCGGCTTTGAGATAAACTAGAAATAGAAAGACTTGATATGTTAAGTGACAAGAATAATCTTGGCAAACCTTTCACAATATCATACAACTTTTGTCATTTAATCTAGTAGCCTAGAATTTTGAACACACTGCACATTAAAAGGCAAGCAGTTGTAAATCGAAATAAAAGCGTTTTTGCAAAATTCTCTAGAGATGACTGGGACAACCCCGATAGTACCTTATTTGGCGGCTATACTGTCGCCGGCGTACCGAAGTATATGTGTATATGTATTTATATTAGTTCCCATTCAGTTGGGCGGAAGTGTATGTGCAGGCCAGATGCAAGAGTCCAAAAAGTCAGCATCACGTACATACTCGTAGCATACTTTTGAGCGCACGCTCTGCTTTGTAAGAAAAAAATGCAAGAGCACATTGCCACATAGCAACTTTGGCAACTTCACATGCACTCGGGCCAAGCAATATTGAAAATTGCGTGAATGCGTAAGAGTTATTTTTCGTTGGCATCACCCACCCACCCCTCCTTTTTCACTACCTCTGCCCGCACCTCTTATTGGGAGTCCACAAGAGAGTTGGCAGAAAAAATATTTGATACATTTTTTAATATTGAGAAATGCCTTTTATGCTGCACAAAATACTTTGGCTTTCGTCTCCTGCTTCAGCTTTTAGGTTGCCCGCACAAATTCTTTTTGATGTTCAATAGAATTATTTATTTGGAAGAACCTTAAAGTTTACGGGGACATGCCGAAATCCCGCCAACAAGACTTTTGATTTATTATAAGTAAATGCCACTTCTTGGTTGTTGATTTTGGCACAGCACGCGCCATTTAATGTTTGAGGAAGCGAGGCGACGACATGCGTGGAAATTAGTTTTCAACAATTGACATTTAATTTCTGATAAACACGCACGCCTTCGCAGCCACCCCCTGCGTGCGCTTCATTAAGTCAACACGTCAGTGCATTGCATGTAGCATTTATTATTAGCAGCAGCTCCGCTCCCGCCCCTGATCTGCCAGGCAGGTTCAGCCGCTTCACATGTGTGTGATTGTCCGGGGGTTCCCAAAGTGCAAACAAATGAAATCACAAAAATCACGTCCGATCTATGCAAGAGCCAGAGAGCGTGTTCCGATTTCTTTCCACAGGATTTGCCATCTGCCTGCTATGCATACTAATTTGCCTTTGAATAGAAGAGAGTGTGAGCACGAGAAGTCATGAGAGCTTCTCCTTTTTATTTTTTTTTGCACACAACTTCCGCTGCGTAGCTAATTAAAATGACGCAAAACATCAGAAATTGTGAAGCAACAGGAAACGTTCTCACGTACGGGAAATGTTTTCTATGAGGCACTTCTGCAGTTGGTATGGTTGCAACTCATTAAGAGCGAAAAGTCTTCATATTGTTGTGCATAAAGTTGATTATGGAAAATATCAAGTATACGCAGTGGCTGGCAAGTTGCTTTAAAAGCCTTGCATTTAATGAACGCTGAAAGCGTATCAACAACAACAACAACAATGGCCAGACCCTGCTGAAGTCTCATGTGTTGCATTGACTACAAAGAGCGAACGCCACACAGAAGGCAATGAAATTTCCCAGAAGCCAACCATTTTTGCGGCTGGGCAACAAATCACCGCTTAACTAGGCATCACAGGAACCGAAAATGCTGTTGTGCCGAACTACGGAAAATTTAACTTTCTTGGCTGAAACGAACCAGCCAGTGCGTAGTGCATAGAGAAAAAAGCACCTTTCCAAAAACCAAATGGGAATTGGGTTAAAGCCAGGCGCTTGACCTTTCACTACGCTTAAAGGACGCTTTCCTTCGCTATGCTGATCAGTATCATGTACACAAGGGACCGAAATCATTATTAGTAATATTATAAAAATAGTTGATAATGAATTAAATATTTTGTGATTTTATTACTCAATAATGATTACACAAGGCAACCAAATTTGACTTTTTCCAGTAGGGGAAGCCACGTCAGCGACGCAAATAATGGCGGAAAAAAGGACAAAAATTACAGCGCTTTGTAAAAGTAAGTGTGAAAGAAACACCTTTGTTCAATTGCATTTTTATCGATATATAAATTTTTGAAAATATTATTTTGTTTTAGTTATGTGGCGGCAACCAAAATAAATGACAAATAGGTTTTTATGAATTGGCTTGTTTGTTAAATTTTAGTCGAAGTTATAATGCAGCGCAATAAGTATTAAACTGTTTCTAAAGCTATAGACACTTTATCAATGGTAGCAGCTCTTAAAAGCGTATGCGCTGGAAACAGTTCTGTAAAATATTCCACTGAAAAACACATCAGAACGTGCTCGTAAATAGAAGAAATAATTTTCACTTTTCATTAATCATTTTTATACTTTGTACCGTAGGTACATAGAGTATATTAAGTTTGTGTCAGTCTGTCAGTCTGTCCGTCTGTCTGTCCGTATAACGCACAGATATCAGAGATGGTAAGAGATAGAGGTTTGACATGTATGGGACATATGCTTCTTATGTATGCAGGAAGATCAAGTTTATTTTAAATTTTGGCCACGCCCCCTCCCGCCCCCGCAATATAGTTTCTTCTGGACATATTTAGTAATCAGGATAACTTATCGATCCGCCAAAGGAATGGCGATGATCGGATAAGCGGTTGTCGAGTTATGATCAAAAGACTGTTCGCTGCTGCTTTCAGCTGCTACTGCAGCACCATAATTTATACTGAGCGTATAATTTCGTCGGTACAGTGTATGTTATAGTCGGGCTTGACCGACTTTCTTTCTTGTTAATAACGAATATGATAAAATTAATTATTTTTTGTTATAATAAAAAATAATTGCTGAAATGCACGAATTTTAAGCATATAATCGGGTGGCTCAAAACACTCCACAAATAATCAAAATGTCATAAAAACAAACTAAATCTAATGATGCATCTTATAACTAACTAACTAACTTTTATGCCGAAGATTTGTTCGAAAAACAAATCTATGATCACAACACGCCATCTTTCCATATATTAAGATGTATATTTTGAACAGGTTTCGACGCGTTTTGTGGGAGACATATGTTATTTTCTTAATACTTCTTTTATTTTACCGTAGCTGAATACTTTTTAGTTTTAAAAGAGACTCTCCCCAATAATTGTGTTGTCTTGTAAGGCGAAGATAATAATTTTTGAATACAGGTACTCAAAACTTTGCAATTTACTTTTGCCCAAAAACATACTACACAGAAAAAAATATGACGTTCAAAAATCGTCACCAAATGGTTGTGATTCCGGTCTGTTTTTTCCGTTCACAAAAAATGAACGGTGGTCATGAAAACAGAAAAAGTGTTCTTGAAAATATTCAAATTTTAATATTGTATTATTTTCAATGCATTTTTTGATCTAAGTGATTCCTAGAATTATAGGAAACTGATTTTTATGACCTAATATTTATTTTTTAACGCAATAATGGCCTTTAAAATAAAGACAATCTTAAAAAAATAATAAAAAAAAATATTCAACGTTGTTTAAATGCCAATGGTTTTCGCTTCAATTTAAATTTCGAGTTAATCAATGCTTTGCCCAGAAACGATGTGGTGGTGTCGGCTGAGATGTCGGTGTCAGTGAGTGTTCTACTTACAACCCTTCGTCGAGGTCCTGAGTTCAAGTCCCAATTGAGGTAAGTTAATAAATAAATAAAATGGTGTTAATTGTTATTTCAAAATAAGCCCCACACACACCACTACCAGTGTAATGAGAGTGGTTTGGTTCTGTGTGTGTGGTGTGCTATAGACGCCCGCGCGCGCCACCATGAATTCTATTTTTTTATTTTAAACAAGACCGAACGGTAAAATGTTCTTGAAAACAAGCCCAAATCAATCATGAGGGAGACAAAATGTTCATGGCATATCGTGTTCATGAATTTCGAAAAAGCGATCTTAGCTGACTTTCATGACCAAAATGTCATGATTTTGGTACATTTAGAACGGATTTTTTTCTCTGAGTATGCAATATTTTCATAGTTTTCTATTCATTTGAATTGAATATTTATGTAAATTTCATCAACATCCTTGGCACACCTATGGACGCTACAAAATTTGATCATTTTGAGCACATACATTTAGAAGGGTATATCTTGGCTTAACAAAATCGCAGAAATGTTTGGGATAGTTTATTTTAAGACTAAGAAATATGTTTTACTTTTAGATAATATCAAATTAAGGCAAATAATAATAAATAAAGTAAAAGGATGTCACATGAAATGAGCCCAAAGATTATTAGATTCTAACATTTAGAATATGCATTTTGAGCAACTTAAAGCTCAAATTTATTAGAATCAAGACGAAATCGTCTGGAATACCAGCGCCGGAGTGAAAAAAATTAAATAAGAACGATTTGCATGTGATTAAAACATTTCGCTCAAAAATAAAACTCAAGATCGTGTTGAAATTATTTAAGTGAAAAACGTTTAATAAGGTTATTAGGATCAATAACTGTACATTTGATGACGCCTTAAGTGTGTGGCATCGCCAAAAATGCTCAGTAAGGTCTGCCATTTGACCATGAATAGACTAACAGCCGAACAGCGCTTGGAAATCATTGGATTTTATTGTCAAAGCTCGTGCTCTGTGGGAAATGTGGTTTGCCAATTACATATATTTTATGGTTGTCATAATTGACCCACCAGACAGGCTATTGAAGCTACCAAGTTTCGCACAAGTAAATCCATTAATCCGCCATCCCGTGCATAGGGGATAATGTTGCTGCTGTGTTAATGAAGATCTTGATGGGTCAATTCGACGCTATTTATAACAATTGTGCTTGTGCTATCACCTGGCAGATTTGGACTATGTATCTTAGTATGAATCAGTACTGGCAGTACAGCTGGACCAAGAACTGAAGCCGGCTGAACTTCCACTACATCGGTTGTTGGCTGAGTGGGAATTTAAAATGTTGAATGAAGATACACTTTTTGATCGAAGCTCAATTTTGGCTCTATAGGTTCGTTACCAATTTGGTATGAAGAGCAGCTAGAGACAGCTCAAGAGCTGCCAATAAACTCTGAAAAATTCACTGTTTAAAGCCATTTGTAGGCCGGCGTCATCATTGGGCCATTTTTTTTCCAAAACAATGTTACAGTCAAAGGAGCAAAGTGTCGTGAGATGATTAACGAATTCTTTTGACCTAAATGAATGGTTACAACAATACGGTGCCACCTAACACACGTCACGCAAATTCTTGGACTAATTGAGAGGCGTGTTTGGTGAGTAATTACTTGAACGCTTTGGGGCAGATCACTAGACCCCACTAGACTATTTTTTGTGGGGCTACATTAACGTATCGCACCAAATAAATATATACTATATTTATAACGATGTCTCAGCATCTGAAGAGGCATCTTCTTTCTGCGGCTCATAATCAGGATCCATGTCATCGAAGCCTTCAAATTGATGCAGTGTTTCGGCCTCTTTATCAGCATCGGATATTTGGCCCAGACACTATTGTGCAACATATGAGCTCGCTTTTTTTGCTTGTGGTAGACATTTATTGATTTGTAAAATGTTGTGTAATATAATATCTAGTTTTTCTAGTCTCTGAGGGTACTGTAGTATACTTCCTCTACCCTCTACGGGTACCCCTCTACAAGTAAAGGGTATAAATAACAAATATTCATTTTCTACCATCCCTTATATTTCTTAACATACATCCTTTATGTGTTAGGAGTTGCTTTCATTTATGAGCCACAAAAATCTGCCTAACTTTAAAAGGAACTAAAAGAAGTACAAATGAAAATTCAGAATGTAATAACATTCATTAGCCAACCCGTATAAGACCAACTTTTACTTCAATCATATCGTGCTACCTAGATCTCTTGAGTTAAACAAAATTAACCCAAGTCCAGCTAGAAATAAAACAATAAATTCTCGTATCAACTCACCTCTGTACCCATTTGTAATACGGCATGGGATTGCCATCGGCCACGCATTCAAAGGCAGCAGGACTAAACAGCGGCGCGGTGGTGAGACGATCCGGGCCAGCTGAAATAATTTTGGGTGGATCTAAGGGATGGGAAGGTGGCAGGTGGCAGAGAATAAACACAGCATTAGCACAAAAGTTGAAAATAAATACTCCAAGTGTGCGCTCACATTTCACGTCCAACTGCACCGACAGTTGCTCGGAGGTGCCCACCGAATTCTGCGCCTGGCAGGTATAAAGGCCGGCATCACGTCGCCCAACGGGACGCAATTGCAGCGTTTCCTGGAGAGACAGCGAAAGGGTTGGCAATTTAATACAATTACAAATTTCTGCTACACTTAAGATAAATAAAAACAGGGAAGGACTTACCTGCAAGCTGGCTATCTCCGAGCGTCCGGCCCTCCGCCAAACGATGCTGGCCGGCGGATTGGCGTCAGCAACACAGCGCAGCACCAAAGCATCCTTATCCTCTTCCAAGTCGATTTCCGGTGAGCCAATTAGACGAATGGTTGGTGCGTCTGCAACGGCACAAAAGTAGAAGTTGAGTAAGCAAAACCAGCAAAAGCAAACAACAAGTCAACAAGGACGAAGCCATGGCCGGAGTCAACAAAACAGGAAATTACAGCAAATTGTTGTTAATTCAATTGTTACGGCTGTCTGCTTGGTTTTTGGCTCCCAGGCCAAATCAAATGACGGCACTTAGTCCTGCCGTTACCCAGTTCTGTTACCCCACTCACATTTCACATCCAGGCGCGCCTCCACCGGCACCGACTTGGCCGAATACGACTCATGATAGGCCGCACAGCGCAACAGATCGCCATGACGTTCGCGCATGGCCGACACCTGCACCACCGAGGTGGCCGACCAGGTGCGTGGATTATCCGGCTCGGTGACATTCGTTTGCGGATGCATGGCATAGATTTCCTGGTCGCCTGCAGTGACAATTCGTTAGCGTTATGTGCCTGAAGCTGTTGGTGGAGGCTAGACTTACCCAAAAACCATTTAAGAGTGGCCGGTGGATTGCCATAATGTGAGACACATTTAACGGTTGCCAAGGCGCCAGCGTCTACGGTAATATTATGTCCTGGCGGCACGTGTACGGCTTCATATTCTAGACGTGGACGTTGCGGCGTCACTGCAAACATGATGACGGTCATAAATGTCAAGAGATTTAATTAAAAGTACAGGGTTTGCCTTTGATAGTTCTTTTGAAGTGCGGCCAGGTCAGGTTTAAGGCTTCCATTAAAATGTTCAGCAGTTTTTAGCACGAGCATATCGAAGCTTTGCTCTTCTTATTGAAAGCTTTTGAAATGCAATAATAATTGCATTTGGTGGTACTTTATCAAAACTGTTTTAAAAACCATTAAAGCCAGTCTCATAGAACTCGTCTAGAAAGATAAAAGGCCACCCTCGTATTGTGCAAGGACTCAAAACTTACCACGCACCACCAGGCGCACCGGTTGACTGGTCAACGCATCCTGTGTGGTAAAATCACTGGCTGTCACTTGGCACTCCCACAGGCCATCGTCAAAGTCCAGCGTGGCCGAGCGTATCCACAGAGAGCAATCGCCACCGATTTGCATGGGCGGCGGATGCAGATCCAGATGTAAGACATTGCCATTGTCATTCGTTGGAATACGTGCGGCCCATTCGTATTTCTTGGTATAGATGCCCACCGGCTAAAGAACGAGAGGAGGAGGAACAGACAAGTGGGTATTAGTAGTGGAATTGTCTGGGCGTTGGACATGTTTAGCATGTTTAACTTGGCCATGTAGTCAGGCGTGTAATTTCATCTACGCTGCTACCATCAACTACGTGTCCTTTAACTCGTTTCGTCCGTCGGTCTGTTGTTTCTGTCTCTAAATTGGCATTAGTTTGTTTGCTAATTGGAAATTAAATTACAATTAGTGATCTTTGCGCAGCTTCCTTTCCATCCAGCTGCTGCCGCTGCTGCTGTGCTTTTGTCTGCTGTCCAAATTGCATTTGCGTTTAGTCTAGAAATTCCCTCTTTCAGTCCAAATGGGTTAAATTAATTGTAACGCTGAGAAATGGTTATACAATAAATGTCCATTCATCAAGTGCTAACACAATGTTGTTTTCTTCCATGTAATTGCATAAGTTTTGCGTTTTAAATTTCACAGAATTGCCACAAAATGAGTATTTTAGTTAATGTACGAACTTACGTTTCAATATGCAACAAGGAATGTGGCAATAAATATATTTTGACATGAACCAAATAGTTTTCTCAACTAACTCAATTCGGCAGACGCTTGCCAGGTGCGTGTGCAGAATTCACAGTTGAGGGGGTATTGGGGGTACTGGAATCGCGATGCTTAAAAAACTGTACAGTGAAAGTAAGGTAGTTGATACAGGCTTAATAAGTTCTTATCAGGTTATTTGAGTTCCACTTGAAAGATTCCAAAAATAAATAAATGCTTTCATTTTAAAATCCAGTCACCTCATTTGATACATTTTATTCTGTATAAGGTTTGACCACCTTTTAAAAAATATTTAACTAAATGAAATTTTGACAAATCAAGAGACTTTCGCAATTTTCAGGCATCAGATTTGGATTTACCAACCCAATAGAACTGAAAAGTGTTACTTCAGTAGATCAACTAGGGATGTCGGAAATTGTATCGAAATTGGATTCGATATTTCATTATCAGAATTTTTTCCCAAGCGATTTACCGGGTACCAAATATTTTTGTTGCTCATTATTTCGAATTCTTTATGTTGGAGGATGCTGAAGATGATGAACCAGCAGTGATTGAGCCCCAAAATAGATGGGCTGGTACAGATTTCGTGGTACCTCATTTATAAGTTGTAGGCATTTATCTAACACAGGCAGGGCCTAGGATATTAAGCCTTGGTCAAGCTGTTAAATGGAAATACATAGAACAGGGGTAAAAGCCAGTTTTGAACCGCGAAAAAGCATAAATACATTTGGAACATAAACTGTCTTTGGTGCAGAGTATATTATAGTCGGCTTGTGTGCTTCTTAATTTTCGCCCAAGAGAAATGGCCGAGTCTGAAAGGCAAAGCTTCAGAAGCTTTTTTCTAGCCATATAATAGGTTTGAAGCTGTTGCCAAAGGCTAGTAAAGGTGACCGGGTGTGTCAAATTTGAAAAGAAAAAATTTTCATTAGATGTCCCGAGGCGGGATCGAGTACACACTTCCCGGACAAGGGATATATAGATTTTAATGTCCGGCAATATAAATTCAAGTACATATGAAAACACTTTAGTCAGTTTCAGTCAGAGCTGGGAATGCTGCTTATAATTTGTTTCCATTATATTATTTTACATAACTTATTACTACAGCACTAATCAATTATTTGATTTAAATTAGTCTTATGCTTCAACTACTATTAAATCCATTTGAAATTTGATTAAATTTAAGGACAACTATTTTTCCTAGTCAATTAATTTTTTATTGGATTTTTCCATTAAAATTTAGAATTAGTTAAAAATGCATGAAGCCAATTGAACCAATTTGAACACCAGCCGATTTTTAATTGAACAACTAATTTACAGTTGGGACATTCACAACCAGTCAATATTTAATGGGGATATTTCACTTCATTTCACTTTTTTCAATTGGGATATTTTTTTACGCAAGTCAATATTTAACTAAGAAATTTTTACAAAAATCCAAGTAGGGTAAGTCTTGTATTTATTCCGGGTTTCGAATGCGAATAGCTGACTTTGTAATAGAATATTGATACGCGATACTAACGTTATTTGATCTATACTTCGTATTGAATTACTTGAAAGGTGTTAGGGCCCAGTTACCCAAATGAGCCCAGTTATTTTAGCTAGCAAAATTTTCAGTCATTTTATTGCTGACCTGAATATAAGGTCACTTTTTTTTAACGTTCATAATATTGTAATGTTAGTTTATGCATTGAGTTATCAACAATATGCGTGGCTAAGGAAAGTTTGCCTTGAACGTGATGGTTGTTAGTTCGAATCCCACGGCAGGTGCAAATAATTTTTTTAATTTTAATATTTATTTTGGTTTTTTTTCATTTATCAATATTTGACTTCAGATTTAAACAGTGCCACATACTATAGTGAAGCGCTGTACAATCGAGTCCATTGTTAAGAAATAATGTTATTGTTTAAAAAAAGAACAAAGAAAAAAAACTAATAAAATATATGAGCCTGCAACTTCCACATCCCAAGGCAATGTTCTAGCATCTGAGCCAGGCGGCTTCTTTCCAGATGAAAGCTTAAAGCTACGAAAAAAATGTGTCAATTATTTGCCTTGGCGCTGCATAGTTGCCATCTAAACATTTGTAATAATTAACTTTTGCATTAGGACTATTGCATTAGAGATGACAATAATAACATATATCGGCAAGCGAAAAGAGTGCAAACATTTTCGCGTAGGTCTGCATGATTGTAACCATGCTACCCTTGCGATTTTTCAATAAAACATTATTATTGTACTTATTTTTACACGATTTTGTTACTTCTTATCCAAACAAAATACTAAAATGGTTTTTCGAACGTCAAAGCAACACAAATTCCTTTAAACAAGCATCACAAATTTGACATAGTTTGTTCTTACATTTGCCTTGTAAGAGCAATCTCGGCAAATGCGATAACAGTTTGCAAAAGAGTGTTCACATTGTGTTCAGACAGCATGGAAATTTGTCGAAAACTTGACTATACAAACTGTGCTGCAAATTAATTTGGCACTCAGACGCATAAATTTTCGTCGTTTTTGACAAACTAATTTGCCAGTGTGAACATAGCTTTAGCTAGCACTGCTTCAACATTATTTTTTAAATCGCTTAGGAAACGTGACCTTATATTTAAAAAAAATTGGCTGGTGTGAAAAATACCAATAGAAAACATAATTTAAGGGAAATATCTCAAGCAAAATGGTAATGGAAGGCAATTAAATAAATAAGTATCATCTCTGGCACTTGAGCTGGGTTGAGTGCCAACAATAATAATTAAAGCTTGAACTTATAACTTATTCTAAATTTGAATGAAAAAAATCAATAAAAATGAACTGACTTGAAAAAATGGTTGAGCTTAAAATTATTCAAACTTCAACATGATTTAATGGGAATTGAAATTTTAAAAATATAGTTCAAGTTATTGTTTCTAACTTAATAATTGTTTGTTATTTAAGCAACTACTGATTAAAGAAAATAATCAGCATTCCCTACACTAGTTTCAGTACTTAGTAAAAAATTAAGAAACTAAGACAACTCTCTGACATAAAGGCCTAGATTACTAGACAGCGGACTTTGCATATTTTCAATCAGATTTTCATCCAAGTAAGCCAAATTAAATGTCCACAAAAATATATGATCTGCTGACTTTGTACATTAATTAAATTCCAAAAATTCTGCATTCAATTCCAAGATGACTTAAATAACTATTCAATGAATTGAAACGTCAGCAAAAGACAAAATGCTATGAAAAAATCGAGATTACACTTGACTCTTGCTTCTATTGTCCTGGCTCTCACATGTTTTCGAAATCTCATTGTAGGTGTCGGAAATGTCAAAAGGTATTTGTATTCTGGTCTAGTACTGCGATGCTGCCAGTCTGACCCCTTTTCTAAACACCATAATTTCGTACATTGCCTTATTGAGTTCCGTACCCCATAATTTCCAGTACTTCTTAAGATTATTGATCATTTGCTGAATGGGTTGAGGGATTGACAGCTATGATCACCTCTTAAGATCATCTAAGTACATAGTAACTTTGACCTAAGTCAGCTTTACTCAGTTTATTGATTGTGCCTTCTTAGAAAGCTCGTTGTCAGACCAAACAGGTTAATACATTATCAGCTAAAAACTGTATTAATTTCGTGGATACACCTAGTCGTCAGAGCATGTATTTATATCAGATGTTTGCGAGGTATTCGGTCGGTTTTTTTCTGCAAACTTTATGCCAGAAAATCGAGGGTACAACGTAAATGGCATTCGGTGATCTTTTCATTGCTGTTACAATGTCCTCAACTGATGATTATTGGCATTATAATAAAAAAAAATCTCTAAAAGTATATTTGCAACTTCTAGTCCCCTTTAAGAACTAATCGTTCGTACGCTGCTGTGCCAGTGCCATTACGTAGGTATGTATGTACTGTCTGTCTGTATGTATCCGCATGTGCGGCATCTGTATGCATTTATTCTGGCTAGTAAATAGCTTGCGGCAAATGTTATGCATATCGACTTACATAACGCGAGCATGCAGATATTTTTTTAAAAATATTATCTATCTCTATTTCTTCGTTGATGTTTTTTCCACTTTTTCTGGTGCAACAATAGTTTTCTATTTTAGTTAGTTCTGTGCGCTTGGCTATCTGCTGGTGCCATCGTCTGGTCCAAGGGTGACCAAGGGTTAAGCGACTGTCAAACAGCAACTCTGCCAGAATAACAATTTGAAAGGAATATTATAGTTGCTGTTGTTGTTGTTATTGCTGTTGTTTACCATCAAAATTGAGGCAAAAGCCGAACCATTTTGAATCGATATTCATATCGACATAATTTTCTATATTTGGCTTTTTGGCCAACTGAGTAAAGCTGACAGAGAGATAGAGGGAGGACGAGCAAAGCAAAGTGTGTTTATGTTTTGCATTTATTCAAATGAGAAGTCCTTTGCTTTTGCGAAATTGCACTTGATGAGGTGTTCAGTCCAATTTGGACTCTCTCTTCGTTTAAATTTTTGGCCTAACCCAAACCATTTAGAATTGTCTACTTATGATAACTAAACGTGAAATATATGTATGTATGAAAAACAACTCCACACAAGCGAAATGGGATAAATATGCAAAAATAAGTAGAATTTTAAATGAAAAGGACACTCGATGCGATGCATGCAAATGCTGTAGTGCCACTTCGACTGGAGACACAAAGCAAGTAAACATTTAAGCATGCAATGCAAAGCAGATGCGATGCGCAGCATATGAAAAAGTACATTTGAAATGCTTTGTGATTTTTGTCATGTGAATGGTCCCGCCCTTCCAGCCCTCCCAGCAGAAGCAACTATGTATGTACAAGCATAACCATTTGGGTGGAGGTGAAGTTGAGTAAGCAAATAAAAGTTGGCCTGCATAACAAGCAGCATCCACGTTCTACAACTCGACTTGGGTATCGGAAGGATGAGTCTCAAATTTGGTTGCATAATGAGGACCTCTGGGTGGACTCTCTTTGAGAGTGGTATGCAAATTAACACGGCCATAATAAGAATAACACATGGCCAGGGCCAGCCAAGGACTTGGCAAGACAAAAATACAATCTTTATATATGTTTGGCAGAAGACGAAGTTAATTGCTTTAGGTAGCTTGAATTAAATGTAATTGTACTGCTGCACGGAACCCAATTTGTGCTCATGCATAGTAAAATGTGTTGGGACTGGGAAGCCATTATACTTAATTAAATAACAGATCGATGAACTCCAAGTTTTTCTTAAGCTGAGATTGGAACAGTAACCGAAATTTGTTAAATATATAAGCGTAACCGTGTTACTTTTATTATCTCAAACCGCTAACAGTTACAAAACATATATCTGTAAATGAGTTAATTTCGGTTACTCTAGTTTTTGAAATATCGATTTGTACTTTGAAAATAAATCAAATATTCTTATATTTTTAAGAAGTGACGCTATCAAAGGTTTCAGGTTAAGAAATATTCCTTTTGTTAAAAAAAAAAAATTGTAAATTTAAGCACTATTTGACATCGTTTAAAGAGGCGGGACTTACGACGAATAATTCTGGCAAACATTGTTTATTTTACACAGAATTACAGCTCTTTTCCCAAATACAGCAAACCAACCATTGAAGTCAGTAAAGCGCCCTAAATTTAAGTCGGGACGTTTCTGATATTCAGCTTGCTTAACATTTGACTGCGATCATTACTGTGTCTCTCTCGAATGCTTGAGATAGTCGAATGCGCCAAGATGCCTTACATGTTGAAGAATCCCCGAGGTTGCGAGTTCAAGTCTCAGACAAGTAAAAGTCGAAGAAATAATTATTGTTTCTTTAGAAAGATACTTTGGTCAATTCAAAGAAATGTTTCTCTTTTTCTTTCATGCTTAAAGATTACTTTAGAATAATAAAATTAATGGATTTCAGAAAACAACCGTATGCAGAATTTCTAAAATAATGTGCAAGACAAGAGACACAAAACTCACGCACTATCTGCTAAAGCTCCAAAGAAGAGACTGTAGACTGCTCATTGGCATGCTAACGGGACACTGCTTAGCAGCCGCTCATGGAAGCTGGAGTCGCAGAAACTCTACAACACTTCATTTGCAGTTTTCCAGCAATTGTCACGATAAGATTAAAACTTCTGCACACCCCACGGTTTGCTTCTTTGGAAGAAGCGGCCAAGGGGCTCCCAAAATTAAAATATTTAAAAAACAAAAAAAACATTTCCACTCACATCAAGATATTGCGTTCTCAAAAAAAGTTCTTGAAGTGTGAAATTGTTCTTAAAGGGAGAAAATCCGATCATGATTTGTTTGTGATAACGAAGGTGCTCATATTGAGTCCAATGTTCTGGTTTTTTTTCCCTTTGTGTATTCTTAAAATATGGTTCATTGAAAGTCGACTTGAATAAACTCGTAAGTGAGTCAAAATTGTTCAAAACAACGAGTTAGAAACGACTTTTCAGGAAGATTCGTGTCTAGGGTACCATTTTCTTCAGACAAAAGTATAATTTATGATCAGAAAGCAAGCGCATTTAGGATTATTTAAGTCAGATCAAGAACGAAAATTTCATAAAATGATTGCTGGGATGTTTCTATTAGGCCAAAGAAGAAGAAAAAAAACTTTTGAATGGCAACCAACGCATGGACATTTCACCCACCACCTGGGACAGAATGTTAAATTATTTTTATCTATTGAAGTAAAAAGGTGGCAGGTTCTGGCAGGATACGCGGGCGAGCGGAGTTTTTAGGGATTAAATAATTTTGGTCAAACAATTGACCATGGATAACTGAAGTATACATGAGACTGCTATGATTAATATTTAGCCTGCAAAGAGTCAAGCTGAAAAATTGAAAAATTGCTATTTTTCCAAATGACATTTCGAAATTTCGCAGTTATATCACAACAAAGAGAATCGTTTTTAGTTGGTAAAACTTTTTTGGCTGTTTTGTTATAAAAATATGTTATTTTAGTGTAAAAATTTCCAAACATAAACCAAAATTGTTGTTCATTTTGTTGGATGTGCGCTGAAAGCCTTTTTATGCTCATATCTTGTCTGTTGTTTTTTTTTTTTGAATCTAATTGAGTTGGTATCGTTCTTTCTCTTTCGGGACCTGCGTCACGCCCAATCGATTAAAACTTCAGCAGCCAAGCGGCAGCTAATCAAAGACCAGGCCCTAACGCAACGACAAAGGACAGCCAACTGGCATTATGGGCGGCCAGGGCGTAAATTACTTTCTGCAAACATGTGTGCGTGTGTGTGTGAGGTTGGGCTGCCAAAACAACACTTAATTGAACCGCAGGATGCGCTTGGCATACGAAATGACTATCGCCGTCACTGAGAGCGCACACGTATGTGAGAGTTTTGCCAAGTTATAAGTTTAATCAAAAAATTTATAAACTACAGGAGCCTGTTATCGATGATGTGTATGATGAGCTAATATAATTACCTTGTTATCCTTTTGCCAGGAGCAGGTGCCGCGCTTATCGATTACTTTGCATGTGAGCAGCGTGTCCTGACCCGGATTGACTTCAGTGTATTTGGGCTGTTCCGAGAAACGTTGAAAGCACACGGTTCCTGCAAGGCAAAGAGACGGAAAAGAGAGGGAGAGAGGGTAAGTAACTGCTTCTTCTATTTTATTGAGGCAACGGTTATCTTGTGTGCGTTGCGCATGGAAGTATGCTACACATTTTTGTTTAATATCACACGCTGCATTTGTCACGCTCTCGCAGAATGTGGGTAATTATGAACGCTTCGCTGGCAGGGTGGCCATTTGCTTATCTTGTCCATCCACATACACTTCGCCATGGAGAGGGAAAGAGAGGGAGAGAGAGAGCGAAATACTTTCATTATCATTTGGCGGGCTTCGCCTTTCTTTTTATGCTCACTGAGAATTTATGTTAATTGCTGGCATGTTGAATATTTTCTCCGCACTTGCACTCAATTACACCAATTACAGGTGGAAATTACACGGGCTGCTTGCTCAAGATAATGGATGGGGTCGGGTGAGGTATGTGCCGGAAATGGGTCGACTGCGAGTGCGTAGCTCTCTGCAGAATGTAATGAGTTAATCAAAGGTTTTCGTCCTTTTAATTGCTTTAACCAGGCAGAGAAATTTTGATTTTCCTGGGACTTGTAAACTTTCTTTTTGTTTCTGGCCAATAAATAAAAATATAAGTAAACAATCGCATGTGTGTGTGGGTGTTGTTTGTTGGAATGCTAAGCCGACATTGCGTGTATGGCGTCAACACGTGACCGCCTTCATACGGTGCTACAAAATCCCGTTGAGTATCCATTTCGTCCTGCTCCCCTCCCCTCCTCCATCATATTTGACATGACCAAAGCTTTTGCACACACATGTGCCTTTGTACACGCAATGATTTATTACGCGTGATTGGCGTGATTGCCACTTTGCTGCTTTATTTCATCTTCCCCGTGGTGCGTACGTCAATCGTTTGTTCCACATCGGTGTACACTCAAAACAATTTTTTTTGTTTCAGAATTAACACGTAAACTGAATATTTTCTCTAATTTTCAGAAACCTTCGATGGGTAGAGTCATTCATGAGTTGATTGAAACAGAGCCTAAACTACTCCGCTTAGTAACTTCTTCGCAGCTCAAAATTAGGGTGATTAGGGTGACGAGCTGAGTCGATTGGGCTTTGTCCGCCCGTCTGTTTCTACGCGAACTAGTCTCTCAGTTTTGTAGCTTTCGAGCTGAAATTTTGCACAGAGTTTTCTTTTTGCTGCACGCTACTAACATGGCGGAACCGACCGGATCGGATGACTATATCTCATAGCTCCTATAGGAACAGTCGGTCGGAAAGCTAATTTTTGTAAGAAAAACTTTTTTCTTTTCCATGGAAACGTCTTCAAAGTATGTATTCATAGGTTTTCCATGCTTTTTTATTATTCTGCCTAGTTTGATGAAAATCGGACAACTATATGGTAAAGCTGACATACAAAAGATAGGTCTAAAAAAACAGTCTTAGTTAATAAGACTTTTCAAAAATTTTGTTTTTGCCTTTTCACATGCTTTTACATAATTGCACTTGCAAGGGTATAAAAGCGTCAGCACAGACGAAGTTAGCTTAGCTTTCTCGTTTAGAATAGCCATCGCCAAGAACTATTTAAAAAAGTTCTATTTACCTGAGCTCACAGTCATATAAGCGGTTTTAATTGATCTCAAAACTTAAAAAAAACTGTTGTTGACTAGGCTCTACCATAAAATACAAAGAATTACTTCTGAATGAATTAAGACCACGAATAGATTAAAATTGAGTTGTGCAGAAACTATCAAGAGTCAGATTGTCTAGGACTTTTGGGAGACCAGCCGAACCTGAATCGGAGTATAGATAAGATCCGAATTCGCTATTTAGCTGAGCTGAACTATAGGACAGGTTGTAATTTCGTCAAAGACAGCAAATGCATCCTCTAAAACATTTGTCTATTGAAATTTTACCTCAATATATAGCCGAGAAGTCAAAGACAGAAAGCTGTCGCTTTATCGGTAGTAGAAATCTTTTAAATAATAAAACTAAAACTATTCATCAAGAGGTTCCACAACACAAAAAATTTTAAAACAACATCCTTAGCTGCAATCTGTAGAGAATTCTAGTATTGACTTGGTTCCTCTGGCTGGCAAAGGCACACGTCGTTTCCTACTACAGTGCTGATGGAACCCTTCAGTACTGAATTCCAACCTTATTAGGACTAGGTAGTACTAAAAACATGGCTTTAATTCCATGCTGGAGGCTTCATGACGTTGGCTTTATTAGGCGATACAGCAAATCACTTATGAATTTGATTGCCTTGATTTGAGCGTTGTACTGGGGGAAAGTTACAGAAAATGGAAAAATTAGGCTTAAGAAGGAATTATTAGGCACTACTTTACACTACGACTATATCGTTATAAAGCCCAGAACAGCAGAACTCAACAAATAGATAGCTGTAGGTGTAGATGTAGCTAACAGCGTTATTAAAAATTGATTATCATATTCGGTTTCAATATTGCTAGATCTAGCAAAAGTTAAATAAAAAGTTTGATTACAATGGAAACCTATTTGCTATCGGCTTGGATTTTTGGTGTTTCACATACACTTTCATACTTTGAACCTATGAAGTATCTATATGGTATGGTCTATATGGAAGTATTATAAATGCTTGCAGGCAGATCAAATTTATTTAGTTACTTAAAGTCGGACTTGACCGACTTTCTTGTTGCTTTGTCTATTTCCTTAGTGTCTTCTTCTTTAATGCAAATGATTGTTTTTGATGCGCCTTTCCGCATGGTTTTGATCAGAGGTGCCCAACAGCACCCGTGTAACCACCAATACAAATGTACAAAATTCTGAAGCATCAACAACCACAGGAAAACAAAAGAGAAAGCCAATTATTGCCTTGATTGTTGTTGCAAACGCAATCATTCGACGCATAACAACAAATGTGCTTAATGCCGCAAGTGGCATATGAGAGAAAAAGAGGAGAGACAACTACGAAGAAGTTTAAATGTGACTTTGCAGAATCCGCATTACGCAATGAAATGGCTATGCAAAAAGCAACAACTGACTTAGAATATAACATCGTTTGAAATCAATAATGATTATTTTTTCCCCGTTTCATGCTGTGTCTGGGCTTGTTTCGCCAATCCACTTTTATTAATTATTAAGTTGGTGACAAACATGAATACTATGGGTAGTCCTGCAACTGACAACATTCCTAAACTTGTGAAAATTGTTATACCGTTTTCACTGTGTAGCTAGAATAGACACAGTTTTAAGCTCAAGGATTAAGTCCACAGACCCTTTTACCACTTTTGTCTAAAAATCACCCTTGGCATTCTATACTCAACATTGTTTTGGTGGCCGGCTTGCTAAAAGGTATTCCGATAGATGCTTTTTTCGTGAGATACGCACTGTTAACACAAAGAGCATTAAGCTGCAAGGCTGTACATATGTTTGCTTTGGAATGTCATGGACTGATGACTTTTATGCCGCTGACTAAGAGCCATCTCTGCAAATGTTTGGAGCTTCTCCACCAAGGTATATCCTTTGTGTCCAGCCTCAGTGACAGGTATTCTAGCACTTTTTGACAAGATTACACAGAAAGTTTGTTCATTTCAAGAGATGTTTTTGATGTTTTTATTTTGGAAGCCTTGCTTTCGATTTTCACTTCCATCAAAAAGTGTGAGAACAAAACTTACACTTTATTTCTCCAAGTGTGGGCATTTTTATGTCGGTTTTGTGTATACATTGGCTTTGTATTTCAATTAGCCTAGCGGGTGGTGCGTTGCACATACTGTTGCAGTGTTTGATTTATTTATGCCACAACTTAATAAGAGGGCTCAAGTTTCGTGTTTAGTCTTGCCTGGACGTTGGGACCGCAGACAAACAAACTACTGCAAACAAAAGCTTCGTGAAGCAACGCTGCCTATTTGCAAGCGGCAAATAAAAATATTAAAAATAAATAAGCAAAACGAAATAAGGAAAAATAAGTGGAAATGCCAGCTGTGGCACAGGCCAAACCCAAGGGCAAACAGACAGCGGGGACAGTCGGAGCTGGAGCTGGAGCCGGAGCACAGTGCCAGCTGCGATTGCAGTTTTAGCTGCCTGTTTTCAAGTGCGTGTTGCTGAGAGCTGCTGTTGTTTTGCTCGTGCCTTGAAGTGGCGTTGGCTTAGTCTGCCGCTGCCTGCTCCTTTACTCCCAACACTCCATGTTTCGAGTGCTCTACGTGCCTGCGCACAGCCAACAAGGATAACAATTACTCTAGTAGCATGTCCGCCACGCTCCTGGCTCATCTATTTTTCCTCCTTTGGTTGTTGCTGTTCGTTGCGTTGTTTATTTTCAATTGTTTAGCGCTTAAATACTTTGAACGCCTGTTTAAATAGACATTTTTGTTTTTGGGAAACTCGTATATACCGGCTGAATTTATAGCTGCCGCTCTTCAACATGTCAGACGCACATTTCGCTGGCTCCTCCTTCTTCCCCAGCTGGTTTCGGCTGCTGTTTACTTTTGATGATGCATTGCAGCGTAATAATTTCACGTAGATGTCCGGGACACGCAGCGAAGCAACAACGAGAACAAATGGTCAGTGCCGTAGGTTAACTGGGTCAGTGCCTGGCCAGCCAGTTATAAAATGACGCATAGCTCACACGCGTGCGTCCCGGAAAATGTAAGAAAACTCCGCAGCGAAAGTCAACGCTTTTTAGTGTCTATTCGCATAAATTCCATTTCCCATCTCTCCTCAATTTGGCTTTGTTGGCCATCAATGGTAGCAATTTGTGAATCTCCTGAGTCCTACTTGGCCACACACAAGCACACAAGCGAGCTGACGCGTATCGAACAAGGTTCTATGCAAATCAAGTATGCACGATGATTTGTAAATTCTCAAATTTATAACATATAACCCACCCAACCACCCACTCTCTCTGTGCCACACACCGGGAAGGTAGGTGCTAAGCAAACATGCAAGCTGCGAGGATTATAAGCGGAAAGGAAAACTCCCAACGAAGAGAAAAAAAATCAAATAAAGCAAAGAAAAGGAAAGCCAAACACGCCCAAACAACAACTCAAGCAAACGCGCAAAAACGTTTACAGGCAACAACTTTCCGCCTTACATGTGTATGTGTATGTATGCATCCATATGTATGTACGAGGGCTGCTAATACTATTTAGGAAAACTCTTTTTCCCAATGTCAATCCCAGGCATGAATTTTAGATACCGCCATTGCCTGAAAAGACCTAGTCGAACCGGTTCGGTGGGGTTCGCTTATGGAGTGGCCTGCAGCCTTGGTTCAAACTATGAAAAGATAAGGAAAATCAACTCAAAAGCAAAAGCTGTTCCATTTGCTGGGAACATAATGGCAGCAAGTCCGAGAGTTACATCAAAAGTATATGCTCAGTATAAATTTTGATGCCATTACAAATCCTTTGGCTAACCGTTGAATAATCCTGATTACTAAACATGTTCAGAAGGCACGAACCTTCGATCTATTAAACTGTGGGAAATATACCTTTTTTTTCCAAATTTTGGAGGCGAGAAGGGGCGTGACAAAAATTGAAAAGAAACTTGATCTGCCTGCAAGTAGACAAAGTTAATGTGGCATAAATGTCGAACCTCTAGCTCTTACCATATCTAAGATCTGTTTGACAGAGAAACAGTTGGCAAACCGCAAAGAGTGCAAAAAGCAAAAATATTATGACAACTATCTTGCAATTGCTTCCTCATCTACCTTCATTCTATACTTGTTTTCTATACAAAGCTAAAAAATGGCTATTTTATTGCAAAGCTTAAGAACCTTGTTGAAAGATCTGTACAAAGGATAAAACATGAATGAGAAGAGAAGGAAAAAGGTTATTTTTCTAAAATATGAAAAACTTGCTTAATTATCGCACAGCCCTCGTTTGTATGTAAGTATGTATTGTTCGAATTGTATATGTGCTAAGCTGGCCTGAAGTTGCTTTCCTTCAGCGCCTTCTTTGCTGCTGCCTTCACCTACTTAAGCATAATGATATATTTAGCTTACCAAGTGATTGTTATTTGATATTCAACAGATTTTGCTTCTAAACATCTTCGCCGCTTTTGTTAGGTTAAATCGAAGCTTGTTGTTGTTGTTGTCGTTATTTCATAAGCTTTGGTCGCCTACACAATAGTGGGTGAGCGTACATAAGCGTGTGTGTGTTTGTATGTGAGCAACTCAAGGGGCTCTTGGGTTAACAGTTTGTATGCTTATTGTCAGCGTCTTGTTAGGACTACTTTCGATATTTACATTTATTGTATCATTTGTGTATATAGAATTCATAAAAAAAAAACAATTTATATCCGGTTTGGGGTAAAAGTTGTTCAATAATTAACTAGAAATGTTGAATATTTTGCCGAAAGCAGGTTGGTTGAAAACTAAGACATAAATCTAGTAGTTTTATGCAAGGTCGGAGATCAAGACCGGAAATCAAAGCAAAAAAATTCAGTTAGAAAGGAAGAATGAAACTTGTAAAAATGTCGGTCAAGCCCGATCAACGAAAGTGTATGCTCAGTATGTATTTTGACGCTGCAGTAGCAGCTGAGAGCAGCACTGCTAATGCGCTGCAGCATCGAACATTCTTTTGCTCATAACATGACTATCGTTCGTCTCAACTTAGGCAATCCTTTGGCGGATTGATAAATATTCTTAATTTTAAAATATGCCCTGACGGACCGACAATCAGATGGACATTGCTGCATCGACTGGGCTGTTGTGCTAATTAAGAATAGATAGTCATTGTGGGGTCGCAGATGCTTATTTCTGTATGTTGCGTACACACACACTCTTAAAATACTCTGTGTAATTTTGATACAGAGTGTAAAAAGTGGGAACAAATCAATCTTTATTCGGTTCGGCTCAAGAAAATCCGGGACTACTCTGTTTTCTTTAGGATTGATTTCTTATATTTTCTTTAGTGGAAGACTGAAATATTATATAAGACTGGAAACAAAGACTGAAAGCCAAGACTGGAAACCCAAAAATGGAAACTAAGACCGAAAATACGGTTGGACACCAATAAAGCTGGAACACTACTGAAACCAGATACAAAAACAGGCACGGCTAGAAACCAAGAACTTAAACTAAGACAGCAAATCAAAATGGAAATACCTGACTGGAGTCTAAGGCTGGAGTGAAAGCTTGGACTATATTATTGGAATATAAGACCGAAAAATAAGACTGAGACTGGAATAAATGGAGAGCAAGACTGGAAAATAAGACTAAGACTTAAAAACCAAGAATGGAAAACAAGACTGGAACATAAGATTGGAATATAAGAATGAAACATAAAACTGAGACTGGAAACCAAGAATGGATCTTAGTACTAGAAATTAAGTCTGGAATTTTAGTCTGAGGACTGAAAGAAAAGGAAAGTAAGAGTCAAAAATAAGACTGGAATGTAAGACTATGACTGAAAACCAAGAATAAATATCAAGACTGGAATGCAAGAATGAAACATAAAACTGAGACTGGAAACCAAGAATGGTTCTTAATACTGGAAAATAAGACTGAGACTATAATGAATGGAAAGCAAGACACAAATATAAGAATGGAATGTAAGACTACATAAGACTGAAAAACAAGAATGGATAGCAAGACTGGAATATAAGACTGGAATATATGGTTTTTATATATGACTGGAGTATAAGAATGAAACATAAGACAAAGACACGAATATACTACTGAAACATAATACTGAAATATAAGACCTAAATATAAGACTGAGACTCAAATATTGAAACCAAGACTAGAATAAAAAAACTATATGACTGGTATATAAGACTTAGACTGGAAACAAATACTGAAAAATGAGACATCGAAATTGAGAATTTAGATTAGGGGCCGATTTCTTATCTTCTATACAGAGCTCTATATCACATTAACTTACAAATAGCAAAGTAAAGTCTGAGTTTTTCTGACACAAAGCAGCTATGAAAAAGATGATAAATCGCTCATAAAAGTTTATTTAGATTAATCCAAAGGGCTATATACCCCTCCAAAAATCAAATAACAACTTTATTGAAGGGAACTGGTAAACCAAAACAGACGGAACTGAGACTCGCGGGATCAATATGATTCTGTATTAGGTTAGACACTGAGCTTTAGATCTTAACGTACGCTAGTAGAGTTCAAGTTGATAAGGTCATCCTGAACTAGAGTCTTGATCCTTTTAAAGAAACTAACCTGAATAGAAAAATTGGTCATACTGGTGAGATGGGACAAGATCCAATGAACTTTACCTCAAATGCGATTAACTAACCAAGTAACAATATTTTCAGAATATTCATGTTGTCCAGTTACACTTATCGATAAACCAATGGTTCAAACACTTGGCCTGTATATTTGGTTCAGGGTTAAAACCAATTACACAGTTCAACAAATATTGGGTCATCGCTGGCAAACCGGTTTACGGTTTCTTGCCAATCAACCAGTAATTTGGTTTATTGCCCTCCCACCTATGCATCTAAATTTTTAAGCGTATCATTCCGTTTAAGATGGCTTTTTAATAAATTTTTGAAAAGTGCCATTTTAGGCACTTTTAACAACTTTGACCATTAATATCTCAAAAATTTTACGTGCTAGAAATATACTGAAAATTGACTTGTATTCAGTTTGAAACCCTCTGTCGAACGGTATCAATTTCATTCGAGTGCCAGCGATGACCCAATATTTGTTGAACTGTGTTATTCATGAGCTACAATCGTGTGACGTAAGCAGAAGGATTATTAACTGAGAATCGATTTGTTGTGGTAGAACTTTACACTTGTCAACTTTCGGTGAATTCACATTGAGTAAAGTCAGAGAGCTTAGGTGACTTTTTAATAAGGTCAAACACGTTTGCTGGACATTCAAACAGAACTACTTTTATTAGCTTTTGACTTATCATCTTGAAGGCTTGCCGATTCGTCAAATGTTGGCTCAGAAAACACCCAGCCAACACACACACGCACACTCAATCACATTCACATACACACCCCCGCTTTCCAACTAGAGCAACTGCAAACAGAGCAACTGCTGGCTGCTCTGGTGTAAATATGCTCTAGATTTCCGACTGCAATTTAGAAACAAATTTGCTTTAATCCAATAGAAAATGTTGATTAAAAGCAATGCAGACGGAGAAAGCAACTGCAAATGCAAATGAAATAAAATATTTGGTACTCGGCAGCAGCTCGACAACTGCAGGTGCTTTTGCGAAAATTAATCTACCGAAAGTGAAAACGAAAATGGCGCACTGAAATTATTTTAATTTTAAAGTTTTGGCTGCTGCCCCCCACCTCCCTCTCCGCCTGACCTCTTTGCTGCTTAAAAAGCTGACGCTAAACAAAACAAAATGAAATGCAACCAAAACATCTGGAGCAACTTTGTTGCCATAGTTGTTGTGTGTGTGAGTAGAAGTGTGTGTACTGTTGTCTTTTTTTGTGGCCCGCTTATCATTGTGGCGAGTCATGTTTGTGGGAAGTCTGCCTGGTACTACAATTTCCTGCATCATGTTTGTTTTGTTTTCATTTTTTTTTTTTGCTGGCAAATGAAAGTAAAAACTTTTTTTGGGATTGTACTATGTGACTTCTATGCTTGCGCGAGGGATGCCTTGCCAAAATATCAAGTGGATGTATTTGATTTCAGATAGGGAATACATATTAAAATAAGCATGCAGTGAATCGCTTGGCATAAGCAGCATGTGAATAAAAAAATCAATTACCATAAATGTTTCAAAAAGGTTCCGGCTTGTTCAGTTTTAATCTTCAGTTCCCGGAACCGGAATTCCCCGTTTAAAAGTCAACCCTCGTATATATTTTATGGGGCGCCATGCAAAATACTTTGGCCAAATATTAGGGCCCCGGCAAGAGTTAAAATTTAATAAATGCTGTCAAAGGCGCAGACACACACACCGCCCCATTCTGGGTTTCCAATTAAACCAAATCGAGCTGCAAACTGGCGGGGGGTGGACGGTTGGTGGTAGGCGCGTAATTAAAATTTCATTTGCTTTCAAAATTAGACCATCAAATTTCAATAACGTCAAAGGGCGCGAGCCCCAGTCTAAAGCAAACATCGCAGCAGCAAAGTAAATTAACTGAAAATTTAAGGCAAAAATGTGGGCTTTGATTAAACGCAGTCAAGTGGGGAGGCCGGCCATGTGGGAGAGCGCTTTAATAAATAACCAGCACGCGCGCGCTGGCTCCCCGCTAAGTAAACGGCAAAGACAGCACAAACATGACGACACATGGCTCCTGTTCCAGTTCCATTTCCAAAACCCCCAAGGAGCAGGGGGGAGCGAGCACCAGTCTCCGGTCGCATAAATTGTCAAAACTAAGGCAATGGCTTACGCTTCGCTTGGCTCTTGCTGTAGTACGCCGTGACCTCTGCACGCTGGTGAGTTGTGTGAGCTGGTGAGCTAACACTGCACCGAGTCCCAATCCCACCTGCCGCTGGCTGCTGCTGCTCAATTTTATTTATACGCATTTAAAACTGATTTATGTAGGGCAAATGGCCACTCGCTACGCTCCCGAGATGCGTCTTTAATTTAGCTACCCAGCCCCCCCCTTCGAGTTAACCGCAAATGCATTTTCAATGAATTTCCACACAATTTATGTGAGTGCGTCCTTCGGGTCATGAATCTTTTTCCTTGCCGCTGGCTTTAATCTGAAGCGATTTCTTTGGCTGCCATCTTGGAAGCTTTACATGTGCGGTAAATCTGCTGTTATCGCATTAACAATTTCCTACTAATTTTCGCTATACACATGAAGCCCCAAAAAGGGGGAACAAAATGGCCGTAAATATAATTAAATTGCGTGCAAAACTAACTGAAAGTCTGGCACGGTGCCCCAGCCACTGCCTAAGAGTAATCTCTTTGGGGGCTGCCAGACAGCAAAAACATAATCACAAATAATTTCATTAAAAAAGTGGAGATAAAGCCTCCAGACAAGCCGAAAAATTCCCACTTGTATTTAAGTAATTATGCAGAGCAAATCCCTAAACAAGCAAAAACAACCACAAAAACACAGAAACAGATTTTCGCATCACCATAAAGAGCAATCAACTTTGCTTTGTCATCGAAAGGGCGGCGTCGGAAGTACGGAAAAACCTTTCTAGCAAACCCATTGAGAACAATTTTAGATAAGAAATGAACATGAGTCGATGAAGGTATGAAGCTAGATAATAGCCATTCCAGCACAACATATATATATTTAAACACAAATACAAATTCATGAATTATGCCCCCCAAGGTATGCCATATGTGTATTTGATTATCTATAATTATGGGGCAAATATTAAAAATAGACTCCTTAATTATTAATATTCATAAATATAACAAACCTTGAGGGGCATAATTCATGAATTTGTGTTTGTGGGCTAATAGAGAGATTATGAGTTGGTGATTGACCGAGTCAAATGCCTTACTGAAATTTGAAGTTTGAAGCCTTATGGTGAAAAGTTTGTTACAAATTAAATTTTCAAAGTATTGTCCATCTCTCGCCTTTACTTTTCCCATCTTTCTGGCAATTTACGAATATAATCTCGAAAGACGATGCGTCTTTTGATGCGCTCCAACAATCGATCATTTCTTGCAGTTCTTCAAGGGAACGAATCTGCACAGAAATTGATGTATTCGGAGGACACAGAAATTATGTTGCTAACACCAGTGCTGCAAACCGGTTTTAAACCGAACCGGTTCGATCCCTAAATTCCGACTTGTATTTTACTATGAACCGAACCTTGAACCGAACCTCTTTAGAAATTAAAGCTGAACCTGAACCTGTTCCGAACCTAAAATTTCGTTTCGGTTCAACAAAATTGATAGTCACAAAAATTCGACCTTCTGTCTACCGACTTCATCTGTTATTTGGTGCGACTGACTCCCAAAATGGGCAGAAAAGTGGAAAAAAAAATCTGGCAAAACGTTTAGATTTCCATATGAAATCGCCACCTTTCTTGTTATATCTAGCTTGTTAAATAATTCTCAAAAGCAAGAATATAACATTATTTTGGTAATATTTTTCTACAAAAACTATCAAATGGAATTTCACTTAGCTTTAAATGAAATATACATGAATAATTCAACATTTCAAGCACAATTACTCCATAATCCCCCTTTACAGGTAAAATTATTCAAGTAATTGTAAAAGTAATTTAAATTTGATATAATCATTCAATAATCGTAATTCCAAATTACAATTATGATTACTAAAAAAATCGTAATCGGCAATTGTTTTTTAATTTTTTGAATAATCGAGATTATTGTAATGAAAATTAATGAAATACTGGAATTATTGATTATATTACAGCTCTGCTACCAACCAATTCCGAACCAAAAACTACTCGGTTCCCGTACAATTTGGGGAGTTTTTAGGTCGAATGCTGTTTTTAAAACAAATAGAACACATCAATTATTAATGTTGTGTAAAATATGGACTCCCAAAAACCTCGAACCTTAAATTTCCGAACCCCTTACTATTCGTTAACTTGGGATCGAACCAGTGTACCGGAGATCCGACAATTTTTTTTGGTTTGCAGCCCTGGTTTACTCTACAGCAAACCTACACATACCGGTTCTAAGGTATAAGTAGGTAGTTCCGGCTGACCCCAGATGGGGTCACACATAGTCCTTAGGGTCCTTAATGAGGCCGGGTGATTATTTGGGTACGATTGACTTAGAAATTCAGGAGGATTTTTGACGATTTGGCAATTTATGTGTGTTGAGGGTTTCTTGGCCGCTTTCTCCAAAGAAAAGAACCGTGGGGTGTGCAGAATTTTTAATCTTATCGTGGCAATTGCTGGGCAGCTGCAAATGAGATGTTCTACAGTTTCTGCGACTCCAGTTTCCATGCATTTCCTGCAGGTGTCCTCTGTCGGTATGCCTAGCTTTATCGCATGAGCGGCTGCTACGCAGTGTCCCGTTAGTATGCCAATGAGCAGTCTACAGTCTCTTCTTTGGAGCTGTAGCAGATAATGCGTGAGTTTTATGTCTTTTGTCTTATAGAGATTTTTCATCCGCTGGTGTTTTCCCTGTGTTTCTGTATAGTAAAGCTGCCTTAGAAAAGTCGAGTCAAAAAAGTATTCTGAGTGAGAAAAGCTTGCTTGTTTTTAGTGGAAATGTCCATTAAATTAGAAAAACGTGCTGCAAGGGTACACAAACTTCGGCCAAGCCAAAGATAACTTTCCTCTATTTTTATATAATTATACCCTTGCAAAGGGTATTATAATTTTGCCCAGATGTTTGCAACGTATAGAAATATTCATTTCCGACCACATAAACTATATATATTCTAGATCAGGGTGACAAGCTGAGTCGATTCCGTCCGTCTGTCTGTTCTTACGCGAACTAGTCTTTCAGTTTTAAAGCTATCGGTCTGAAATTTTGCACAGAGCTTTCTTTTTGTAATATGTCGGAACCGATCGGATCAAATGACTATATCTCATAGCTCCCATAGGAACAATCGGTCGGAAAACTAGTTTAAGTGAGAAAAACTTTTTTCTTTTTAATGGAAACGTCTCCAAACTTTGTAATCGAAGGTTTTCTATGTTGTTTTATAATTCAATCAAGTTTTATTAAAATCGGACAACTAAATCGTATAGCTGCCATACAAAAGACAGGTCTGAAAAACATTCTTCGTTAGAAAAACTTTTTTGTTTTTACTGGTAGCATCCTGAAATTTTGTATTTATTTGTTTCACAGGCTTTCACATAATTTTGCAAATTTTTGGCCAAATCGGATGACGATATCATATAGCTCTCATAGGAACAATCGGTCGGAAAACTAGTTTTAGTGAGAAACACTTTTTTCTTTTTACTGGAAACGTCTCCAAACTTTGTAATCTTAGGTTTTCTATATTGTTTTATAATTCTACCAAGTTTTATTTAAATCGGAAAACTAAATCGAATAGCTGACATACTCAAGATAGGTCTGAAAAACATTCTTAGTTAGAAAAATTTTTTTTTGGTTTTACTGGTAGCATCCTGCAATTTTGTATTTGTTTGTTTCACATGTTTTCACAAAATTTTACAAATTTTTGGCCAAATCCTCCGATTTATATAGCTCCCATACGAACGATCGGTCTAAAAATGGGAAAAGTAGTATTTTTTTAAAAAAATGTAAGCGAACACTTGCAAGGGTATAAAAACTTCGGCACAGACGAAGTTAGCTTAGCTTTCTCGTTTTTATTAAATCATTTTAATTTATTTTGTAATGAATCCAAAAGCTGAATTCTGAATTCTTTTGTATTTGGTTTTGAAACACTATATAAATAAATGCAAGACGGCTCAAATACTACTTATATTGAATTGCCAAAAAGCATTCATAAATATATTTGTGGCATTGTGTCAAAATTAGACCGCTTATAATTCTCAAGCTGGAATATCCTAATGTGGGAATATCAAAGAGGTAACTGAAATGCGCCGTTTTAATGTGGTTTTAGTTAATTCAAAGTGCTTTTTAATTTATTTAAATACAAAAGGGGCATGAAAATTTCAAATATGATTAGCTAGGATTTTTTACTTTGCGATTTATCTGTGACTATAGTAGATCGTCCCGTAGCTTTGTCTACTTATCTCTGAAACGTTTTACTACAATGCCTTGCATGGTCCGCTTCTTGTCTTCTGTGCTGACTGGTTGGTTGGGAGGGAGAAAAGCTGCTAATTTGCCTGAGGTTCCTGGGTGACAAGTTTCGGCTTGGTGCTTGGAACGTACTGTGCATTGTATGTTTACGTCCATACAAAAAGCAGATTTAATGAGAAAACCTTTTTGTTTTTTTTTTGGCATCTATTTTCCGATTTTTAAATATAATATGCACTAGCACCATTTTTCCCAGTTGCATCAAAACCGAATGAATGTACGAATGCCAGTAGATATACTCAAATAAACATTCTAGCAATTCTAGAAACACGAGTTTTTGAAATTCTACACACACACCAATGAGAGCGAAGCAGCGGGTGCAAGCTAGCTTGTACATATATTAAAATTAATACCATTGTTTGCCCCAGATGTATTTGACATAATTTCAAACTCACGCGATAAACACCTCGACCATCACCGCCCCCCAGTTTCTTGCAATCGAGTCAATTGACGAGCCTTTGGCAGTTATACTGCTTCGCTCCATCAATATAAATCACTCATACGTCACGTTAAACACGCTCGAACTTCAAATGGCGTGCCCTGGCCATGGCCATAAATTAATTAAACCTGCCCTGGCGCTTCAAGGTCCGCAGTTCAGGATCGCGTAAGCTGCAATTAAACTGTAAAAGCCAACGGCCAATGTTGGCAACAGCAAATTACAACCATTTACAATTAATTTCAACAACACTTTGTCCGGCACATGGCGTGCCATGGCTCATAATTTCCCCAAAACAAAAAATAAAACCAGAAACAACAACAAGGCAAAGGAAAAGGTTCAACCTGCAAACACTCAATTAGCATATCAATAAATCAAGTAAAAGTGTTCGGACTCCGCCTGGTAATCAAAATTTAGTTAACAGCGCCAAACAATTTATTAACTGACCTTAAGGCGTAATATGTTTGCGTGCCAACCCAATTAATCACAATGTCCTGCCCCATCTTCTTCTTTGGAGTGTTTATGGTATGATGCGTCAATTGTGGCCCGGGGCAACCGTAATCGACCAAATAGATGATTTAATTTATTTTAATTGTCAAGTGTTATGGGGCGTTCCATTTTATGGCGCTGGCGCTTGTCACTACAAAATCAGTCAATATGGGTTGGCCAACACAACAACTAGGCCTGGGCCTGCTAGTGAGTACATATTTCAATTATCTTCCGGTTTCCTGAACTAAATGTGTGCAATTTTTAGCTTACCTTCAGCTGTATGTGTGCCTTGATTAATGGTGAACCAAAGTGCAAGGACTTGAAAAGAAATGCCACTGTAAGTGTCAATGGGTGTGGGTGGGTGGGGTCAATTGATATGATAAAGTATTTAATGCGTTTCCCTTTCTCGCCCACAGCGTCTGTCATTGAGCTGTTGTCTGCCGACACGTCCCAGCCTGGACAAAGGCAATGCCGAATGCCGGAGCAGCTTGAATCTGCCTCATGACAGACATTTCACTTTTGCTGAACTTTACACTATCAATATGGTAAGATGGTAGGTAGGTAGGTAAATAATTAGAGTGGGAAAAAAGTAAGTATGAAGTTCCAAAATGTTCAGAGCGTCTAGAATTTCGTAAATTCACAAAAAATCAAACTAAATTGAATAGAAATGGACCTGAATGCCATACGTGTGTTTGAAACCAACCCTTTTCAATAAGGTCCCTTAGAATAGTTAACCAATTTTTGTTTGTTTGCATATTTCAAAGAGTGCTGGGAGCGTCTTAGACCGAAGAAAACAATAAAACTAGTTGCCAGTCCCGGCAAGTAAGTTGGAAAATTGACCAATTCCAAGCACAGTTCGTACACTTTGGCCACGGCTGATGAATGTGCTTGCTGTTGCTGGGCCAAACTATTTTCTGTTAAGTCTCATAAATTTTGGTTAATTTCACTTGGTATTTCGCTACTTCACAGCAGGACACAATGAAATTCTATTGTCTATCTACTAGGTCAAGCTTAATAGAAATGCGAAATGCTTGAAACAATCCGAAAAAGCGTGTATTTATCTGAAAAGGATAATTTTAAGCTCGGATCAGTACTTGAAAGTCAAATAAACCTGTCTTGAGATTAAAGTGAGTTCTGATGTCATAGCATGAGAGCTAATGAAAGCGAGCGCAAGAAAATCTCTCACATCAATACAATGAGGCTAAACCAACTAGTTTATATGAACATTGTGACGTTGTTTTGTTTACAAGGACAAATACACGAAATGAATAAAGCATTCAAAATTATAATCAAAGTAAATAACGAACCAAATAACTATGGAAGCGAAATAGAATGTACACAAAACCAAAGAAGAAAGGATATGACAGTGCCAAATTGACACGCACCAAAAAAGTGAAAGCCGATAGTGAAAAAATAGATAACAAACTTAAATTGATTGTATAAAAAGCCAGGAAGTTGCAACGCAAGAGCACCTCAATCAGGCAAACCTATTGCAGCTAATCTGAGCTCAGATGCCTGTTTTTTTGTACTTATGATGCCTTGGAATCCCAAAAAGAGGCTGCAACTGCAAATGACCACGGTCCTTGCCAGATGATTTGAAAATCAACCAGGTCGATATCTAATCAATGTCGGATGTCATGCTTAAGTCTAAATCGGATCTTGATTTGATACTACTGAGTCATGAATTCGAGTTCGGATAACAAGCTACTATCAATCCTTTATCTGATTGAATTAAGCCTATATCGAGCCAAAACCAAGCTATCCCGAGCTAATGTCGGAATCCAGATAAAATTTCGAGACTGGAGAATAAGAGCTCAAAATAGACTGAAATTACTAAAACGGTGCTCTTGGTCTTTGGTTATCTTTGGTTCAATGCATAACCAAACAGGTTAACAGTTTTATGTGCTCAAATTAATACTATTTTGTACTTGATTAAAGTACTCTTATTCATTTTATAAAATGATATTGGGTTGACATTAGATCAAGTATTTCGGAATTAAAAGAAAATTGTACTCGACTAAGGAGTTTTGTCAAGTTTCAATAAAGTATTTTTGTACTTATCATACTAAGGATCGTTTTTACCTAATTTAAGTACAAAGTTTTTAATTTTGTTTTAGTGTGTAGGAAAATAAGTGCAGTGGGAAAAATCAAATAAACTACAAATGAGCTCTGTGCGCATAGGCTTTGGGCATCCCTGATAAAAATCAAAAGCTACGATTTAGTACTTGGAAAAATGAAGAAGTAAAAGAATAATTAGATAAGAATATTTGAAAGACCAAAGATACAAATTTGTTTAATATAGCCTTGTTTAAGCTATCTATGCCACTGATGAAAATAAACTAGATCTGCCTCGAAGTATAAAACTTTACTTTACCATCTCTGAGATCAGTGCGTTCATACGGACAGACACGCGGACGTGGCTATATGGATCAATTAACAACTTTAAGAAAACTAGCGTTTATTTAAAATTAGTGAAAAAAACCTGCTGTTTAACCTCATTTTCTCTCTCTTCTCCCTTTTTCAGTGCATTGAGGAATGCAATTATTTGGGTTCTGGTTACACAGAGGCAGATCCGCCCTATCGCTTAGACATGAACAATATTAAGCTAAATCTGGAGAGCTTTATGCCAAAGCCGCTGAACGAGTCCGTTCCATTCATGATGGATGCGTATAAGAAATGCGAGATGTTTCGCTCTCAGCATGCGACACGTTTCGCTCTACACCTGCCGGATGTGGAATTCATTGAGGAGTCCTGCAATCCCTATGCCCTGCATATAACCATCTGTGTGCGCATCCAGGCCATGCAGAAATGCCCCAAAGTGTTCCAGGTGGACAGTGTGGAGTGTCAAATGGCGAGGAACTATTTTACGCAATGCGTGGGCGACATTGAAACGAATCTGGTCTAGAAATGTGTGAAAGTTCATAAATTCGCAAAGCAGACAAACTAAAAAAAACTAAACTACGAATGGAGCAAAATAAAAGAAAAAGTCATAAAAGTCATAGATGAAATATGGCAATTTGACTTTAGGTACGGAGTGGGGGGCAGTGCAAACTGAATCTGCAAATTGAATCACCCAGCGCCACACATGCACACACATGTCAATGTCCTTTGCTGACTTTGCATAACTTCGTCTGCTTCAAACTTGTAAGCTTTTTGGCACTTTTTTCTACTCTCTCCCTCTCCCTCTGTGTCAGCAGTAAAAGTTGACTGTTATATATAACACGTCAGGACATGTTATGTAAGTGGGAACAAAGGCGAATTTATGTGTTAGTTCTGGGCATGCAAAAAAAGAAACGAACCAAAAGTCTGTGCAGCGTCAGTTTAAACGGGATTTATGTCTTTGCCGTCTCAGGGTCGGTTCAGTTTCTTAAAACAATTATCGCCTTATCCCCGCTCTCCGTTTGCTTCGTTCCCACCCTAAGGGTTGCTGCCATCAAAGGGCTTTGGCTGGACATTTTTCTTTAATTACGCCCTCGAGTCAAATTAAAAGCAAATGATAGTAGTTGTCCAGTTTCTGTCTTGAGAGCCAAAGTAAGCAATTTTCGTCTCCCTAGGCTGTGGACTCTTAGCCCGTTTACTTAGTCAAATCAAAGCTTTCAAGAAAATTATTTTAGACCACTCTCATACACACCCACACGGAGCCAGAACGAGAGGGAGAAAGGAGTTGTCTTTGTTGGTGCTGCATATACTTGAGTGCACTCAATGTCTGAGGTTTTTGCCGCAAATAATTTGTGTAATTAAGTGACCATTTTAGCTCTCCATTTACCCATTTTAATGCTGATTTGTGTGGCTAATTAGTTTAATAAGGCGAACACAAACAGCTGATTACAACTCAACTCAACTCAGTTCACCTCGCCTGCAACAGTTCACCTCACTTTTGGGGTGTCGACAAGCCTCGTCGAGGGCTTGTAATTAAGAAACAGAGGAAAAAAGCCCAGACACATGTGTCTGTGCCAACCACCAGCCTCTGGCTAGGAAGCTGCATAATGCTCGGCACCAACAACAATAACCAAAGCCCCGAGGAACGGCAGAGGACGCGCGAGGACGAGCGGGGCATGCAATCAAAATTATTATAATTGCGAGGCGTTCACCATTGTGCGACAACAATGACTTCCGCTTCCGTGCTGCAAAATTTTGCTTGTCTCTGGTGATGTGGCATTGTTTTTAGACAGCGCCAACAAAAGGTCGCAGGAGGGGCTGGAGCGGCGGCACCAGCAGCAGCACATTAAGTGCCTGCAAAAGACGCGCTACAAAGTGAATAGCGAACAACGTGCTCAAGTGGGGACACAGCGAGACCGAGACTGTAATTCCACTTTTGATAAGAACCCGTTAACATGCCAAGATAATTAAGAGACCGCACTCCACCCTCAAACATTCCGACCTGAAACTCTTCCGTCTGCACACATATTTAACCAATCAATCAATGCGCTGCGCTGCTGTACGATTTAATCTAATTTGGATTCAAGTATTTGTGCCTTTGATTTTCCATGAGGATTAGAAGCCCAATCATAACTTTGGCAAACTGTGTTAATTTGGGCAGAGTGTTTGCTTAGAGTAAAACAAACAAATCTCATCAGTTTGGGGGGCCTAGTAACTTAATTTGTGTGCCTGATTACAAGAAGCCAATCATCTCGCACGCAATGGAGTGCAATTTAATCAGTTTAATTAATAAGCAACCCAGTTGTTGCCAGTTAGTCATGCAGTAGGCAGCAGGCCGAGTCCTGCTACCAATTTGCCTGTCATTGTGTGTCATGGCCATTATTAACAGGTTGTAGCAACGTTTGCTGCAAAATCTGGCTTGGTTGGCCCGCATTTTAATTGATCTATTTATGGCCATACACAAATCAGAAGTTGCGTGTTAAGCAATAGCACGAAACGATCAGTTTAAGTCGCTAAGCTGATTTATCTAAATTAATTGTGTTGACCCCTCAATTTGTCACCCTGCTGTTGGGTGCAGGTATATTATAAATAAGTGGCTCATTGGAGACCCTGAACTTGGTTTACGGAAGTCGATTTATAGCATGGACATGAGTCAGCAAAAATTGTATTTTTTTACAAAAATCCACCGATAAATTCCACAATGTTAAAGGCTGTTTTCCAGAATGCACGAAAAGAAACCAAAGGTGTAAAACCTTCAAATTGTATCCGGATTCGAACCAGAATTTACATGAGGTTAATGTTCAAAAACATGAGGTACAAGGTTTTTAAATGAAGTTTTGGTTTGAACTTTGGAACGGTACACGTTTTTAACAAATTGATTAAAAAAAGGCCAATTTATTTCTAAAATTCCTCAAATTATATTCCGAACTGCTTTATAATTAGGTAAGACTTTTCAACCTAGAAGATTCAAAGAGCGATAACAGGTTATTTAAGAGATCTATTTTAGAATCATTCAAAAGTCTTTGGAAACAAGAATTTCAAAACATGGGAAATGTAGGAATACTGGATTCAGCACAAACTCTGTGGCTCTGTCTACTAATTGTTTATTTCAATAATTGTTTTAGCCCTAGACTTTTTCGCACTATTTAGACCAGATAACAATATAATTAGCTGCTTAATTCTTAAATGTCAAATTTTTGTTGAACCGCACCAAAATCTTAAGTTCACAAAATGTTCGGGTTAAATTATTGTTAAACACTTAGTTCGGTTCAAGGTTCACCGGGTTTGAGCCGGTTCGGTTCAAAACACCCTGTTATAGATAGAAGCACTTTTTAAAACTGAATGCTTATGAACAGTAGTCTTATTTGAATAAAGTATTGTGCCAAAATAAATTTGTATGTCATCTGGAATTAAGTCTTTAATGTCGAAGTATGGTAAAACTGGTCAAAGTATCGATTTATTTGTAAATACTTGGTATCGATGAATTTGTATTATGAAATTTAGCTGAGCGTTTTACAGTTTAGGAATTGAATCAATTTTTTAAATCAGACAGCTGTTCTTAAGCATTCAGATTTTAAATCTGCTCAAAAGTGTTTCTATTCATGTAAACCTGACATACAAATTTATTTCCGTTGTCTGACCGAATGAACCTTCGACTTGAATTTTCTTATAAGCGGATTTGAATCCCTGTAAAGGATAGGAAATCTGTAGGAGTATAAAGGGTTTGTTATTTTGTTGGTCTAATTCTGTGTAAATTAATCTTTCAGGATGAAAGTTATCGAGATGAAATTTCCCACACAGTTTTCGTTTTACTACACTCTGCTTATATGTCGGAACCGACCGGATAAAATGGATTAATCCGAAAGTATGTGTTACTGAGAAAAGTTTTTGGTTTTTAAACTTATCATTAATATCAACTTACTGAAAACTGGCGAAGCTTGGGTTCATTGCATTGTGAGAATATGATTATTATGAAAGCGTTCAACATGCAAGTTTCAACTCCAAAACTTATTTGAACCGAGTTTTACATACGGGAAAATATCAAACTAAAAAATTTCAAGTTCACAGCTTAGAGAGTTTCTAAGATTCGTGAGTCGCCTAAAACTCACTTTATAAAGCGTGAAAGATTTTGGGTAAGCAGGCAGATAGGGAACACCGAAACTGTGATTTGCAGAACAGGTGCGGCAAGACAGCGACAAGCTTGCTGTGAACAACTGGAGCCCCTTTATACCGAGACAAGGCGTACAAAATTGTGATTGGCCGAGTCCTCTTTTTTTAAATTGAATTAATTTATGCTAATACGTTGTGCTCCACTGTGCGTGGGTGCAAGTTATTCATTATTTGTACCTAAAATTAGAACTTTAGCTAATCGATTGGTGTTTAGTGTCAATAAATGTGAATAAAACATTTGACCTACTTCAGCAGCTACTTGACTGTCATATAAATTTACCAAACACACCCACACATATACAGATACAACTTTTTGAAGAGCAGCTCTTAGGCCGTCTCTTCAGACATACAAAATATTACAATGCCCAAGTACAATACAATAAATCAACGAGCAAGTCCTCGGTGGTGCTGCTACAAATAAATGCATAAACTTTGAGTGGCAACAACAACAACAAGAACAGCAGCAGCAGCAAAGGTCGTCGGTTGAACTGAAGGAGTAGCGGGTGGTGATTGTCGGTTGGCCGTTCCAACCCATTTCGCGCTATTCTATTCAATGAGCCATGAAAATATGAATAATGTTAACGACATAAAGTGTCATTTATTTTATCTGTGAGTGTAGTGAGTCATTTGAAAAATCACTTTCAACATTCGCGAACCAGTTCAAATTTAATACAGATCAATCTGGATTCGAATCAAATGTTTCAAAATGATTATTCTACGACGTGTCAAAAAATGTTACACTTTTACTCAGCGTTTTTTTTTTGTTGCATGAAAAATTAACACAACAGTGCGGTATTATAATCACCATCAACTAAAGTGAAACCGTACAAGGAAAGGATGAGCTATTAAGTCGATTACTTCAACACTTCTACGCAGAGAAATGAATATGTGGAGACTAAAATCTCCGATTTGTGCTTCTTGGATCGACTCTAATTAACTTAAATAAGCACTGGTTCGGTGCAGTGGTTCAAGCAGCTTTCAAACTTATGGTTTTGTTCATTACTTGGTTTTTAGAAATAGCTAAACCGCGGCTTTGGCTCGGCTCAGTGGTTCAAAATCGCTAAATTCCGTAGATAATTGAGAGTTTCATCAAAAAATGCATATGGGGTAGTCAGGAATGTGATCTGATAAGAAGCAAATTAAGAGGTCAGTGAACAATTGCAGTAGGTGTATAGGATTACACGTTTAAAAATTGTGACATGTCACTCTTAGAAGCCCCAAAAGCTCGGTCTCGTTATAGATCAGTTCGGTCTATAGATGTTTTTCTTTTTTTGTCTCAGAGTATAGTTTCTGCTAAACGAAGTGCTGCATATTTTTTCAAAATCTTTTAAAGACAATGTTTAAAAAGTAGTCAGACTTTAGTTTTAATATGAACAAAGGTACACATAGCGGTATCGAAAAAAAACTATCGATATCCAATTACAGCTGTAGGTAACAGTATTGGTGGAGTTCAGCCGATAGGTTAGTGATATTGTATGATTGTTCAGAGAGCAAGTACTTTTGCTTTACTAATGAAAACTTACTAGTAAACTAAGCTGACCCGAATCGTTTGATTAAATATTCAAAATCATTACAATTAGAGGTTCGGTTACGGATTGGTTGGGTTAGATTTAGGCTTGCACCGCAGCCTGATAAAGCGCTTAATGGCTAATTTTTTCTATGTGCTCAACACAATATTGTAGGGAGAAGCCAACGCCAACTAAAAGGCGTTGCATTGTCTTGCATTAGAAGGGCGCTCATTGACTTCATTCATGCTCTTCAGAGCGATTAAGAAAGAGAGAAAAAGCATCGTTAAGTTTGTTCTTTTTACATCTACTTGAATCGGTTTTTATTTTATTTTAATTGCCGCTTCGTCAACTAGACACAGAAACAAATAGTACAAATGAAAAAGAGAAGGCTAGGCTAACTTTGCTGTGCCGAAGCTTAAATGCCCTTGCAAGTAGGGCTGCCGGATTTTTTAAAAATATTTAATAGTCCATATTGATTAATTCGCATTTCGAAGCTGTCTATGTTTTGGATATCAACTAGTTGAAATAACAGGGAAATAAATTTTGAACTTTGAACTAATAATCTGAAGACTACAGACATTCTGGAGGTTGAAAAGTCTAAGGTTCGGTTATTGGACTTAACTTTATTTATTAAACTAAAGGTTTTAGTTCGAGTTTTGGTTCTTGGAAGCTTAAAACACTTAAACATTGTTTAAAGTCTTAAGGTACGGAGTCTGGCTATAAGTTTTCAATGATAATTCAAGGATCAGACAAGGATATTCTTGTGGGATTTTCATCGCTGAAAACGAATCTGGCCTTCAAAAGTACCCATCACGTAGAGATTTTGAGAAAAATGGTCTGTTTTTGCCCTTTTCAGTCATGTGTAGAGAATAATGCTGACTTGCTAGAAGTCTTTAATTAGGCTTAAATTAAAGCTTGAACTGTCAACAATATAAATAAAATCAAAAAAACCTTGAACCTATCCCAAATTTTATGAAAACTTAAACTTATTAAGGTATTTCTTTGGACAAAATTTTCTTTCCGAAAAAAGAGTGTCTGATTCGGGTCCAAATTCAGAATGATCATATTTTAAAAGGTTCTGATTGATATACAGATATGTTTCACATTTTAAAAGAAATTGTTCGAACTAATTCATGAATTTATATGGAGGGAAGATGTTGATGTTGAAGGGAAAACCTAGTTTATAATGTGTATAACATTTTAAATGATTTTTTGAAATTTTTGAAAAATTTTACGAAATAGACCCCCTGTTAAGATTTAGCCAACAAAACCATCATAATAAACATTAAACATAGCCTAATTTTTTGAACATTAAGGATCTTTTAGTGTTAAGCTTTCGACCAGCTAAAACCTAAAAGGGGGATCTAACGGATATCAAAGATTATTGGGTGAAAGTTTCTCGTAAAAATATTTAGTAATGATATTTCGCCATTTTGATAAGTCGATATTATTCGCGGCTTCCCTAATTTGAAAGCATTTATTAAATACCTATAATGGTCACGTTAAAGAGCTGTAACGTCGAGAACAAAAAGACTTTTCAACATTTTCCAAAAATTCGTACCTACGGCATATAGTCATCCCATTTTGAAGTCATTATGTAAATCTGTTTAAAGGACAACAAAATTAATAATGATCGAGCTTAGAAAAACTACAAAATTTAACTGCCCCGACCGATGGAGCTCAGACTTCTACCAATACTTGACAATCTGTTCGAAAGCGTTTTTAATAATGGCAGTTTTGGAGTCCGGAAAGTCGGAAGCTGGTCCTTATACTTAGCTCAAATTAATTTGCCTACGGCGCGTTAAGACTGACCCTAAAAAAGAACACTATATAATTTGACTAAATGTTCAAAGATATCAAAGATTTGACTCCAATGCAGGTATTGGGTAAGTTTGAATTTAAGTGCAGGGGAAACACACAAATAATCTTAACCAATCGAACATTACAAAAGGGTCACATCCATTGGCAACAAAAGCAACCACGTGACACAAATTTGATAATGTGATAATGTGGTAATTCAAAGAACAATGCAGTTGCTTACTTAAGCGTTATTCTTGCTCAATTGATTTCTAAGGACATCTTCTAGGGGTCTTAAACTGTCAAATCGCATTAAGTAATTTAAATTAAATTATTTTCTCAACGCAAAATGAATTTTAAGGTCACTAATTGTAGGCCCCAACCTAATAAATTCAACATCGAATTTAGGCCTTGGCTGTATTTGTACATCGACTCTGTATCTGTTATCCATAAACTCTCATCAAAATGATCGGGCGTGCATGTTGTGTCTTTTTTTTTCTTCTAAAACTATAGTTTTTATTTTTGGTTGTACAATTGCGTTATGTTTTGTTGACATTTTCGTGTTTTTCATGACAGTTGCATATTTTCAATTTCCAACACTGCGGTTGTCCTGTCACTCATAATTTCACACACAAATGCACCCGGAACAGTCACGCATACACACACACATAAACATCCACTCTGTCAGCTGCACTTCATTACGTATGCCAAAATGCGCACCAGAAAAAAAGAACCATTTGTGATACGGCGGAAATTCATATGCAAACTTTTTAGCATGCAACTAATGAATTCCAATGAAAATTGCATCCGCTCCATAACAAATGACACGAGCGAAACGCGCAACTCAAGCGTTTTCCATGTGGAAAGTCTATTGCATTGTTGACATTGACAAGTTGTCAGGCAAAGCGAAGTGTAATCAATATGCAATATTTACAGGTACTCATCGGGTGAAAATTGAAATGCAGCTCCAACTTAAAATAAGACATCAAACATAAACAGACTCGAGGGTGTATGTGCTGTTGCAGTTACCCCAATTCGGTGGCTGGGGGCATTGAGAAGAGCCTAAGCGTATGCAACAAAGTTGTCATGCAACTTAATGCCGCCTATCGCTGACCCATCAACAGCAACAACAACAACAACACCAACAACACCAAGGACATCTGCTTCAGCATAAAATTTTACGAGTCGTTTACACAAATAGCAACACTGTTGCCAATAAACGCCAGCACAGAACCTCCTCCCTTTCCATTTGCTGCAGCTCCTCCTCCACTCCGTTCCGTTTTTGCAATTTTTATATTGTACCGAAATGTTTTCGTTTCAACGCTTTTGTATTTATTTGGCGCCCTCCGCTCGTTGCATTCCACCCCCTACCCTTGCCCACAATCAGCATGTGTATGGGTGTGTGTGCGTGTTATGTTTGCTAAAATAATGGATTTTTATGCGCATTTGTTTGCACTGAGTCGCTGGCGATGGCTTTGTTCTCGCGTGGAGTATTCGTGAAAATGATTGGGAAAATCAGTAAAGTGAAATAAAAAAAAAAAATTTGCCAGCCCGAAGAGTATTGTGAAAACGCATACAAATGATTCATGTGTGTGTGTATGTATGTGGCAACAAACAATTGAAAGCTTATAGCATTGACTTTTGATTGGCATTATGGGCGCTGGGAGAGGGTGCGCATACAATGCCAATGAATTCCAATGAATGAAGACAGACGACACATTACTCATACGCACTGTGGTGGCTGCTGCCGCCGTGGAAATAAAGTTGCCACTGCTAAATGGGTCAACGAGCGAAAGCGCAACTCAAAATAGCTTCTGGCCTGCGATAAGAGCTTTGCTTGGCCAACAGCCACTGGGCAGAAGACAAGCATTGCACTGCATAGTGATTGGAAAGCGAAGGAAACTTAGTGTACAGACAGAATCTTATTATGGAAGTTAGTATACAACTGAAGGGACTCAAAGTCAATGTCCTTTTTAAGACATCATTGTTTGTCATAAAAAGAAAAGTATTGATAGTCTCGTTTCTTTAATCCTTTTGGGGGTTCGGACATTCGGCTAAAAGCAATAGCATTAGTGCGATAGTAAGATTATGCTATAAGAAGCCACTTCAGTGTTTAGTCCACGGTCTTGGTAGACAACAAAATTTACGCAACGTTCTAAATTCAACCCAGCGATCGGTGAACTTTTATCAATACACATTAAGCGGACTAAGAACAAGGCATAACAACGATTCAAGACAAGTCAAAAAGATATCACAAGAGTAAACCTGGCGTTGCCATACGGAAACTTAACCACAAGGATAAGGTAATGTAATGTTAATACTCAAGCACACAAAGAAAAACAAAAGGGTTGTAAACGTGAAATAGATGTATCACGATAAAATGGTGCCACTTTTACTCATACTCAAAACGATGAAAATCGACTTAGCACAACAATATCTTAGAAAACGAATTTGGCCTTGCTTTGAGGGTCATAAGCAGTTCGAAAGGGATTTTTTGATTGTACCTAGTAGACGCAATTGTTTTGGTTCACGTATTACACACACTTGAACGCATTCATTACAACTTGGATGCTTTTTGACAAACGACATTAATGCTAAATTGCTATATCAATAGTTTTTGGACTCAGTTGTAGTAATTGGCCTGCATAGGAAAAGGTGAAATCTTTCGGATATTGCGCACGCTGGAAATCAACCGAATCCTTGTGTATCATACCGTGAACTAATTTGAAGATAATGATGCAATAAAACACTGCGCGAAATCTAGCCGACAGCGCTCTCTACGAACTCCACAAGCCATGAACGGCTTGCACAACAAATTCGTCGAAATCCACTGCGCAAGCAGAAAGTCATGTCTCTTGAGATGAATGTAAAACGTGACTTAGGACTCAGAGCATACAAGAGATACACCAGCCACTTGCTTACTACATTGAAACCGAACGTATGATAAAATCGGAAGCATCGCCAGTGCCCGAACAATGCCCACAGATGAATTCTGTTTACAGACGAGAAATTTTTCACCATAGAGGAGTCATTCAACAAACAGAACAATAGAGTGTAAGCTGTGTCATCAAAACAAGTGTCCGAGCTCATTCCGAGGGTTCAAAAAGGTCAACACATTTCAACATTGTTTTTTAAGGTTTGCAAAGGTCCATTTTTGTAAAAAAAAGTGTCTAAACTTCGGTGTAACTGAATCAATGGGACATTTTGGAAAAGGTTGTGAAGACTCTCAACTCGCAATTATTTGCAAACAAACCGTGGACCTAACCACAAGACTACGCTCCAGTTCACAAGGTAAAAAGGACTCAAGCATGTCTAAAAAACCATGTGACGAACTTCATTTCTAAGTATGATTTGGCTGTGTTGGTAGCCCAGACCTAAATCCATTGGACTACAACGTTCTCGAGGCTTTGGCTTGCTTTACTTGACACCCAAATATTGAATCTTTAAAGCGAGACCTTGTTCGAGCAGTGGACAATTTCCCAATGCATAAGGTGCGCACTGCGATCGATGAGTGGTCAGATAAACTTCGGCCTTAATGGAAGACACAAGGCGGCCATTTTGAATAAATTGTTCTACGTTTTCTAGCCATTGAGTGACTTTAATCATTCGTTTCCATTTTATGACCAAAAAACCCGGCACCGAAACGATTGCGAGTTATTGGTGTAATAAATTGGGACGAAGTAAATTTTCCGGAGTGCTTGATACAGACCTTGAACGACAAGGAAATCGTTATGAACAGATTCATCTCATTCTCCTCGAAAATAACTACAAGGAAAAATATATCCATTAAGATTTATGGATAATTTTAAAAAATCTTTTCTATAGACATAAAAAGAGTATTATAACATCGCCCAGAAGTTGCAGGGGTATATATTTCATCTCCTACCATACATTTTCTTGATCATCATGATGAGTCGATTGATCTTTGTCCGTCTGTCAGTTTTTACACAAGCTAGTCCCTTTTGAGCTGAAGTTTAGAGCTGAAATTTCACACAGAGCCTTCTTTTAACTTCACACTGCTAATGTGTCAGAACTGTCCGGATCGGAAGATTATTTCTTGTAGCTGCAATAGGAACGATCGGCTTCAAGTGTATTGAAATTTCGGCACAAGCTTCCTAGCTAGACTTACACTCCCGATTTGTATTATGATATGAATTTTTCCTTTCCTTTTCATGCTTTGAGCTTTCAATTTTGGCATAGTTTTTTTGTGTTTGAGAAGAAAATGTCTTGCGGGTGAAGCAATGCCAGCTCAAGGCGTCAGCAACACTATTCTTTCTCTCCGTTTTGTTGTTGTGTGGAATTGGATAAGCTTAATTCGGTTTAACGAGAACTTACTGCCCAGCACATTGTTCCCAAGGATTTGCAAAGTCACAATATTTGTTTTACCTTAACCTAATACCGTATAGAACGCATCTTTTTCATGGCCATATGTTGATCAACTTTAAGCCAATATTTGTAATGAAAATAACCAGCAAAATACTAATGCTGTTCCATTTCTGTACAAATTGAGAAGCACTGTGCCGAACACCGATGCAAATATTTGCAGAAGGCAAGAGCAAAAGCAGCAAATGAAAACGGCAAACAACAAAAACAACAATGAAATAGAAAATCCCGAGTAAGTGCACCAGCAGCAGAGGCAGCAGCAGCACCACCACTTGAGGATTGCGAAGGAGAAGAAGAAGTAGGAAGGACGAGTGCTCTCCAGTTTCTGTTAACACCCAGTCGAAAATGCGCTCACGTAGCAAGGCAAATGTAAAAATAAATGCCTGCATTTTTGTTGTTGGGCCAGCTGCTGGCGCTGATGCAGCTGCACCAAAGAAATTTACGTAAAAGCTTACTTGACTTAAGCCAGGATCTTCATTTCTGAGTCATTCGAAGGTACGTACCTGCAACGAGAAAAGTGGAAAACACAAATCAGATTTATTGTAACAGATTTTGATATCTTTAAATCATAAATTAGAGACAGTTGGCCTAAGAGCAAGTTGGCAACCGAAGCTCAGATCATAAAATCATATTTTATGGTTTTTGCTGTGCTTATAGACAGGGTGCAAAGCGATAACGGGGCAAGGAATATTCGGTAACTACCCAACTACAAATGGCTGCACAGCACATAAAATCCATTCCCCTCCCTAGCTCACCCCCTACCCCATTCACACACAGCCCACAGACTGCACATGTCTCCACATTTTGGCATTTTTAGCGTTACCTTTTTCTGTCTGCTCCTTTGTCAACGACGTCGTTCTGTGGGGCTTCGCCTAGTTAGAGAGAGACTCGTTCTCTCCCCTGATGGTTGTGCTGTTAAAGGCTTGCCTTAGGGGAGCTCTCCCCCTCCCACACCTACTACTACTCCCGTTTTTTCACTATTTTTAGGGGAATTCGCGCGCCTTTCCTTGCGCTGCTGCTCGTTTGGAACAATTTTTATATGAATTTTCGTGACACATTTTGTTGTTGCCGCTTTACTGTTACGTCTATTATTTTTATTTTCTTGACATTTTTAGTGGACTGCCGTCATCTTCTACTCCTTCAGTTTGGCTCTGGGAAGTGCGTGTGTGTCATTTTGTCACATACTTTTTATGTTTTATTTAGCAGCAGGTCGGTCCTATGCCAACTTCATCGCTTACTACTTTGTGGTGCTGGGTTTGGATTTTTAAACACACTTTTAATACCTTTGCATAGGGGGTACCGTACACCTATTGAGGTCAGAAACTTGTAAATAAAGTTCAGTCTCCACCCTTCTGTTTGGCTCAGTACTGAATTATAGCTGAATCCTGTAATGAAGGTGAGCTTTGCTGATTTCAGGCATGATTTCAGCACTGAACCAATGAGTGAGTTTCTTGAAACATCCCTAAATTCAGGCATTATTTCAGTTTTTTCTACTGCAAAATTCAGTACTGAAATGTAGAATTGCAGCGTTTATTATCATCAAATAAAGGACAATCTACAAAATCGATATGTATGGGTTAAAGGTAGTTCGTTGTTGAGTTAAAGAACAATGTCATTAAACTAAAAAAAATGTATGCCAACTAAAACTTCGTTTCTTATCTAAGCACTGCCTGTGGTATGGCATAATATTCTTTTTTGTAAATTCATTATATATATCTGTTTCATTAATCTTTCGAGTCTTTAAAGATGAGATAAGCGCAGGAATTAGTAATACACTTTTAAGGGCCGTTTTCTCATGTTCCTGTTTTTGCAAATCTTGGTGGATTTGGTGAATTTGCACTGCACCTGGACTTTCAAAAACAGCAACATGAGAAAACGGGCCCAAGACAGCAAGAAGCCATATAACCCAGTGGGAAGCCTATTGCTTTAGAACCTCGTGGTCATGGTTTTAAATCACCGTAGAAGCATAATTCTTCTTTTGTTTGGAAGCTATTTTTTTATAGTAATCCTTATTTCGATTTTTTCGTCATTAACATCAATGCGTTAATGACAAAGACCATCCGAATGGGATTAGCTCATGCTTACTCGTACTTAAAACTTAAATCCTAATGTCGGGATCAAATCACACTTAAAAATTACTCGGCACTTTCGTTATCTGTGTACAGCATAGAGCTGGGAGCGTGAGCGAATTTGGTCACGAACGATTCACAAAAGAAAAGTCTCCTAGCGCACGACTCACGCATGTTATTTTTTAATTGTTTTGCGTCACTCACGAAACATGCAAGATACACGAATCCCTAAGGAATGCACGATAATGATATTGATAACGGTAATAAATGAATAACCGTACCAAATGGTTTTACAAAAAAACAACCCAAATATGCTACTTATTTCATCTTGTTTTCTGTCACACATAATTATAATTTAACTTAAAGCAGATTTGCAAGTTGAGAAACGCAAGATTTTCGAGGTTTTTGGAATTCTTACAAGAGTTGATTTCGTTACAGTTGAATGTGCCCGTACCATTTTGTCACATAAATACCAAAAACAAAAAGCATATTTTCTAGTGATGATACTTGTTAGGCAAAAAATAATTTTAAAAACAATTTTTTGAGTACTTCATTTACGGTGATTGATCTTAATTCACTTCACGCACGAAACTCTGTGTTTGCTTACATTTACGTCGTGACATGTCGTGACACACCGTGACCGTCAAATTCACGTTGCGGGTGCAGCTCTAGTACAGCCCCAAACAGTAACCAAATCAGTGACCAAACAGTAACCTAAAGTGACCAACATGCAGTGCCGAAATAGTGACCAAAACAGTGCCCAACTGTGACCAAACAGTAGCCAAAATAGTAATCACAACAGCAACCGACCTAGTGAACAACACAGTGACCAAAACAATTACCAAACACTGACCAAATACTGACCAATCCCTGACCAAATACTGACCAAGCACTGATCACAACTCTGACCAAACAGTGACCAAACCAGTGCCCCAAATAGCGACTAAATTGTGCTAGAGTTTCAGAATGGTTCGACTCTTTCCCGGTCAAATAGTATTGGTCAGAGCTCAATGAAAAATGAGCTGGAGCTCATAAAAGATCGTAGATTCGGGTGTAGTCCCCAACAACTTTCAACACTTCAAATGCTTCCAAGGAATGTCACGACTTTGCTACCAATCTGTAACTTGATTTTGTAATATCCCGCGCTTAACAAAATCGTAGAGCTTTTTGGGAGCATTCATTTAAAAGCTGAGAAAAAGTTTAAAATTATGATTTCAGAGGGTTAAAAATCATTTTTGAAAGCATACAAAAAATTGCAATAAATGGTAAAAATCTTTAATTTAGCAACAATTTATTAAGATGGAAAATATCTTAAAATACATAGCACTATCCATGTTGGCTACTATCGATTTTTAAAGCCTTTGATGGTGCCCCATATCGATGTTTTGACAACATTGCTGCGTGCGGAATTTTTATTCTTTTGCTCTCACTTTTACAATTCAAAGTGTAAGCAACAAATTTAAGACTAATAAAACTAAATTCATCCGAATGTTTCCATTCCAAACCAAAATTCCCTTCCATTATATTGCAAAATTTTAAATTCAAAACAGGTAATCTCTCGAAAAGAGCTTCGTCCATTTTTTTTGTCAATAAGTCGGACTAAGAGTGACTTTATTAGTTGACTTCACCGCCGACAAGCCGAGCGTCTCTCAATCCCTTGACTTATATCAAAGATTTATAGATATTGTAGATGACGCATGTAGAACAAATCGAAAATTGGAAGCCAATGTCAGCTACCAGGAATAAGCGTTTTTTGTTTCACATGCGACATCTGTAGTATCTAATGCTTTTAGTTTTCAGTTTTGGACCTACACCGAAACACCGAATCCCAATGGCATAGTTTGAGAGGCTTTTTCATGGCGAGATATTTTAAAGCAGGCGCCAATAGCCAGTGAAGGTGACCGGAAAAACTTTTCCATTAGATGACGAGGACCCACTGCATCGCAACCGACCACCAAGGACTTGGAGACTTATATACAAAAACAATAGCAACTTCAGCTGTATAAGAACTTGTTTCTTAAATTAAATGTTGAGATTAGTTGAAAATGTCGTGTGTTGTCTTTCTAATGTTGCAACTTAATGGTTTACGATTTGTTTCAAATTGAGTACCCCAAAGTAAGTGTGTTCGACAACTTCATTGTTTACCACTTTGTGGTGCGTTACGCTGTTTCTTAGTTTTTTTGTTTTATGAGTTTTCCAATTGAGCGGAGCTGGGAGTCCTTTTCATTTTAATTACTTATCGCTCCGACGTACATTGTCAAGCTTTAAATGTCCGCTTTTGACACTTTACTGCCTTTTATTGGCTATTGTTTGTGTCTAGGCAATTTAATTTGCTATTTTATGTCCCTGCTGTGCCACATCTTGTCATAAAAATATTTATGTTCCAAGGGCGTAAAATGCTATTTAATGGTCTCAGCATGGACTTTGTCCGAGATTGCGTTGATGTTTATACGGCTAATTAAATGTTAATTTCAATTGATTCTAGTCTGATTTGGCCAGACACGAAAATGCTTTCCTGTTGGAGACTCTGTGTCCTCGTATTGTTAAAAAGGATTATGCACTCGTGTGTGGCACTCAGACTGGAACGGAAATGCATTGTAAGCAGTCGCGTCTTTTGTGATAAATTGCCCCTCAAGTGCAAAACAATTGAGCGGACCCAGAGAGAAAGAGATGAAGGCGAAGACAACAGTGTGCACTCTTGAGCATCTTGTAAGATGCCACATGGATGTCGCGCCGGAGCCAGCGGCATGAAAAGAAAAATAGAATAAAACAAAAACAACAATTTCAATAAGAAAAAGTTTTTATTGAAAAACATTTTAAATGTATGTGTATTGTTGTTCTTGTTGTTGCTGTTGTTGTTGCCCTGGCCAGAGAAAGTTTTGCCATATTATTCATCAGTCACACATGGCCAGCACTTCCATTTCAAATTGTTTTCGTTTTGTATAAATAATTTGATTTGATTTTCTGTATTTTTGTGCTGACCTCAGCCAAGTTACGTACATAAATTTCATAAAATTAATTTTTGCACTTGCAGCACTTTGGCAACCTCCTTGACCAACAGGAATTTAATTTATGTTCTCGATTGTACTTCTCCATTTGCAGCAGTTGCACTTGTTGGCAATTTGTAGGCAAAAATCAAAACACTGATCAACATGAACTGCTTGGCTAATCTGGCAACCGCACACGAGAGGAAGAGAGGCACCACCAGAACTGGAACTGTCAGCAAGTCTGTTGTTTTTGCATTTACATTGCGAGTGTGTGTGTGTGTCGGTGTGTGTCTGTGCCAGTTGTTACCAACTGGCGGTTGTGGCACTGGTTTCCATTTTTGTCCTTTTCTCTCACTTTGGTGTCGGTTCTGGGCATTTGGCCAATTGTGTGTGTGGAACCTGCTGAGAGTAGACAAGCTCAGTCTCTGTTTCTGTTACAGTTTTTGGTTTCCCAGTCTCTTGCTTCACCCAGGAGTCGAAAAATTGTTTGCATTAATTGCGTTAAAATACTCCTACCGACTTAATCGTCCATAAACTGTAGCATACTTTTCGCCTGAGCTTTGAATTCATTTTTTACGTACACCTAAATGAGCTTACACATTACACATTACACATACGCAAGCCGGGCAAGTCCATTTGGCCCCACAATAAATTAACAGCCTTAACAAGGCCAGCCAAAGGAATGGAGGGGGTGGCCACAGGACAAAATGTAGGTTGGTAAGTCAGAGAGGGCCACACAGTTAGTCAATGAATGAAGTGAAATTACTTAATGGGACGAAATAGTACTTTGCTTAATTACTTGGCCACTGATACCAACACACAAAACCACCCATACATTTATGAACACGCACACACACACATGTCATTCATATGCCGCACAGTGAGGTGAATCCCCTACCAAAACTCGAGAGATTTGAAAACAAACGTAAGAGATTTCCGTGACACATCTGATAAAGAATGTTAAGCGTACAATTAGAGGCATATAAAAAACAGCAATTCAGTTTTCTTTTTTAACATTACAGATACAGCTTACATATATCAACAGATAATATCCCGTTGCACTTTCACTTAACCATTTTCATGGATTTTTCGCTTAGCTTTTCGGCTTAAGCACCCACTGTGCGTCTTGGGTGCCGTAAAAACAACATTCTTTCTGTCTCAGAGCTCGTAAACTTAAGCGTGCGAGTGTGTGTGCATTTGTGTGTGCCTTGTTTATGACTTGTTTCTTTTGAGACCGCTCGGTTAGCTGGGTTTTTGGTTGTGTTTCAGGCGGCTTGATTTAATTTGCGCTGTCACCCACGCTGCGTATACGCAATATATGACATTTTAAATTGTTTATGAGCCTCAAAGTAGAATAACAGCAACAGCAACAACAGTGACGTGCGCCTGTTCTAATAGAATAGAAATGTACGCGTGCGGTTTTTGAGTTAATTGTTAGGAGAATTGCCTGATTTGCTTGGGTTAGTTGGGTTTAAGTGGTCTTCCCGGTTAATGGCTAAAGTTCTTTGCGTTGTGCTAGCATTTAGCGGCGATTTCCGCCCACCCCAAGCCAGAGCCAGAGCCCTTGTGCAAATATTTGTTTGCCCCGGTCCCGTGTACCGTCGCCCTCCGTCGTGTGCTTCCGGCTGAGCGCACAGTCGCCCCGTCCTATATGTATTCAGTGCATGGGTGGGTAGGTGTTGTTGTGACATTTGTGTGTACATGATTTGTTATACGAAATGTACACAGAAGAGGCGCACGCATATTGTCATTCCCTGTCCCAGCCCTACAGCCCGGTTGCTGTTGCTGCCGGCCGGCTTCGAAAATATTTTAATAATCACGCCTTGCATTAACTTTTGCTGTCTGCCCGCTGCACTGGTAATTGCGTAATAACAATGTTGTACTCGGCTGATGCCCAATGGCCTCAAATTGTAATGTTTGCTTGTGCGTTGAACAAACAAAGGATGGATGCGTGCATTTGTGTTTTTAGTGAATTATTTGGGCCTCATTGCAAGCCAGCTGTCCCTGATGTTGTCCCTGTCTCCGTGGTGGCTGCTGCTGCTGGCCTTTTATTAGTTTTCGAAATTTGGGTTAATTAAAAATTTATTTGAGAGGCTTGTCCGAAGCGTACAACTCGAAACGGACATATTTTGTAACAGTGCGGAATGGTCAGAGGTAGAGTTAGGGAAGGGATAGGGATTAGCTTACAAGGTAGTTAATCATTTAAGTGAAACTATAGCTAGATTGCCATGTGGTTTGCTTGTGGGCGCTCAATGTGGCGACCGTGACTGACATCTTTAATTAACTTATAAGTTCAATTGATTTTTGACTGATCTGGTTTTCCAATCTTTGAGTTGGCCTAAGTGTAAATGGACAGTTAGAAGCAGACCTTAAAATAAATCAGAGTGCGTCTATAAAGGTGAGTTCATTGTCACAAAATTTTGATAATTGTGGTCTTTGTAAACTTCATTGCATTATGTCAGTTAAAATACGCAAATTGAAAAGGAACGCTTGCTTTGCAACAGGCATGCTGAAGAGAACACTGGACACTTTTTAGCCGAATGTCTAAGTTTTAAGAGAAATATGTATCTTTTACTGGCAAAGGATGTAAATTCGATACTGGATCTCACTCGCAGACTATATACAAGATCTTTAAAATACATGAAACCGTTTGTTTTTATGTAAGATAAGAATGCGATTGGTTCAGTAGATATCGCATAACTTCAGAAATATCGAGATACGATTCAGGTTAAAGTGTGCCACTCTGCGATAGTTCTAGGCGGTAAGAATACTTTACTTCAGAGTGATAAGAAAGTTTATTCTGGGAGATAACGAGTCTCGTCAGAGCGATTCTTTTTATTTATTGGAAATACACAAAAAAGGTGTCAAATATTACTTTTGGATATATTTCAATTCCTACACAAATGATAAAAGAGGTACGTCTCCATTGAAAAAAATTCGCAGAATTGTTTGGGATAGTTCAGTTCAAAGCTAAGGAGTGGTACTATTTGATTGTATTAAAGAGAGTCAAAACAATAGAATGGATTACCCTAAAAGCGCGCATAAAAAGGATCAAAATATACTCTTTTAGCTACTTTCAAGATCAAATCAATTAAAATCTAGCCATAGTGGACTATTTTTAAAAACGCAGTCGTGCTTAGCACACTAGAAAAACTGCCAACACTTAAATATACTGGGCGTTGTTGCCTAGTGTGATAAAATGTACTTATATGTATATGATGATAATTATGCTATTTTATTGTTCAGTGAACATTTTGTGTAATCTCACGAGTGATTCGTAACAAGTGGCAACACCAAAAATGCTAAGTAAGGTTTGCCATTTTTTGTCAACTGAGCTTTGGAAATTATGTAAATTTTATGGTCGTTATAATCGACCCACCGAACAGGCTATTTAAATATGACCAAATTTAGCACCAGTATCACTTTATTCAACAATAATCCACTATCTCGTGTGCAGAGAACAGGAGAAGAGAATATTCCACTCCCAAATAATAAGGAAAGACGGTGAAATATGTTTTATTTACCATAATTTACTCGTATCAACGAAAGTTTCTGCTCAGCATGAATTTTAATGATGCGGTATCAGCTGAAAGCAGGGGCACTACTGCGCTGCAGCAGAGAACCTAATATTGCTAGTAACTTGAAGATCGTCGTCCGATCTTTACCAATTCTTTGTTAAATCAATAAATAATCTTGATTACCAAATATGTCCAGAAGGGTACCTTCTATCTATAGGACTGTGAGAGATATGACTTTCTTTTTAAGTTAAGACGGAGAAGGGGTATCAATTGTCCCATATATGTCAAGCCTCGATCTCTTACCATTATTGTGATATGTTTGTTCATACGGACACGTTTTTTTTCTGCTGATCCAGAAATGATTCCTTCTTGCTGTCCAGCGTTAATCGATCGTTTAAGGATTAAATTAAGCAACCAATTCGAGCTCAATTTGATCGAAAAGGATCATTTAAATCATGTTCAAGGTGACTTTGATCCAAAATAGAATTCTTTTTTTTATCCTTTCTATCTACATATTTTATAGAAAATCTTTATAGGCTTCAAGACCCCCACAAGCTTCGGTATATTAAACAATTCTGAAAACCAAAGATATGTAAAAAATGTTCATGTCTTGTCTGGGATTTAAGCTCACAATTTGTATGTCATCTCATGGCACAAGATTGTTGCCCCATGTCTAAAATGCTACTTATAGTTTTCAGCTCTAGTTCCCTTATTTATGAACATTTAATCTCTTAAAGAATTGAAGTATGCACAATGAAACAAGCTCGAAAGGCTTGTCCCGAGACTGAAATTAGCTGGATATTTAACTGGTCTAGAATCGGTTCTGAACCGGTCTATAAGTGGAACCGGTGGAAGTGGTTCAGATCCATACCTCAAAAGTTATCTAAGATTCGAGCTTGAAACTTGGTCAGTAGGTTGTTTATTTGGTTGGCTTACAACCCATATCGATTGGATATTTTATTCGTTTAGAAATTGCTTCGAACCGGTTTAATAGAGGTTCTGAGGCATATCTCAGAAGTTGGTTAAGCCAAGAACTTAATACTTGGCTCTGAATCTACCGTCTGAATCACTGTAAAAGATCATCAACTGCAGACTTGGAAAGTTAGTTTGTGGGCTTATAATGTGAGTATTAAGACGGCTCATAACTCTTTAAACTATGAACTGGATATTTTACGTTTGGTTTGGAAATATGTAGCTTGATATACAAGTTTGAACTAAATAGTTCAAATTTTATTATTGATTGACAATCTGAAAGAACGCTTTAATAAGAATCTAATTATCACAAGGCAAAGACCCAGAGCCAGCTCTAAATATATTGTAAATATGACTGAAGTCAAAGTGCCGTTGTCTAACTAAATTAAAAACTATAATCTCTTATTTTTTTTTGCTTTAAAACTCAAGCAATGTGTTTTATTTGAGTGAAGCACTTGGTAAGTCCTTTGTCTAAAGATTAATTTGGTACTCTCCAACCGTTTGTCCGATTATTATTTACCAAGCCACGAAACTGCCCATCTATCTTCCTAAAATACTTATAAAGACGAGTTTAATTACCAGCTTAACCCCCTCTCGGCGAGTGCGCTACTGTGCCACATACATGAGTGTCTGCCTAATGTATGCTCTTCTGTACCGTCCCCCAGCCCCTTCGAGGAGGCTGGAAATGCAATCGATTTTGCATTTGTCCGAAATGTATATTTGCCATATTGAAATTACAGTCATGCCAGAGAGAACGTTTACACACACAGATTCCCTTAGTGGGCTCTTATCGGGGTAATTAATATGAATTCATGGAAAATGAATGTGTTGCATACTTAAAGGCTGCCAGTTGTAGATGTAGGTACTTATTTATGCGATCAATTTGCTGGGCAGCAGCTAGAGAGATAAATAAATGCAAATTCTCCCCGCACACATTCTGATGATAATATTTTCTCAACAAATATCACAAAGCGGCAAGGGCACAAAAGTAAACGGCCAAGATATATACATACATATATACAAAAGTATATGTATGGAATGGAGAAGGAGCAGTTGCAATATTTATTACAAGTTGCAGTCAACAAATACTACTACAATGGCTGCCAAGCGAAAACAAACAGCTGAAAGGCCAACCAGATGGCAGTCTATTGCCATTCAAGGATATTCCTCCGACAGCGAACAAAACAGACCAGCCCAGGGCAACTAAAGGCAGCCCTAGCGGCAGTCGCAGTGGAAATCATTTAAATAAAAGTCAATGTCATGCCTTGTAAAGAAGACAGCGAATAAATATTGTAGTTGAAGTCAGTATGCAAAAATGGCCAAGAAAAAAATATGGCAAATCGATGTACGGCTGTAGGTGCGGGTGTGTTTGTTAAAGAAATGGCTGGGCGTTGCTCCTAATAAATACCACAAATCTCAGCAACTGGCAGACATTTAATTTGGCATCAAATTGGAGGCTGAGCCCAACCGGCAGATGCTCTGCTCGAATGCAGGTGGAAGACGAAATGCTTGCCTAATATATTCTCATTTTATGGGCTCATTAAATTACGCTTTATTGCCGTTAAAATAAAATATTAGGTGATAAAAATGACGGGGCTGATTTTAAGTACGCCAATAAATAGAAGCATTTAGGCAGAGAAAAGGAGGACCAAGGTAAAAGGGATCCGTCTTGTCAATGCAGCCAACTAAAGTTTGAGTGTGGGTAAGTCGGTCGGACTTTAATGTTGGGGATCGGGAATTTCAGAGGAAGTGCATTTCTTAACTATCCTGTTTTCTCAGTGGCCAGTCACACATTCTCCGCTCACACGGCCGATCATATTAAAAAAAGTTGTGGCGAGCTTAATTCTTTGCATATTCAAGTTATTTTTTAATTAATTTAACATTTTTTCGGCTTGTCACATTTGAATAAAATGAATAAAAGTGTTGAAGCAGCGAAACTCTAGTTATATTGCACTTTGCCGGCAGAAAATGTCAGCCCCAACTAATCGGATTAGTATGTCAGTCTATGTGTGCGTGTGTGTGTGTGTCTGTGACGGATGGCTCCCCGTTCGTTAGCCCAAGTGACCTCCATTCGGGACAGTGCGGCACGTTTTAGTGTAATTAAAAAGATATGCTCGCATATACTATAAAGCAGACATCAACCTCTCGGTGACACCTTTTCGAGTTTTGCTGTCTAGGCTGGCGAAACACTTTTACGAATATCCGAATGCAAAATTTAAGCTCGGGTCTGACACTCCATTGCGAACTGAAGAAACAGCATTTTGATGTATGTTGCAGAGGGGGATATACAGTACGCAGAGTTCATGTCTTGCCTAGAACTAAACCATAAACAATAGGCAAAACAAAACAAAAAGCAACGAGCAATAAAATGAGAAACCGCGCCAAGCAAAAGCACATCAATCAACGGTGGATACGGCAGGGCAGCATGTAAAAAGGATAAGCGTGTTGTGTGAACGAAAGTGCTGTACAGTTTCCAATGTGTGTTTTTGCCGCACTACACTGGCAAAATTAAGGGTTAGGTCGAGTTGTGGCTGGGTCGAAGTGGGAGAAGAACATTTATCCACCAAAGCGTAATCCCTTCCGACTTTTTTTTTTGCACTCCAAAACCTTATGCAAATTAGTCTTCTTAGGAATTAAAAAAGCAATTTGCAGAGACCTTGACTGAAAATCCTCTTCGCTTGCGGAAGAGCTTTGCAAATACGTCAAACGCTAGTAAATTAAACTGTATTTACAAGGACTTAGTTTGGTAGGGTTAAGGGGAATTTCCAATATATATATCGATATATTTGACAATATTCAAAAAGTATTCTTTTCGATTTAGATATTTAAGGGTAAGAATTGTCGCAACCTAACTTAGCCTAATGGTTTGGATATCGCAGCGTATGCAAACCTCGCCTTATCTGCAGCTAACTTTTCCGATCATCTAGGATAGCGCAGACCAAATTTATATTTGTTATTTGCAAATGTGTGCAATATACATATGTTGAGCCGCTCACCTTGTTTAGCTGCTCCATCTTGAAACATTAAACATGTATTTAGTCTTCAACACGAAGATTTTACTGCTGAGCTGCCAACTCATAAAAAGTTGTCTGTTTCAAGTTGATATTTTTCGTATCAAATGAATATTCTAAGGATCGAATTAGTATCCAAAAGATCTGTTTGATATTCTCGAGGATTATTCTGATACCAAAAAAGCCACAGTGGTTTAAGTTTCAATTTGAGACAACATGTATTAATTTGATATTGTTAACAGTATTTATTGGGCGTACCTTGTCACAAACTTTGGCCCGTTTTCTCATGTTGCTGTTTTGCATAGCCCGCGCTCAAAATGAGCGGTGCACATTCACCAAATCCACCTAAATTTGAAAAAAACCAGGAACATGAGAATATACTCTGTGTACCTTTGGTATAAATCAGTATCAAAAGCAGAGTCGGTGTAGGCTAGTCGTTACATCTAGATCCCAGAGACTAAAAGAGCTGGAGAAACCATTGAGGGCATCACAAAACGCTTTGAAAGTGCAGACTCCAATTTGAATAAAGAAAATCACCTGTCAAGTAGCAACAGCCATAACTTGTCGTTCTATGTTTATAGACCTGTCGATATATGCAATACCTCTTAAAGTGGTACATCAGTTTTTCTCTGAGTGTAGCATCGTTTTGTTATAGTTTGTAGACGACCACAAAATACCTACAAGTCACGAGAGCCACGGGCAAGACGGGTCGAGGTGGGGGAACTTATGGTATCAACCAAACAGTGAGTCAGTTTAGACAGACAAAACATGAGCATAAATATCAAATGCGTGTGGTTGTGTGTGCCTTTCTTTTTTTTTTTAGTTCTGCAAGGCAACAAGATTAAAAGTGCTGTCAGGGCAAATGGGGTGGGGGAGGGGGAGGGGGGAAGAGCATGGAGGTACAGGGCTGCCACAACACAATTAAAGGTGGCAATTTCATATTTAATTCGAGTCTACCTTGGGTGTGTGAGTGTGGGGCTGATGAAGTTGGCAAAAAGAAGACACCGAAACCTTGCCAATAGCTGCCAGTTCATTCCACAATTAATCTCGGTGAGGAGCAGGACCCGCATACATATATGCATTCATGTGTGAGTGTGTGTGTGTATTATTTTATGGCCCATGGTAATTACAGGTGTCGCTATAATAAATTACCTTTGAATTTACTGTTTGTCGTTCTCATCGTCCCTGTCGTTGTTTTTGCTGTTGTTGTTGTTGTTGTTGTGTACGCTGTTCTTGTCACTAGAGAAGCTGAAGCTGGCAGCTCGGACCCTTGGCCAGGATATAGTTTGCAGGATAATTGGCTGCTGCCGCTGCTGCTGTTGCTGGCAGCTCGCATGTTCTGGCATTGATAAGCTTTATTAAAAAGGATAATGAGCCTGTGGTTGTAAGCGCTTGCGTGTGTGTGTGTATGTGTGTAGTGCGGTTGTGTAGTGTGTGTGTGTCTGGGGCCAGTACATGTGTCCATTATAAGTTTCGCTGTTGTTTACGAGTTGTTGCTGCTGCCACCGCTAAAGTTGTTAATAGTTGTGAGTTAATGGTTTTTTTCCCCTTGTTTTCGTGTTGTTTGCTGTTCTCCGCTTCCATTATTATTTTCGGATTATTATGATTACTTTTGTTTGGCCGCATAATCAAATTAACTGAATGCCTGTATTTTCACTGCTGCTGACGCTCAAGTGTTTTTTTTTATTGTAATTCCTGATTGAGTTGGGTTAAACACTCGTATAATTGCATAATCGACACATGAAATCTGTGGAGGCTCCAAAAAGTTAACACTGGCGTGTCCCACGAGCCACCCTTCAGGCCGAAAACTTGTTTCAAACGAGTTTTTTATGTTGTTGATTTAGTTTTGATTAGCTTTGCCCCTCGCCACTTGCCAAGGAATGGCGCAAAAAGTTCGAGCAGCTGTTCCAAGTCGACGAAATGATTTCCCAATTTTCTTTTTATGTATTTTTACTAGCAATATGTCCGAGTAGTGCAACTGCCAAGGTTTAAGCACGATTGCATGTTTGCCAATTTGCACTCAAATGCGCGCCTCCCAGTCGGGTGGGCCATGAATATATTTCTCTATTGATTTTTTGGCAAATGTAATTTTCGTACCAACTTCGCGAACAAGTTGTATTGCCTCACAATATACGTATACTGATAATCCTGAAGCAATTAAATCACAAGACCTACCCAGACAACTGAAGAGGAGAAACAAGTGCAGCAGATACAGGTGCACAGCTGCAAACTAGTGAGCACAAAATAAAAGGAAGTGAAATTAAATTAAAGCAGATTATAAAAATGTGTAACCGGATTATCAATCTGTTGTTGGATGTAGACGGATAGATGCCATTCGGTGTAACTTGGTAAATGAGGCCCACTTTGCATCTTTCAATTACTGGTGAAGTAAAAATAAAACACACTAAAAGGAAAATCACCAAACGCGACTTGAAAACTACAAATTTTGCTGTAAATCTGTTGTAAAGTGAATTACCCTGAAAAACAGTTTCTAAATACAATGGAAACCTTTTCTTGAAAATAGTGCAAGTGATTCCTCACCAGAAAAATATCGTATTACAGCGCTCCGGAACTTTTAATTCGACACAGTTTTTTATAAAAACAGAAACACTTTCGAACAACTCATTCGCATCAAAGCAAAGCCAAATTGTGTATATGTAAACAAGAAAGAAAGTCGGTCAAGCCCGACTTTAACATACTCTTTACCATTTCTTGATCATAACTCGACAACCGTTTATCCGATCTTCACCATTTCTTTGGCGGATCGATAAGTTACCTGGATAAGTAAATATGTATAAATGGAACGAACCATCTATCTTTAAAACTGTGGGAGATATGACGTTTTTTTTTAATTTGGGGGGGCGTGAGGGGGCGTGGCCAAAATTGAAAATAAACTTGATCTGCCTGCAGACATAAGAAGCATATGTCCCATACATGTCAAGCTTCTAACTCTTACCATCTCTGAGATCTGTGCGTTCATACGGACAGACAGACGGACATGGCTATATCGACTCGGCTGTTGATGCTGATCAAGAATGTATATACTTTATAGGGTCGGAGATGCTTTCTTCTGGCTGTTACATACTTTTGCACAAACATAATATACTCTTTGTACCTTCGTTACAGAGTATAATAAAATAATGTGACGAAAAAATATTTCCTGAGCGCTATATACTGATCTTAAAGCTAGAAAGTCATTCCTAAAAGCTAAAAAGTAATACTTGATTTCATTTATTGTGGTGGAGCTTCAAACTGCGCTTCGACCACAGCTGTACGATCTACCAGCCTCCTTTGTGGTCTTGTGTCTCTGTTTAAAGTTGTGCGAAAGCATAACATGACCTCGAGCCGGCTAAAAACAGCAGGCTTACTCAGTATAAAGGTCACAGAAAAACCATTCACATGTTTTTAAAGATTGTTATCCGGAACAATCTTTCAACACAAACAATCTTACGTTATCATAACTTAAGGCTCACTATGATATTATAGTTGAAGACTATCTGTCCTTATTTCTCATATATAAGCAAAGATATATTACATTAGTGACTATATTTGTATCGTCTATAGATACGCAATAAACTTTGTAGATCATTTTTATAAGGAACCACTAAGGTGGTACAAATAATTAGCCAATTAGTATGTTTTTGATTAGCATATTTTTGGGCAATAAACAATTTAATAGTTTTAAGCACATGTACTCAAATTGAGTTCGATCGGAAATGAGAGCTCTTTCCTTCATCAAAAGCCGATGGTGTCATCTTTTTATCCTTTAACTTCCATTTATCTTAAGTAATTCAACTGTTTAGCTAGATGTCTGAAAGCTTCAAAAACGATTTCTCTAATCTATTTTTGAAAATCAGATCACTTACCAATTCCCATATATCAAACTCGATTTGATCGAAACATTTGAAGGAATGTCTCCAAAGTCAATTTGGTGAAAGAACCAAATTTTAAAGACCATTTTCAGAAAATCTACACTGCTTTAAAGAAATTGGATTTGTATTTTTAAGCTTTTAAACTAAAATATGTACTCTCATGGCAATTTTACTCTTTGTTACTCGTACTTATCTTGCTTGTTCTTCAAAAAGCTTTTCTAAAACACGTTTTTTGTGTCTTCTTTCTGTTTCTCTTCTATGCCTCTTGCAAATTAAAGACAACAACAATTCGTATGCGAGCTTTTTTCAGCTTTTTGTTTTATTTTTGCCGTGTGCCTTAGACAACAACAAGCACAGTCACACGCACATCATTAGGCTATAACCAGCTTTCCCTCTCGATTTCTTGTGGCTGTTGTTGCTTCAAAAACATTTTTACTTGCACTCCTGGTGAAAAAGATCCAAATTTCAATGAGCACAAACAAAAATTACGTTCTAAGCTAAGGTAGGTCCGAGATTCTTTCTTTACTTAAAGCAAAAAGTGATTAAAAGCGTTTCCTTAAGTTAGTGAACAGACTGTTAATATTTATGTAAGCATAGTTATGTAAGCAGACAGTGAAAACTGGGATATAATCACATCGTTGTATTTGGCCTTAGATGTGTCAATATTAGTTTTCCCGGGTTTTCCGTGATCTGGGTGATCTGATTTAATTTTTGGCATTATTTATCCGATCGGTGTTCAGGGGGCTGACTTATGGGCAGGGGCTGAAATAAATTAAACCTCAAATGGGCAGTCTATCCATAGGTTTTTGTTGCTCCGATGTAGTTTCTGGCAATATTATTTGAACTGTGGGAAGGGGCTAACCTATGAAATGCAGAAGGGGGTAAAATGTTAAAAACAACGCAAGGGCAACACAACGCTTTGTAGGTTTTAGAGCGATTTCATTTCATTTCAAAAAATATTTTTCCGATCAGGAGAACAATAAGCAAAAAAATAAATAAGAAAAAAAAAAAACTGCTGACATTGTAGCCGACACACTTTGGTACAGAGTATAAAAACCTGTAAGTACTTAAGACAGTATTAATAAATGACACTCTAAGCACGGCCATAGCCGGACCTTAATTGTCTTAGTCTGTTTCGATAATAAATTCAACTCACCCCATATAGAATTTCCCAAGTCAAGAAACATAAAAGTAACCCGAACTTGGGTTCTCTATGTCATTCAAATAGAACGCTTGCTGCAAGATGGGTGCCTTATTTCCATACAATTAAACTTTTTAATTCATTGCGTTTCATTCATGTGACTTCTACTCTTAACAAGAAGTTTAGCTCTTAAACTATTTGGCATTGCGAGCGACCCGAAATTGGCGTAAAATTGTTGAAGAAGAGTTTGAATGCAACCACATGAAAGTGCTGCCCAAAAACCGATGCCAGATAATTGAAACTAAGCTGGAACTCCCATCCGCATACCGTCTCATCCCTTTTGTGGCTGCCGGCAAAAGCGGACAGTAAAAATTAACGACGCCATTTCGTTTTTGGCCAAAGTTTGCCTTGTGGCCAAAGGCTACAGATAAGCATAGGGACAACAAAGTGGCTACAGAAATCGAATCGATATCGTGTCGCGTCACGTCAAAGCGAAAGCAAATAAATCACAAAATCTTGTAGCAGTGGACAGCCAAGTTGACGTTGCTTAGGTAAGCCCTTGACCAGCTACAAACGGGCAACCACCAAACCGCAGAGGGCGTCAATGGGTGTGTGTGTATGGCTGTGTGTGTGTGTGTGTGAGGGAGAGTCAAGTTATCAAATGATTTATTTACGACCCCGTTAGGCAAACAAACAAGCCAGAATGGCGACCGTTTCGGTGTATCAGAACGACAATTTGCCAACTCCTAGAGGCGGAGTCTGAGACACAAGTTCAAAACTGTTGAACCCGAAAGCCCCTCGGAGTTCAACGGTGACAGGCAGAGGCAAGTAACAAGAATTATGGCCCCAAGCTCTTAAAGTGGCCAATTTTTGGGCAACTTTAAAGCAATCGTTTTTAGTTTATTAATAAACCGAACAACGGCTTGTCATATCTGGAATTAAAATTGATAGGCGAATCGGTGTGTCTATTTAAAAGGAGCAGCTGCTGTCCGTAGATAATATAAAATGAAATGAAATTTAATCATTTTAAAAGCCCATTCAAAAATGGACACAAAGTAAACAATATTTCCTATTTTGAGACCACTGCAGTGGGGTATATTCGTTTGGGAGCAAACATTTTCGACCAAAAATACAAAAATCTTTAAGACAAAATCACCTGAAGAAGGGTTCTGAAGAGGGGTGGAATGCACTATTTATTTTGGATAAGTAACAACAAAATCCATCAACATGTCAAACTAAATTTTCCAGGGTATCTGAGAACTGGCACTTCGACATGAAATTTCTCAGCGCTTAGAAGTATGCTACGAAAATGTTGCAAATCGACAATTGTCTTGAATCCGAGCCTCTCTTCTCCAATTTAAATGAAAATAAATTAAGAGCTTCTTCCGTTTGGATTTCCCCTTGCACATTAATTCATTTACCTGCTCTGCTGCGCTGTGCTCTCGGCGCTCCGCCGTTGTGTCGAGGAGTCTTAAATTGAAAAAGTAATTCAAAGCTCGACAACGTTTCGCCTTGCTACCGCAATTTTCAGCAGCAACCACAGAAATTTATGTTTTTAGTAGCTTGAGGTGGGCGTCGGGGGGATAGTCGGTGGGCGCGCGCTTCCATACAATAATTTTCAATTTAAAGGTAATTTTAACCCAACACACAACACTCACATGAGACCAAACAGCCAGCAGCCAGCAGCGGCAACAGCAATTCGGTCATAATTTAACTTACAACAAGTTTCAATAAGGCAACATAGGCAGAGCCAGGTGAAACACACTACCCCTTTCCACCCCACACTACTATGTGTGTGTGTGTGCGTGCAGCTAAAGTGGATTTAGCCATAAAATGGCAATGTGCCACGACGAGGAAAGCGAAAAAAGCAAAACAAAGTTTAATGCAGTTGATGTTGTTGTTGTTGTAGCTGAAATAGCCAACAGCCGCTTGGTCAGACCTAGTACCGCAAACTCCCCTCCCCCCCACCACCAGCCAGCACCACGGGGTTTTTGTGTGAGCAGATTTCCAGGCAACCGCAATTCATATTTCATATTGCTGATGGCCATAAAAGCAGCAAGACTGCCATAAGAAAATGACGCAAAAAGCCACGGGGGACGCCTTCACCTTAACCTGACTTCACTTGACTCTTTGCACCGGAGCCGTAACGCCGTTACGTATACGCCACGTTTTTGCCACGCGACTTTAGCTGGTGCAAAGTGTTTGCAAAGTAATTTCCGTTTCCTGCTTAGCTTCGAGTGGCAGGCGACGAGCCGAGTGGCTAGAATCGCAGCTGCATGCACATGCAGCTACACTGTGTACCACCTCAAGGCGTTCATTAAGTTGCCAAACGTTTCGACATGCAAAAACAAGCCAAGAACAGGCCGATGAATTCATGTAGTTGTCACCCATGACCAACTAAGCGAATCAACATGACGTAACCTGCACTCAGCCAGACATTTGTGAGAAGTTTAGACAGAAGGACACTCCTGGTGGATGGCCTAGGCTGGCGCCATAGTAACATAAAAGCCGAAATGTGAAGTGCAATCAGGCTATTTAAATTCTTGCCATTGCTTTTATACATTTATTGTATTAAAAATGTGTACAATACACAAGGGCTTAATAGTGTTTCCTTCAGTTTAAGGTGGCCATTTAAATTGGGGCTGCAACAATGTTCAGATTTTGCCATTATGTCCTGAAAAACAGGTAAAAAGGCTAGTTGGGATATTTTATGAGAATACAAGAATTCTTGTAGAGTCTTCTACTTAAGGATTAGTATGACTATACTGCGAATAAAGCGACTTCAATATTCTGCAGAAGCAGGTTCAAACTCAAAGTGAAGTATTTTCGAACGGAAGGTTTTGATTTAAAGCCTTAATCATAGGCATCACTAAGCAATAGTTCCACCAGCCACATGTAAGTTGGTTTGAGCGAGTGCACAAGCGCATACATGGCGAATATTTTGAAAATAAAAAGCTATTTTCATTTCAAAACGTTTGTTACCAATTGCTATTCCTGAAAAATAAATAGTCCCCCTTGTACCACATCTGGCAGTCTGACTTATTAAACTTTGTAGAGTTATGAGCTGGAGACTGCACAGAAACAAACAAGAAAGAAAGTCGGTCAAGCCCGACTATAACATACTCTGTAACAAGAAAATTTGTCTTTTGATCATAACTCGAAAACCGTTCATCCGATCTTCTTCATTTCTTTGGCGGATCGATAAGTTATCCTAAAACTAAAAAAAAAAGGAACAAGCCATCTATCTTCAAAACTGTGGGAGATATGACGTTTTTTCCAAATTGCGGGGGCGGGAGGGGGCGTGACAAAAATTGAAAATAAACTTGATCTGCCTGCAGACATAAGAAGCATATGTCCCATACATGTGAAACCTCTATCTCTTACCATTTCTGAGATCTGTGCGTTCATACGGACAGAAGACGGACAGTCGGACAGACGGACAGACTGACAGACGGACATGGCTATATCGACTCGGCTGTTGATGCTGATGAAGAATATATATACTTTATGGGGTCGGAGATGCTTCCTTCTGGATGTTACATACTTTTGCACATACTTATAATACTCTACTCTATGTACCTACGGTACAAAGTATAAAAAGTTCCAAATAAAAAAGCTAAGAAAATGTATAAATCCAAAGTTTGGTGATCAAGAATATACAAACAGAGGGAAAAACCGAGTACATTGGACTCAATATGAGCACATATGTTGTCAAAAAGTAATTATGAATGGATTTTCTCACTTTAAGAACAAATTTCTGAGAACCAAAATCTTGAAATGAGTTCATACGTTAAGCTTTTCAGAATATTTTAAATTATCAGAAATTAAAGTTCTAGAAAATTTAAGAGCACATTCTGTTTTTATTTTGAGATGAAATAATCTTGGTATCTGTAAAGGACTTTTCACTCTTTAAGGGGAAGAAATTCGAAAGTCTACAAAATTTTAATAAGGACCGACTTTTCATCTTTTGGGCAGCTTCTATGTTACAGAGAAACTCACAGTTTACAGTTATATAAAAAAAAGAGAAACCGGCACTAAATTCCGAGTTTAGAAATCGGCTCACAGGTTCGATTTCTCATCTTATAAATAGCTGATATGTGTATTATTAAAGCGATCGAAATTATAGTTAATTTTAATTATAATTTACAAATGTATAATGCTAAGTAAGGCAAGCATAATCTGGTTCAACTTTTCAAGAAAAGTTTCTTACATAGAAAAAAGGAATACACATTTGAAGATAATCAGTTTTGTGTAATCCTACACTCCCAAAAAATGATCACGTATTATAAATTATCTTTCGTAGATCGTTTTAAAACATATGTTTAAATGAACTCAACGGTTCGTGGAAGTTCATTCCAGGCATAAACTATCAAAAACACTACATCACTTAAATTAATATTAAAATACAAAACACATAATGCCTGGAGTGTTGACAAAAACCCTGCTGAATGGATTTTATGACATTTTGATCAAGTGGTTGCATCAAGGGTGTATTTTTGAGAGGGAACAAAATTAACCTTGAAGTTTTTATAGTCGGAAAAAGTGTTTACTGTCCCATGACAGATGACATAGTCTATCAAAAAATGACTTGTACTGGTTAGTCTTAAGATTCCAAGTGACAAGAAACATCAGGGATGAACAAGTCGTTTTAATACTCCTTAAAAGCAGGGATGCAAGCACTCGAAAATAAGTACTGGTTCGGTTCAGTGGTTCAGACAGTTTCTAAGCCGCCGGTTCGGTTCATTACTTGGTTTTTGGAGCTCTGAACTTCGGTTCGGTTCAGTGGTTCAAAAAGGCACACTATGAAATATTATGATTTTTTGTAGTAATGTGACTTTTCGAACACTTTTGAAATTGAATTCCTACAGTTCATTTGAATATCTTTAAAATTCTTGAAGAATGTCCAAAGTATATCACGAAAATTGAGAATGTCTGCTAGTAAAGAATATGTACCATGCATCTTACCTACCATATTTATCATATTATGCGAGAAAAACTTCTGTCCAAGATTAAATTAAGGTAAGGAATTACCACAAAAAATTTCAAATATTGTCTACTAGAGGAAAACATACAGATTGATGACAGGTAGATGATGAGTAAGGCGGAGAGTGTCGAACGAAATGTATAAAAAATTTCTTAGGGGGAACGATACAAATTCGTAAAAAATCGTTGAGTAGAGCAAAGCGATTCCCACTAAAACTCGTCAGAGAACTGAACCGAACCGAACCGTCTTTTTGTTTGTGGTTTTTGGTTCGGTTCAACAATTCTGAATTAATATCGGTTCGGTTTGCGGTTCGGTGCGCCAGCTGGAATAAGCGGTTAGGTTCGGTTCATAACCGGTTTGCATCACTGCTTAAAAGCGTTGATTTTCTGATTTCTGTTAATGCTTCCCTTTTGCCTTGACACAAGCCATAATGGTAATGGTGACACTTTTCTTCAAGGTTTTCCATTGAACACTAGTTTTTAAGAAAACAGTAGTGCTTGATTTTTACGCAAACCTTTGTCAACCAGACCGGTTTCGTAAAAATTGTAGATATGTTGAGTCAAAACCCCATTTTCAGCATATAATCACAAATCTGTTGTAAATGTAGCAGCGTTCTCAGCATTTCGAACAAATTTCTCATCGAAAACTCAAAATTCTTAAGCCGTAACCTTATTTGAATTTATGAAGCCAATTAAACGGGTGCTAGCAATCTGTTTTCCGTCTTAAATTTTAAATTTTTAGCGACTTATCATCTGGTAACATCTAAGCACCGTCTTAAGAGAGTTAGCGGCTATCAAGGAATAAAAAAAAACGGTCCATCCACTATTATGTGTAAATATGTACAACAGATTTCAATATGTAGAAATCGGTCCTTAGCTTGTTTACATAAATAAAAAAAATCATTTCAATCAATATTATCAGAAGAATCTAGATCTATTTGTTTTTCATTTCTCTTCGCTTGGATGTATATTTCTTTATGACACTTGCCAAATCCTTCTATGCAAAAGCCATCATCTCGTTCCGAGCCAAAAATGCTGAACAAAAAGTTTTCGCCCCAACCCCCCCATTCATTTGCCAATAAAGCTTAGCCATGTTCAGCCTGTGCGCCTCATAAAAACTTTAAAAAGTTTAATTCACATCAAACAACTTCACGGCCAACAACACGATTTCCCACTTAGTTCTGTGTTCCAGTGGGGTTATGTGGGGCGAGTGCTCGGTCAAAGGGGAGATGACCTACATTAAATACTTATTGAAGTAGAGCTGCCTGTCATAACTGAAGCCAGGTGACTCCTTCTATTTAAGGATTTGCTGTCAGAATCAATTTGTTGCTGTCACTGAAAGGGCGTTGGGGAAGAGAAGCCCATCGGCTATTAATAGAGCATGTGAGTGTGTGTGTGTGTGGGGCACGAGTCCCAGCCAATTTGAAACTGAAACCAGAGAATCAGCTTAAATGTCTCACGAGGCAGTCTTAGATGACAAACCGTTCAAGATTAAATCCTCACTCGACCCAAGAAAAAATGGTTATTTATAATCAGGCGAGCTGAAATTCATAAGCCTCTGGCTTGGCTTAAAGCTGCTGCCGTATCACTTGCAGGGGGAGGGATTAGGTATTTGAAAAGTTTTTGACCCAAAAGGATTTGGTGTGTGTGTGTGAGAATCGGAGGACAGAGTTTGGGTTGTGTTTGCCTGACTTTGTTGCCACTTGGCAACAATGGCAACGTGTCTACGCCATATTTGTGCTCTGCCTTTGCCTATTTGCTTGAATGGCTATTATCTGTTTGAGGCTAAAACCCCCTTGCGTTTTTGATCTATGCCACAGAAAAGTTTCCAGGCGCCGGCATCAACTAGTCTGGCCTCCTGCTCCTCCTCCGCTTAGTTGTTGGGGGATTCAATTTGCTTTGGTTTATCATCATCACTTGCAAAGCAGTTTAAAGTTCTGCAGTTTTTTTCAGACCAAATTATTGAGTCATTAATGCTGGGAAACTCAGTTTCCAACTTGAGAGTTTTGGTTTGCCGGGCAGTGCAATTTTTATTATCCCAGTGCCGGCACAGGCGCTGATGCCCAAGGTAAACTAGGTACATGGAAATTCAGAACAATATGGCAAAGCTCATCAGACCGCCTCAGCCTTAGGTCTTAGATTGGCCCTGAGCTGGCGCATAGTAGCGCTGGCAGCCACCAAATCCGAGCGAAGTGAAATTTACAATTTAAAATGCATGCATAATGAATGGTGTTGTGCAGCCAAAAGACTTTCAGCATGCCACACCGACACCACAGGGTACATGACTGAGCCAGGCAAACTGCCAGAGCTGGTCAAGGCCCCAAAAACAATAGCAACTTTACTTGCTTAATCTCTGGGAGTTTTTACGGAAGAGGAGAACCTTCTGGTAGCCTGGTGCCTGGTGGTGGCTTTGTTATTGGACTTATTTTGCATTAGAAAAGAAGTAAACACATTTATACAGCCCTGGGCATACGAATAGCACATGAAACTATAGCAGGGAACATAATGCCACTGAAAAACTTGCAAAGTGTATAATAAAAGTTTGGACAGAAATATGCAAGGCATAGAAATATTTATTCAGCTGCGTATATTCTTTGAGCTTTGAGCGTCGGCCAGGCTCTAAGCCTACTATAAACTTAGTTTTTTCTCTACCGACCAAGAAATGCTCACAGAATGGAGATCGAGCGGAATTTTCGGGTGATTCGACATCTTGCAAAATTTTTCTTCTTCCACAATTCTGAACCTTTTCGGGCATCAATTAAAATTCGCAAAAATTCGTTTCTGGCTTATTACTTTAGGCATAGCATACTTTAAAGGGCATTTAACATGATGGTTTACTTTTAGCTCTTCGAGTAAAGGGTATACTAAAGTCGTGCAGAAGGAAGCATCTTAGATGCGCAATTTTTCTATTCTATTCTTCTGTTTTTCTATTCTATCAATTTTTTTTTTATCTATTGGCATCAAAAAATAATTAAAACCTTAAATGTTCACCCTATTACCCATAGCCTCCCATTTTTGATTTGACTTACTATAAAGCATAGTTGAACAACAAATTTCAATTGCCACTTTTATATTTACAATGCACGGAACTCGTACTTGAGAACTACAAGCAGTCGTATTTATGCGATATACTAGAAATATATATAATTTGAATCTAAGAATGCAACGACATTTCCAATCTTGTTCACTCCATAGGCCCCGAGTTCGAGTCCCGGAGTAAGAAACAAGATTTATACAAACTAATATATTACGATATTTTTCAGAAAGAATTCTTCTCTGGATTCATAAAAAAGGTTCAGTTCAAGTACGTAGGTTCTTACAATTTTTAGAAAAAAAGTTTGTTTTGTTTTGTTTTTTGTTTTGTTTTCAATTTCATATTAATGTGTAAATATTTTAAGCTTAATCAACCTAACCATTATAACATTTTTTCCTCAGTGTATTTATGCTGTTGAATGACAGATGGAACTACTTTCGCCTCATCGAAACTTCATTCACACTTGCGAAAATCCGTCGCGAGAAGCGTCGCTTATTTTGACATTTCATTCTGCATATATTGTTTGCGATGGCAACGAAGGTGTAAATTTTTAGTTTCCCTAGATGTGACAGGCATGTCACCACACCTTTTACGACTGACAGTTGAAACTCCGGTTATTTTACTTAGGAATTTGAACCAATAAACCAAGTGCAATGGCATGTGATAGGTTATTAAGAAATGGATGAAAAACTTTATTGAAGCCACCATAATAAATTGCAATTCCGAGCCGAATTAAAATGATTCTCACAGACGTGAGAATTGAATTCAAACGCAATGGCAATCAATAAATCACAAGACCAAACGAAATCCGATTGTGACTTAGATTTGTGCGCACCATGCTTTCCATGTTTTGTTGATGAAATATGTATATGGAATTGAAAAAATAAATGGCTGTTGTTTCGGGTCTACGGCACTACATTGTTCTATCAGTCACAGATCTCATCTCCACTTACTTATATATAGGTAAAATACATACATTTTTCGTGTGCTGAACAACGCTTGTAATTCTCAAGTTGTGAATATAAAAGGGGCTAACTGAAGTTCGATGTTTGAATATGTTTTGAGTCTAATCAATGTCAATATAATACTATGCGTTTACCCTTGAGTATGAGTGAAGAGTTGTTATTCAAGGCAAGATCTGCTTCCTAGTGATCAATTCTTTTTAGATTTTAATGCTCTTGCAACTTCAAAGAATGTTACAGTTTGTTTCTATAGAGATTTTATTGTGTTTCTTGTATGTCTCTGAATAGTTTTTCATTACGAATCATCCCATCCATCAAGATACGACAGAAAAGAACACGTTGGACGCTTGATTTTCCAAGCCAGGGAAACCTGAAAACAAATTTTTAACGAACACAGAAAGATTGCATAAGTATATTGTCTCACCAATGGTTGGTTTACACATAAGTTACTCTAACCTGCATTTTCATTTGATTTAGGTTCATTTGCTGATCTCCCCACTAAGCGATTAAAGCATAAAAATTGTTCAAACTAAATAGTTCACTTACTTATGCAACATTTGGTTGTGTGGAAACCAGTCCTCAGATTCAGTACATTTGTTACAGATTTTAGCCCATGTCATGGACGTGAAATTGATATATTTTGTTTCCATGTGTGCTGTTCGTATGGCCATTGCTGTACTTACAAGCCAACCAATGGATGCACAACCCACACATGTGCACATATTTGTCCTACATTGTTTGTTTGCTTTGCAGCTCCTGCTACTGGTATACATCTTTGTTGAACAATTTTGCATAATTTTTACAGTGAAAAATATGCTTTTGTCTTTGGCCTAAAATCGATGGCACAGTTTGGAGTTTGTTTTGTTTGTGGATAAGGCTGCGAAAGGTGCACGTGCCCATCTCCATGTTAACCGGAAACGGTGGCTGTTGAAAGTCGACACGATGCTTCTGCTCAAATTTCCGTTTTCTAATTTAATTAGGCGCGTGCCTTGCAATCGGGCTGTGTCGCCAGCGGAATTTTCCATTAATATATGTGTGTTTCCCATATCTTTCCTGTCCATCGAAACTGTCTTTTGCTGGCTCTTTCAGTTTTCATTAAATTCGAAAATTGAATAGTCATGTTGCTGCTGCCGAATGTCTTATACAAATATGACTTTTCATACTCTGTGTTTCCTGCTCTTATCAGCTGCAGTTGCTTAACTTAATGGGCCAGAGTTTTCCTATTTGATTACTTTAAAGTCTGGCCATAAACCAAAAGTCAAATAGTGTGAGATTTTGGCTTGAGCTTATCGCTCACATCTCACACGCACACATCATAAATTCCAGTTGGTCACTACAACAAATACAAAAAAACGGAAGCGACGCCATCATAATGGCCAGACCATTATCCTGCATATAAAGTTGTTCATTTCCTTGTTGTTTTTTGGTCATTTCTGCTTTGATTTGACCGTCTCCGTCTCCATTGTCGTCGACGAAGTCTACGACATTTGCCGTCCCAGCCATTGTGTTGCATACATAATAAATTTTATGAAACGTAAATTTTTATTGAGACCAATTTTTGGCACTGCCATAAAACGACAAGTGGAGGGCCTTCGACTTGTTTTCATCTGCTGATGAGTTTTTGGCTCGTTTATAATAAAAATCGAAATGTGCCATTTGTACAGATTTGTGTGTGGACCAGGGAGAGTGATCGGGGGTGGGAGCTTTGAAATTAGTTTCACATTCGAATAGCATTAATTGTACATTTACAGAGAAAATAGTGAAACACACACTGTGTGTATCCGGTAACAGCAAAAACAACAACGTTTTTTGTGTAAATTCCACAAACGAAAATATGGCAAATCAAACGAAACTTTTCTATGTACTCTGGAGCCCTGGCTATTGATTTGTCGTCTACAAATAGAGCAAACGCAAATAATAGTAAAACTAACGCAGAATCATTCATTTTGTTTCATTGTTTTCAGAGAGATGGTAAAGCGACGGAGCAACAGGGTGGGGGGCAGATGTTTGTCATGCGAAAATGTTTACAAATCATTGAAGCGCAGAAACATTTGGCAATTTCATTTGGGTGCGGCACACGCGTCATTTCGTGTGAACTTGGTATAAAATAACGATATTTAATTCATAAGGCTTGGCAAATTTTGTATGAAAATTGCCATGAATTGTTTTATTTTCATATCGAACATATGGATAAAGTAAATGCCATTATTTAGAAAAACCACAAATTGTGGATCTAAGCTTTTCCAATTTGTGTTCATCTGCTTGCATACTTAGGTATCAGAGGGTGCCAAAGTCTCTCAATAATTTGTGGTTGTCTGCAAAAAAATAACCATTCTTTTGGTCATGGGAGAGGAGTGTCTTAGCATCTGATCTGATGAAAACAGGTCAGTATTAACCACTCTGAAAATGATGAAAAACGGAGGTATACATAATGAACACTCGGGAAAAAGTGCAGTGATATTTTAATATTTACTCTTTGAATTTACTATTTTTACCATTGATTTACCGTTAAATATGTTATTTGTATATCTAAAAAGTGTGCACTTTAAATTTAACATTGAAAATAGTTAAATAGTTAAGTACGTTCTTGTTAATATGTTGTAAGCCAATCTCGTACAGAAACATTGTTGTTATTAAATGTGATGCTGAAAATAATTTGTTTCTCTCAAAATAGTCTCAAATAGTCGAAATTACGGAAATTAATGGAAAATATTAACCCTTTACATACCAATTTAAAATGGGTGGACCTAAAAAATATTTCACTTCATATTTTTAGTGGTACGGCCACAAAGGTTAACTGATATGAATTTCAAAGATCCACTAATCCTAGATCGTCCTTACGAAAAAGATTCCATTTGTGTTAAGTAAAAGAGGTCCCGACTTCGATTGATCATATAGTGTATTGTTTTGTGACAGAATGGCATTACAAAATATCAATTTAATTTGAAAATATTGATTTTATGTGCTCGAAAATATCAGTTTGATATTCAAATTCTTAATTTACCCACCAAAAAAATATTCGAATACTGTATGTGGCTCAGAAACATTCATGTCAGAAATCGCAAATAAGGGTTATGGTATGGAAAAAAATCAAAGCCAAGTAAGTGTCCTATTTCATACAGAAGAGAGCCAAACTTTCTAATTTATTTTGTGTAATTCTTATAAAAGAAAGTAGACTCAATAAAAATAGTAAAATAACCATTATCTTGAAGCTTTTTATTTAAAACAAGTTTATTTAAAATTTTTTAAGTAAAAAACCAAATAAAATACATGTTTCATGATTTTTTTTTCTTTTCAAATTAAAATAAAAATTATCTTACTAATTTTATTCAAAAATCGAAAATAAAAATTGAGTTCAAATGGCTGGTGATTCAAGCTGATCCCACCCTTATGTGATGTTGGCAAATTGAACACCTGCATGTGAATTTGTCCATTTAATAATGGTTGGTCTGCCTCGCATTAAGCTGCCAAAAACCTGGTTAACCTTTAAAGCCTCCGAATCAAGTTTTGCACCTGCAGAGGATGACAGATCGTGTCCTTTTCTATTATCGGAGGTTGCTAGTTGTCTACTTTGCGAGTCGTCTACCGACTCACTTGTTATCGTTCTCGACTATGGTCCATTTACCTCAACTTTTTTATAACTAAGAGTCGAATTCGTGATTGCAAGACACAATATAATTTTGAAATTGGAATCCAACACCATCATCACAACTCCAGACTGCTGCTTGAAAAACTTCATATTTAAGGGTAACAATTTTATATAGGAAATCAGTAAAACATTTTATGGGGAATGTGGAAAACGCTCATATATCGTCTCTGCCTTTGAGCAAAACCAACTCGAAAACTACACGAACATCTTCAGTGGCATAAACAGTAAAATAATATTTAATTTTAAAAAACTTGTTAGATCCTTATAATAGGTGCCTTAAGAACATTCAATATGCTAAATGAAAGGTTTTGGATAGATTTATAGATCACATCTGTACTTAAATTTTAGTCCTACGCCGCTTGGATCTCATGCTCAATTTTTATTTTTGATATTGCGAAAACAATCGCAGAACACATTTTACTTCTCATTTGTAAAACTAGAATCAGGAAATATTTTTTACCATATTTCATTAATACTAAAAAAAAATGTAAATTTGTTTATATCAAATTTGAATAATAAACATCGAATATATTTTTTAGATGCCAACATATAAAATACTATTTTGCTGCTGCCCGTATGAGTTTATACCCCCCACCCAAACATCTTAAAGAGAAATAGAAATAATTGTACTTTTAACTAAAAAAGGCTGCCGGGAACTGAATAGATAAACAATTTACCAACATGAAGGCAAACAACAGCCAGCATTGTCGAATACATAAATCAACTGGCAAATAAAGAGCACGCTCGGTGACACTGATTTCCGACTGGGAATTAAACTTTTCACTCCAACTCCAGGCTGCCGCGCTCAATGCCATATAATAGCATTATACACATTTTTCTTAACGAATCACGGATATGCACAGATTATGCTTGTTGAGCGAAATTTGGTCGATATGAGTTTCAAGCGAAAACATTTATTAAGCCCATTGCGTGGTAGTATGCTCATTAAGAATGCAAAATACACGCGATTTTAATTGAAATGTCGAATTTAAATGCGTTATGCAGACGTCGCCCTGTAATTATACTTCAATTATGGATCGCACTTGCGGCCGCCTTTGTGCCGTCTAATTGCACACTGACAGCGGCAGCGGCCATAAGAGCAACTGACCTACATAGTTCACCTTAAGTAGTGCTCAGCAATGTGTATGCTTAACCTGACAAGTGCAGGGCGCCTCATAATCGAAACCAACTCATCAGAGCACGGCTCATTAACACGTTTCCCGAAGGCAGTTGCGGCGGTGGGAAGGGACGACTGGCGGAGGGGTTGGTTGTGGAGTTTCTCGCTGCCGCAGACAACTTGATTGAACTTCCCCGAGATTAATGCTAATGTGACAACTTAATCGAAAGCCATTTATAAGTCATGTCAAGTGGAGAGCAACGTCGTCAAGTCAACATTATGACTACCCATCGTCCCCCCTCCTAGCAGCCTAGATGTGGGCTAGTAGAGCTGTTGGCCTGGCAACGGCGAATCCATAAAATGAACGTTAAATATTTGCATTAATTTTTTGTCCTCTTGTTTTTTTTTTTTTGGGTGGAGGAAACTGATAAAGCACACAGGAAGCCAGGGCTGGTACTTACCCGGTAAGCATGAGGCGAATGCCAGGCTGATAAAAAGCAATAGTTGCGCTATCTCCGACCTGCTCCTGCTCCGGCTGCTCCTGCGGCTGCTCATTTTCTCGTTTATTGGGCGTCGTTTGGGCTGCTGCCGGGTCTGCTTATCGCACAATGCGTTACTTTGTCAACGACTCCGCGACTGCTCGACTGTTTGTCTGTCTGGCTGTTCCGCTAAGTGGACGTTAAGTGCCGTTCACTTGACTTTTTATCGCACGGCACGACAACTCTTGTTACTATTTTCACTAGTTCGCTCACAGCTAACTCTGGAATTTGGTATCGTTCACCGATCTTGTTGTGTGCGAAATTCATTAAAAAAAATATATCCGAGTGGCTGAAACACAGTCATGACAACAAAGACGATTGATATTTGATATTTATTTCATGCGGGTTGGTTTTTAATAAAATCAGAACTTGTGTTTTTGTAGCCTACTTTTTGGGGCCACGCTGATTTACGCCTCGCTTCGCTCTGCGCTGGTTTCGGCTTGTTGCTGTTGCTGTTGGTTTTTTTAATCAGAAATTTACACAGTGAAAAAACCGAAACAATGTAAATTTTCAATCACAAATTTTAACTCTCTTTTCTCGCGCTCTCGCTCGTCCTCTCTCTGTCTCTCTGCCTGTTGTTCTGTGGGGTTTTTTGTTGCTTTTTAGCGCTCGTTAACTCTGACGATGGTTTTTTTCACGAAATCGTTGTTTTTTTTCTCAATTTTTAATGCAATTTCCACGCTCAACTGCACTTTTTGCCATTTCTTCTGTTGTTTCTGTTTTCTGTTGCCAGTTTTTTGTGTGGCATTTATATACACAAAACACACTCATACAGAGCCAGAAAACAAATATGTACACCAATTTGCTTTCCTTCTGCGTCTCTCTCTCTCTCTCTCTTTCTCGCGAATTCAAATTACTTTTGTTGCTTCAGTTGTTAGTGCTATTGTTGCATTATTATTGTTATTGTTGCTTCCAATTTGCTTAGCCTGGACTTTGTCTTGGATTTGAATTTAGGCTTGGGCCTGGCCTTTGGCATTTTCACATAGTCCTCAAACGTGATCTGTAAAAGAATAAATGGAAATTAAATGAGTGAAGGAAAGAAATGAGTGGGGAGCTTAAGTTAAGGGTATTACAAGGTGCCATCAAATGTATCAAACAGAAGGAAAATTTGGAAAGATCACGTCAACACTTAATTATCGATATGTAGTCATCGATCGCATTGCTTGTCGATCGATAAATGCACTCCCCCTGATATCCACAAGATTCTTAGAAGTCCGAAATTTTCAAGTACAATGAAGACCAAGCGGTCGCCTCACAAACCAAAGCCCAAGCAAAGGCGTAGACAGGCAATGGGAAAAATTCACTTGTCAAACAACAACTACGAAATAGAAAAGGGGATAACCCACATACCCGGAATTTTTTCTCAGTGATGATGTTAGATAATATTGCGACTTTTACGAAATTATCATAGTTTCTTTGGGTACATTCCATTCCATACTCCCGCTCATACACTCACGCACGCTGTAGCCTTCCCTTTACAAAAGACGTATTTTCAGATGTCAATATCTCAGATGAGATGGGTGATAAATACCTAAGATTACTGTAAGTTATCTGTCAAAAAACTCATATCAGAACTCAGATATCATACCTTTGATACAGCTTCTCATATATTCGATTGCTTCTCAGATTGACTATTACACTTGTCTGATATCTCATAGAGAAAACTTTTATTTTTTTACTTTTAAGCTATTTTTAGCCTTGTGCTCAATTTCAGTTACTTTTCAAAAGTAATTTCGCATCAATTCCACAACGGTTGCATTTTCGTCCACTGAATTCTACGTGAAATTCAAATGCAATTGTTTCTCCTTAGTTGATATCACATTTAAACAGTTCGTCACCAAAGAAATGAACACGAATATGATAGAAATTATCACTTTTTTAATGGTTTGGCAACTCTTTATTCAACGATACACTATTATCGATTGTAAAAGCCTATCGAACTGGTAGAAGCTTTCCTGATGTGAACAGTGATTCCGAACAGGGTTTTTTTCCTTTTAATTTTTGTTTCTGCTAGCCTCAAAGAAGTCGGAGGTATTCAACAAACAGCAAAAAAATTATTTTTACATATCTCAAATTGTTCAAAGATTGACCATTTGTTTTCATTTTATGAGTAAAATAGTTTTTTAAGATTTCACCAGCCACAAGGCAAAACGTTTCAAGTCACATGGTTTGTTCGATTTAGTTTTATCAGAACACGTATAAATTCGTCTTTTGTAGTATTATTGTGGAAGTGGAATTGATAACAAAAGCTGTATCAACCTCTGAAATCGTCGCGTTAATATAGACAGAAAGTCAGATAGACGGACGGATGTTCGGATGGACAGACACTCGGTCTAACAAACAGCGGGCAAAAGGACACAAGGTTTATTGAATTGGCTGTTGACGCTGATCAAGAGCATGTACACGCCATATAAGAGTTGCGAGTGTGCGAATGATTCAGGAAGTTAAAATCTACTTGCGCACCGACATAATTACTCACCCACGACTCAAGCACGATTAAAACACCCCTCAGGAAAGCTCAGAACGATTAAAAATTGATTCAACCAAATACATACATCGCAGTTTTAATAATCTTCTTCTGCTTTTCACGACACACAAAAATCACTGTAGAAACCTTGTGGGTAAGCTTAATGATATATTTTTTGTGAACAATCTTAAGCTGTTTTGTGTTAGTCTGATTTCTTTTGGTTGTTGGTGTTGAAAGCACCGGTGTCGCAGCAGCCCACCTGTGCCTCGTTGAGAGAAACTTATTTTTTGCTTGAAATATAACACTCAAAATTTTGGCATTTAGTGCAGCGGCTAGTGTGTTTTCCTGCTGTGCCCCTTTTGAGCTGTGCATAGTCAATTATTTGTTTTGTATAAATTTAAAGCCCGTAGAATTTTTATTCTCATAAACTACTTGTCATCTCCTATCTAATACTATAATTTTTATTTAAAGGGTTTTCTCATTTCGGTGTTTTTATTCTGTCTCACATAGTTATAATTAATATTAAAGAAAAATTGTCTAAACTCTTGAAAATAGACACTAACATTAATCCAAAATATGTGCCAGTTAGCAGTTAAACATGTCTTCATATCATTCGAGTGTCCCGGTTCCGTTTTGTCAGAGAAATACCATAAAGCATTCTGCATATTTTCCAGTGATGATCAAAAATAAATGTTATGATTTTCGGAAATAGTGCATAACGTTTGCTCACGAATTTTGACCCTAGTTCACTCACGGTAGACGCAAGGATCACGGATGTGATGTGTGACACACCGTGACGCGTTCAAATTCATATACCGGTTGCGCCTGTACTTTATATGGTCGGAAATGGTGGTACAAACTAAATCTGGCATGTTCTACAAACATTTCACCTCTATATTTTATGGGGGCTTTTGGTCTATTCCATACTATTTCGTCTATTTTAAACTAAAGTCTATTTTATACTGACTAGTGCCCTAATCATAAGTTTCTAATAACTTGTAGCACTAGGAAGTAAGTAAGTAATAAATAAATAATAATGAATAATAATAATAGTCCTTTGAGACATATTAAAAACTAATGATCAATTCTTGATTGCCTTGCTAATCTGCATGCATCAATCTTATCAAAGATTTTACGAGTTCTAAGTGAGACTTAGTTCTGTTTAGTTAGAGAGCAGAAGACTGCACCTGCCAACTTTTATATAATTAAATGTTGTTTTAAGAAATTGAAATATTATCCCTACAAACAGGCTTTTAGGTGCGCGCAAGCCAAGATTACTGATTCCCTTATACATAATTCATTGTGCCTTCAACGTTTTGCATTTAATTCTGAACTTTTTTAGAACTTAATTTTAATGCTTAGCCCTGGCCGGAAAATGCGTCAGTCACTCCCCAAAGGTCGCTTCCACGCATTGTGTGGAGTGGAGCGGGAGTGACGTGTGTCTAGATCCACCATTGTGCCGCACTAAGTGCGAGGCTGCAGCCAGCATTATGTTGCTTTATTTTCCGCTTGACACCTTTGGGCTGCGTTGCGCATTTCTCTTCCTTTTTTTGTTGTGCAGGCAACCACTTGGCATTTATGTGTGCTGCTGGTGCTCCTCCATAAAGCCATTTGTGTCCCAACGGCAGGCTTAGCCAGCGAGTAGGTTGTACACTTTCTTATCAACATGCACGTCGACGTCATATCCTGGTCGGAATTGAAATTTATTATTCTGCTTTGTCGTGCGTATGAGTGTGTGTGTGTGTGTGTGCGTATGTGGGTGTAGACTAAGTACCAAGCCACCCCTTTGGTACAGCATTTAATATTTTGTTATTTTCCATCTTTCCCCAGTCACTTTTCTTGCTCTTACTCTTGTTAATTGCTGCGCAGCAAACTGGCTGGCTGGGGAGTGACCTTTGATGTTTTACCTTTTCTCAAGTTTGTTGATGTGCCTTCTTTTTTATTTGGCCTCGCACTTAGGGATATTGTTTGCCAGTCTCAATTATCCTTTTTGGATTTAAAACACACGCAAGCACACACACCCACATATCAGTGCTCAAAGTTTTTGCTCTTTTGTTGGTTCAATTTCAAAGTAAATCCGATATTCAAGCGAGAGAGAGAGAGAGTAAAAACATTTCCCTTACTCTGGGGTGAGAAGGTACTAACACGCTTTCACTTGACACTGGCGTTTAATAAAGCAACTTGAGATATACAGTAGCGTCGTTAACTCCCTGATCCGTACTGAATTGGCAAAGATCTATGGGTAGTTTTAGCAAGTCGAGTGGATTGTTCCAAATTTCGCAAATCAGCACTTTATGTGGGCGTCGAAGGTTGTGTTGGTCAAGTGGTCCTGCCACAAGGCCCTAAATCACTGATCAATATCGGATCTCAATAAAAATCCACTAAATAGATAAACAACTGTTCATATTCTTAGTAAATTTTGTTAAGAACTCGCCAACAAAAACGCAATTCCAGCTAGCAGCCTCATGGCCCAAGATGGCCCATACGATAGTGATAGTCAAGCCCTGGGCAATTTAAAGAAGGTTCGCTTTGCCGCTCGTAGCTTACTTGCAAAAACCGGCGTCGTTTTTTTTTTGTACCATTTTCGCTGCTTAGCACGTTCGAAAGTGAACAGCAGAAAAGCCAAAGGAAAAGCTGAGCTGGAAATTATGCAAAGATTGTGTGTACAACTTGAGACAGGGCCGAGGGCGAGCCGTCCACAGCTGAGAACTATCGGCTGGCAAGTTAACTTGTCGTCGGCTGGGTGGACTGAGGTGAGGTGAGTCGTCCAGTGACATGCAAATCTAGCTCCTGGCTGTGCGCCATTTTGTGGCAAGCGAAAGAGTTGCGGGCACAACAGAAAAAAACAGGAAGAAAAGGCAAGAACGTGGAGATGATGATAATGTGTTTGCCCATGCCCAGGAGCCACATTTTCTTTTCTGCAAAATCAGTTAAATGAGTTTGTTTACATGTTTCGCGGTTGTGTGGTTTTTTGCTTCCACGCCAGCGAAAAAATCCCACTTTAAATGTATGCGGAGCGAGGCACGACATTGTCTGGACTTGCGGAAATAAATGTAAGAAAAATCCCCATACAATTTACTTTCCTGAAACTTGATATGGCGTCTGGGCCTAAAAGTATGCAGCATGTAATTTGCGTTCTGTTGTGTGCCACTGCCGCGTTTTGCTTTATGTAATTTGCATGTAAACATGTGTTTATACTGCGCGCTGCCTCCAGGCAACGCAGCCCAGACATCAAATAATTTTGTTTAACATATTTTGTTATTAAGTGTGGAAATGCGCATATTTTGCCTCAGCCTTCCCAGTTCTGAGAAACTCCGTTTACCCTTTTCGACTGTGCGCGGCAGTTCGTGCCTGCAGTAAATTTCCGTTTGCCATCCTTCAGGGCGGCCAGGCAGCCGTCATACTTCACTTGAACTTTGTGTAGCGTGAACTTCTTAAATTATTGGCCTGGACTATTATAAACTGTTTGTGGGGGTGGCCCACCGCCAACACAAGCTACAATAACTTAAGTTCTGGAAGTTTTTGGGGCCAAGCGAATTATGCTTTTTGTTTGACAATTGACGGGAGGCGGGGGTAAGTTTGGGCCAATTAGTCGCCGGGAGCAGCCTTAGAGTGCATGTCACGTTAAGCCAGCCGTAGACAGACATTCAATTTCTCTTACCCCAAGCTTTCGGGCTACGTGGTCGCACTTCCTAATGCCAACTTGATGCAATACAATCAGCCCTCGCTGATGCAACATTATTGTTGTAAGACGTTGCCCCATTTCTTTTATACAAAGCTTATGGTCGTGTGTGGATCGTAAATACCAGAGTGTTAAATGCTTTGGGGGTGAGGAGCAGATGGTAGCTAGGAACTTGGGGCTAAGCAAATATATCCGCATATTAAAACGCAACTCAACGCGCCCATACAAAGGCGTTTTATACTTATTTCCTATTGAAGACTTTGGCTTTGACGCTTACAGTGGTCGAATTGTAGAATTAGCGTCATTTAATTCCTGGTTAGATTTGCAGAGAGCAGGGCATATTGATCAATCAAATAACCATATGAAATCGATGGAGAAAAGACAGTTACAGCAGTGTTCGGTGTGTTTCATCGCGGTTAAAGCTGACCGGTGGATAAGCAGCGCTTAAGTTTGTTCCTCCGGTTACGCCACATACATCATGAGACACTCAAATTCAGTTAAACTGCCTGTCAAGTTGACCAACCGGACTTTGAGAAATCGGGCCTAAGACAATCTGTCTAACAACAAAATAAAACGAACGAAAAAACCATCTACCTTTAAAACTGTGGGAAATATGACCTTTTTTTTTAAATGGCGGGGGCGTGGACAAAATTGAAAATAAACCTGATCTGCCTGCACACTTATGAAGCATATGTCCCATACATATCAACTCTACCTCTTACCATCTCTGAGATCTGTGAGTTCATACGGATAGAAAGACGGACATGACGAACATCACTCGACTGAGAGAGGAAGGCAAGCACATTTGAGAGAATAGCTTGGAGTCGGCTCTCACAGTTTCGATTTTATGGGAGAGGGCGTACACCATCGGTCATACGCCATCGATTTTTACACTCATGCTGCCTTGAAATTCTCAAGCAGTCATAGCATTGCTAGCATGGAGAGATGGCCGTTGGACTGACATTTGACAGGCTAAGACTGCGGCTGCTTTGTAGTACTGTATTTTCCTCGATCTGGCTATAGCTGACTACATAGTTTGACAATTGTCCACGAAATAAATTGGAGCAAAAAAGGAAAAATTCAATTGCTGATAAAATGTGGTCTGATTGGAATATGGGCGTTTTTTCTTTTAAATTTGTGGAGCTTTTGATTCAAAAGGAAGCAATCTAACTCCTGAGCCAGATGAGCTTTTGATACAAGAACGAACATTCTTGGTATTTGACAATGCAGGAATGAGCAATCCTGAATTTGAGTACAAGAATTTTTCTACTTGATTTAAAAATGTTTCAAGTATTAAAGCTATTGGATGAAAGAAAACGAGAGCAAATATTTCATCACTTCGCTTATGGATCAAGAATATTCTTACTAGTCGAACTTCTGACATTAAACATTCTTTAACTATGTATGAAATTCACTTTTTCAATTTTTTCTCTGAGTGTATGAAGGCTTGCCATAGCCATAGCAGCCGTTGCTGCCCAGCATAATTGTTTGTTTTCTTTGAAGCTCGACTATCGTTCATCCAATCTTCACCAAAGCTTTTTCGTTTAGTTGACAGATTTCTTTGCTTTATTGAATATGAAATATGTTCCTAGCAGCAAGTTATTTCCTGAGCAATATAGTCTGCTCTTCAATTCTTTTAAACCCGATTTAAGATTTGCCAGTCTTCACATTACGACCACTGTGCTTTGTATTCATTTCTTATTTAAGACTTCAGCTTGAAACCGACCGCCCAGTCCCCTCCCAGATGGATAGCTCTCCTTCATTCAGCGCGAGCGCCTACACAGAGTTTATTTATCGAACTGTGAATAAATATTTTGCCGGGCATAAACATGAAGCACCTTTCTCTCGTGTGGAGTGAAGTGGAGAGCTGGAGAGCTAGTGTTAAGCAGTCGAATCGATAGGCAGTGCAGGCCGGTGTTGTCTTTGTGGCTTGCAATTACGTGTATGTGTGAGTGTGTGTGTAACCTAATTCCAAGGCTGGTTTAAATGTTCTTACAGGCTATTGACTTCCCTCCACACTCATCTCATTATGAAGGTTCAATAAAAAAACAAAAAAAAAAGCACCGAGTCTTTATCTATTTTCATGCCTCAGCCCAGCTTCGCTTGGAGTGTAGCAGCTGCTTTCATTAGAGTGGAGCTTTAGCTGGAGATGGGAGGCAAAAGGCTCTTCAGCTTTATCGCTGTAATCAATTGTCTGCATTTGAATAGTTGACAACCGATTTATGGACCATTGAGTGAGCAGCAAGGACAACGAGCCTGGCTTCAGCTCATTTCTTTTGTACTTGCGGTTTTTTTTCTGCTTCCTCCTGTGTGCGGCCAGCAGTATCCTTTTCGGAAATCAAGTGGAATGACCCGCATGAGCTGTGTATTTTCTTTTTTTTTCGTCCACCTCCTTCTGTTTTTGTATGCTTTACGTAATTTCGAGAGAGCAGAAAAACCGGAAATGGCTAGGAAATTGAGCCAACAACAACAACAGCAACAGAATAAGAATAATAACGAAAATGTCATACCAGGCGGCCTCTGTCGTCAGTTGTCAGTGGCCCAGTTAATGTACTGCCAAGTGTTTTTGACCTTTTTTTGTGTCCATTGGACATTTCATATTTTTGGTTGGCATCCTTTTGGCAGACCGTACAATTACTTACCAGCAGCTGCTGCCGCTGCGGTTGCCTGTTGTCGCCCCGTTTTGAACTTATTTAAAAGTTCAAGTTCAGCGCATTAACCCTAATGCCTAATTACATATTCATAGCTAAGTCGCAAAGATTTTGGGCTCCTGTTTTCCGGATATTAAAAGGGGTTTTAAAGCCGAGTTTGGCTTAAACTGCCAACATACTGCAGCGCACACACACATTCACACGTCCCAGGGGCTCTTGGCAGGGCTTTGCATTTGGGTTAATGTAGTATTTGTGTATATGCAAGCAGCACCAGCCCCACAGCCAGATTGATGTCAGCTGCTCCCCTCCTCCTCCTCCTTCGCCTTGCCCTGCCATCATTGCATTGCGGTAACGGGCACATTTTGTCAGCGGACATGAAATGCACTGCACGTTGTCAAGGAAAATATGTCAGCGTCTCTTTTGCTTTCTCCTAAGATTGGCATTGTCATAAAATGTGGCTCACCCACGCACACACAGACACACACACAAAAATGCACACGACTGAGATTCGAGGCTCGAAGTCAGCCAAGGCAGTTTACAGAATGAATTGCATTTTATTTGCGGGCATTTCTCATGCTGCGGCTAGTGTCGTACGGTGGTGTTCAATATAGTTTACATGGCTAAACTTTGAAGAAATTGTAATAGAGGAAACGAAAATTACATCAAACCGGAGCTTAGACGGATTTTTCTCTAAGTCTAAGGCAAAAGGTCATCACTTTTAAAGATATCAAATGACAGATCGCTTAATAGTTACACTCAGAAATAATTTATATCTTTGTATTTGAGTTAACGTTGTAGGCTAAGTAAGAAAATAATTGATTTAAGTGCAAAATTCTTCATTCAGGTATTATTAATACAATTAGTTCAATCCCAGGATTTAAGAATGTTCTGTACTTAGTTCAGGTGTTGCCAAGAATAAAACATACCTTAAACTTGAAGTACAAAACTGTATAAACTCTATCCCAATCGATCTAGAGCTCTGTCAGACGTTTTTATTCTGAGTGTATTTTATTCGTACATGGCAAATCGGTTAGCAAGCTGCTCTTTATTTCTTCAAGTGAGTACAAGGATCATAAGCCTCATGGTTTTTGGGGATATCTGAGCTGAAGTTTTGGCACGGTTCACTTTTGGTTTATTTTCAGGCCTAGTTTTGGTACATGAAGTCATCTCTGCCAAGCCAATTTATACCAAAAGTCTTTATCAATCCAGCTTAGCTAAGTTCCATTTCGGTTTTTGTATTGACTTGCTTTTAGAGGATCAGGGTAATCCTAGGGAATCGATTTAATTTCGCAATTTTACAAGTTTCTCTGTCTCTAGGCGACTTTATGCTTGTGAATGAACTGAACCGAACCGAATCGGTTTAGCTTTGTCGAAAGTCCGTCTGTTCTCTGTACGAACAGATTCAACTTAGATCCAGTTTGATTCTCTGAAATACTCGATCTTAATTTGAAGCATATGAAGCAGGGATACCGATTCGAAAGCCACCTTGAACCTCTGCAACTATTTCCAAGGACAGATTGTTTTTGTGAATTCAGTATTTCAGCAAAGGTAACACTACGTATGAGTGTTTAACTTATTCATTTCAAGGCTTGCATAAAGTTTTCTTTGAGTACATTAAGTTTATGCATAATGAAATTATAAAAAAAAACTGAATATTCATTTAACTATTTGCTCCTTTATCAACCAAAAACAGCTCAGAGTACTTTCCATTTAAGCCTTCCTCAATCTAAAATATATTGACTCTACTCCACCGTGCAAACGCCACAATATATGTACTTTTCGCAACTATTCGAGAACTAAGGTTTAGCAAGGTTCTCTGATTCGCTGTTTCTTATATAATATAAGGTTGTCAAAATAGTCTTGCGG
>JAWNNO010003701.1:0-14776 GCA_035044985.1 Lordiphosa fenestrarum
GTCGAAATTTGTTGTACACATCCAAGCTTCTTGTGTGCTCGGCCAAATGTATACCAATTTTTGTGTTTGTATATTTGAATGTGTTGTGTGAATGGCAAAACACACAGTCGTCGTCAAGTTTTCTATTGCGTGTGGGTTTCAATTTCACCGTTATACATACAATACACACACACACAAGTCGTCGTCAATGCGTGCATGTATGAATGTGAATTCATGTATGTGTGTATGTCCAAGATCGAGCTCGGCAATACATACACAACTTCCAGGAATTTGTCTGATGAAATCGAGCGACAAATTTACGCAATCCAAGTGCCGTTTTGTAGGCTGCGAAGGACCATTATGTTGGGGTAGTTACCTGTCCAGAGGTAACAGTATATTAATAATCCGGCTCGAAGGACCATTATGTTGGGGTAGTTACCAGTCCAGAGGTAACAGTATATTAATAATCTGGCTCGATCGACCAATTTCGCTGACTCCGGGCAATCCGCTAAGACGGGTCGTCCAATGTCAGCATGGACAAACAAAGCACTCCAAGTTTTGTTGTAATTTCAATTTATTTACTCGGCAACGATAAACTTAAACTTTTAATACAAACACATCTTACTTTCATGGCGTCAGTTTAGCAACTACGCATTAACTGGCAGAACTGCCAACGTGGTTAAACTTAAAAATACCAAATTTACTAACGCGTCGACATGACGGTTAGTTTCAAAATCAAACTAAATAATCTTTAGCCACACTGACTGTTAGTTTCAAATTCAAATTAAATTATCTTTCGCAACAATTCCTCTTTGGCTTCTTTCGAACGGTGACAAAATCGTTGCTCTCTGCTTCAGAGTGAGAATCGACATCAACCAGCTGTTGGGGTCCGGGGACATTAACCTGCGTTTTGCTGGTGGCCAGCGGCGGGCGAGCCGCAGTCTTCGGTTTACTTGTAATTGCATTTATATTATTGTTTTTGTTGTTGAAAGCATTTAGAAACTGGGATTTTAAATCCTCGTATAGGTTTTCCAGAGTCTGAATTTTGCCACTTATTTCATCAATTTTTGAATGCGAGTCATTGGCCACAACACAATTGTCACATTGCCACAGTAGGTTAGGCAAAGTTGTTAGTAATTTAACTACATCGCCATGCAAATCAATACAGTCGATATGAAATACGCGACGGCAGAGAGAAGTACAGCGGACAGCATCAAAGCAACGAAGTTTAGCTGCTAAAACTTTCGAATTGCACTGAGCGCAGAGTAAAGCAGACATAATTAGACGTCCGTACGCAACGAAAGCTAGATGTCGACCAATAACGATCTCAGTCTCCACAGGTTAGGTTAGGTTAAATAGGCTGCTCGGCAGAGGCCGAGTTCACCCAGAGGCTTTTTGGCCCATTGTGATGCCAAGTAGGGGGGTGGAGTTTGGGAGGGGAGGGGGTAGTGGGTATTGATGGTCAGTTTCTGCGCAAACTCTCTATTTTAACCATTTTGAGGAATCCACAAAAAAAGCCAGGTCTTCTAGGTGCACATTTGCCAGACTGCCCAGGTCTTTAAAGAATGGTTTGCCCAGATGCTGGGTGCGTTTCCTAAGAAGTACAGGGCAGTCGCATAGAAGGTGATGGATGCTTTCTATTTCCTCCTCGTTCCCACAGCTAAGGCAGAAGTCATGGTGGGGCACGCGCATCCTGGTGGCCATTTGACGGTGCAGTGCCCCCCAAGAGTCTCTTCTTGCCTTCCGACACGCGCCTTTGAATTTAGAAAAACCCAGTAGGTAGGCGTGCCAGTCTTTTTGCTTGTTGGTCGATTTTGCTTAATTGAAGAGCTTCCTCGTTTCCTTCCTAGTCTGGCCGAGCTCCGTTGTCCACCACACTTTGTGGTTGGGCTTTGGGGGTCGACTAACCGTGCAGGATTTAAGAAACGCCCTGCTCAGCACTTCTGTTATCGTCAGGGTGCATTCTTCAAGTGCGCCAGGCTGCAACAAATCTACGTTCGGAGGATCGGGGAGTGTTTGACTGACTGTTTTTGCGAATTTTCCCCAGTTTGTTCTTTTAGGGTTCCTATAGGGAGTAGGTTTCTCTCTGCACCAGTTGACAACGAACAGTATCCTGTAGTGGTCCGAAAAGGAGCACTTGGTGGAAACATGCCAGTTGTCAACGGTCAGAGAGCCTCTGTTTAGCGCTACGGCTATGTCTATAACCTGAGCACGATCTTTATTCCGGAATGTAAGCTGTTCTCCCCTGTTACACATAATAAGGTTTGTGTTCAAAATATAGTCCAGCAGTGCCTCTCCTCGATCGTTAATGCTCGTATCACCCCATATGGAGTGGTGGGCATTCGCATCGCACCCCAGGACAGCTTCGATGCCCTCTTTCTGCGCGTGCCGAATGAAGGCTCTGATGCTTTCCGAGGGGGATCCTTTTCCTCGTATGGAAGATAGGCCGAGGCAAGGTATAGATTTCTCCCGTTCCTTCCCTCGATCGTCACCACTGTGAGGTCCTTGTCGCAGTAACGAGAAGAGAAAATCACGTTAAGCTCGTTTCTCTCCTCGATACTTGTTCTCGGCTTACCCACGTTTCTAGGGAAGAGCAGATGGTATCCGCGAGCACTCAGTCCACGAACCCTTTCACATAGGATCCAGGGTTCCTGGACGAGTGCAACATCAACCCTCTCCTCCTCCATGAATCGTAGTAGGTCAACAGAGGGTACCGTGGAGTGATGCAGATTAATCTGCGCCACCCTTAGATTGTTCTGTTGACCTAACATCCTAGCTCAGAGGTATTGCCCGGAGGCAGCCCAATCAAAGCTTCATCTGGCCTTGCTTATTCAGGATAAGGCTCTTGGATTCCCGACCAATGCTGATCCTGAGATCCTTGCCGTTTCCATTGTCGAGCGCCAGTCCTCTCAGCACTCCTTGTTTTGACCTTTGATCATGTTTAGTATGGTTAGGTCCTCCAGGATTGGGGGTGGGATCCATAGCTTCATGACCGAACGTACAGGAACATGGTCCGGTGGTACGACGTCGATCATTGCACCAGGCCAAAGTTCACCAACGCCGTGAATTATGTCGTTGAGAAATCTCAAGGACTCCTCGTTGACACAAGCCACGACCTTAGAGCCTTTATACCACTTGACACCCTCAAACTCAGCTAGGAATGAATCTCCGCCTCGTATCATGGCATCGTGGATGGCCTGCATGATGACTCCCTCCAGGATGAGCCAGTTATCGGGTGAAAGCTTCCCTTCCGGGTTGCTTCGGTCGATAATGGCTATCATAAGCTCCGGTTTTGAGCTTAGGCTGGCCAGAAAGTCTTCTGGTCTTTTTCGCTTGTTTTCCGGGGCCTTAGATGAGACATCGGATCTTTGCCGCTTTGAATTTCCACACCTTCCGCCATCCGGTCCATCCTTTTGGGAGAGTGTGGTCGACGTAGGGGGTGGTCTTCTGCGGTTCTGCTGGACCCAGTGGATGCTTTGGCTGTCTTCGACGTGGACGGAGATTCCGTCTTTTTCACAGTTGCAGGTGCTTCCACTTGGGCCGTCGTACTCTGTGCTGGTGCTTGGTCCGAGCTATTCTTAGACAGCAGATTGTAGCGGCGCACTTTGTACTCGTGTTTATTTTTGAGTGCTTTTTTCCTTGCGGTCAGCGACTCCCAGGGTGAGGCCCTCAAGTGTTCTGAGAAACTTGAGCCATGCCTTGTACCCTGAGCGATGTTTGCGGTGAGAAGCATCTTTCTTCTTTCTCTCCCACTGGAGCCGTGGCCGATGTAGGCTCATCCACTTTCGGTGGCTCGTCGTTGATAGGCATGCAAGCCAGCGCAAGCGCAAGCTCTTCGTCTGTCATTGACGGGCCTGTGAAAATGAATTCGCCATTTTCGACCTCCCGGCTCCATGTCCACCCCATCTTGACGTTGAAGTGCACCTTCACTTGCCACATTACGCAATGAGGAGTCCAAGTGATCCAGTGGCCAAGTGGTTTGCAGTTGGTTGATATCGACGCCGTGGGGCCTGCGTTCTCACCCCGATCCGCCGCCGGTACTTGGGATCCTACTCCCTGCACCGTAACTTCTGCTGATGACTTCCAATGACTTTAGTCATTTTGCCTATTGGCTGGGTTGCGTTTTTGACCTATCCGCCAGGTTTGGACTGCTTTTTGCTTCAGTGCTCCCTGTCGATCTTACCGGCATGGGTGGCCCTGCCGGTAGCGATTGCTACTTCCGGCATTGCTCTTAGGTTCCTCACACCTACTAAGCCCTCCCACCACGACAAGGTAGCAGTCCGTGGAAGGGCAGAGTCAACAAAGGCGTTAGGAATTCTTTGGCTACCTCATGAAGACGTCTTTAAATTTAAGCTGGACGACTCTTCTATGAGTGTACGAGCAACAAAGCAGAACATATTATCGGTGACGTCAAAACTTTTCGATCCCCTCGGTTTGTTTAGTCCCCTTATTATAAAAGCAAAGATCTTATTGCAAGAGCTTTGGTCATTGAAACTGAACTGAGATGAATCGATTCCACTGAAATTGGACACGGAGTGGGAAGCTCTTAAACAAACTTTGTTGGATATACAAAAGGTGGCTGTTCCACGATTTGTACATATAGAGCCTTCATCACCGATTAAAATTCATGCCTTCGCCGATGCTTCCATGAGAGCAAATGGTGCGTGTATTTACGCTCGTTGTTTGACTGCAGAAGGTTTTAAGGTGTCATTGTTGACCTCTAAATCTAAAGTTGCGCCTCTCAAGACTAAGACACTCCCAAGACTTGAGTTATGTGCCGCTCACCTTTTAGCAGACCTCTGTCATCGAGTCAAGTCTTGGATTAAGGCTCCGATCGAACGCATTGTGTTCGGGTCAGATTCAGAAATAACACTCCATTGAAATCGGTCACATCCCTCTTCGCTATCTACTTTCGTGTCGAATAGAGTGGCAGAAATTCAAGAGTGGACAGAGAACGCAACATGGCGGCATGTACCAACAAAGCAAAACCCAGCAGAAATTGTCTTTAGAGGTTGTGACGTTGACGAATTGATGGAGTCAATTTGGTTGACTGATCCATCATATTTACTAGAACCGGAAGAAGATTGGCCTAAAAAAACTCACTTTGAATTGTCGAAAGAGGTAGTTGAGTGGAAACTCGAAAATCAGCTGTTGGGCTGACAGTTGCAGTGAAGAATCTAGAGTTGTTGGACATCGTCGAAGGATACTCCTCACACCTCAAACTGCTGAGAGTGTTCGCTTATATGTTCCGCTTTATTCAAAAATGTAAACATAAATCAATCCAATTTGAAAAGATTCCTTCAGCACTAGAACTTACAGAGGCTTCGAGAAAGCAGAAAATATACAAAAACATGAATTCGAAGATGAAATCGAAAAGGTTAGAATCCCTTCATCCATGAGTGTCGGGGAACGTGGTGTGCCTTTTCGTTGTTGCGAGTTGGGGGGCGACAAGTAAATGCTCCTATTTCGTACGATGCCAAGTTTCCAAATTTGTTGAAGCGCTCGCAGTTTGTGCAGAGTTATGTCCGTCATCTTCACCAGACCAACTTCCACTCGGGCCCTAGAGCACTCGTAAGCCAACTCAGAGAGCGACTGTGGCTAGTTAACGCTCAAGAAATCTGTCGTCAGACATTGCGATCATGTATCCGTTGCTTCAAGTGCAAACCTGAACTGCTGACGCAAATTATAGGAAATTGAAGTCGCCACTTCGAGGACCTGCGTAGCAATATAGAGGCCGAAGAGAGCGCAATTCGGTCATTTGCTTCAAGGAGCGAATGCACGTTTGCGTTCATACCTCCAAGAGCGCCTCACTTCGGGGGTCTATGGGAGGCAGGTGTAAAAACTGCCAAGAGCCTACTTCAACGGACGGTGGGCAGCGCGCTCCTAAGCGCAGAGGAGCTTCACACGGTGCTGGTGCGAGGCAGTGATGAACTCTCGACCTCTGGAACCGCTGAGCCAAGACCCAAGCGATGGAGAGGCTCTCACCCCAGCGCACCTTCTGATAGGCGGGTCGCTGATCGCTCCACCATTAGTCGGGATCTCGGACCAGCAGAGTCTCAGCTGCTTGAAGCGATGGCGACTTGTCTCGTCCATCAGGCACATGTTTTGGCAGCGTTGGTCCCGGAAATACGTGCTGGGATTGCAGACCCTGGCCAAGTGGCACCAGAAGAAGCCGAACATCGCCGAGGGAGATCTCGTCGTCGTCGCAGAGGACAACATGCTCCCCCAGCAGTGGCTCCTGGGCAGGGTAACGGCCACACACGCCGGGTAGGACGGCATGGTCAGGGTCGTCGACGTTAAGACGACGAGTGGAGCAACCTACAAGAGGGCTATCCACAAGCTGGCCCCTCTTCCAAGCTGTTGAAGCCTGTGCAGCCTTTCAATGGTGGCGGTGTTGACGCAGATGGCTTATTTTTAATTAGTTTAAGTCATTTGAAATTTGTTAAAGTAATTTTCTGAAGTCTAGTGTAAGTTAAGTTTAGGGCGGAGCGGGAGCGCAATAAAGCTCCTTTTCGTTTGTCGTCGCTCTTTGCGAATTCGCCCCGTTTCGCATTCCTAGCTTTAGGTAGGCTTAGATAAATTGTTTGAAATAAAAAATTAGTTGTCGTAAGCTATCGGAACACAGCGCACATCTACTAATTTTCGCCTCACAAATAGTTCTTTCTATAAAAACTCTTATAGAATTTCACATTTCCCATAAGCTAAGGTGTTCTGCCGCTCTCTGTAACTTAAGCCTTATTTTACTTGTATGCATATACATGTAGGAGTTAGAATATAAGTGCTAAGGGCTATGCCCATTAAGGTTAAGTTGGCATCCCTGTGTTGGATTGCGAGATCATGAGTGTGTGTATGTAGACGTAAGAGAGGGAGTCGATTGCAGCAAGCCGAAGAAGACGCACGTATATTTTTTAGTTCTGTAAATGTAATTCACTTTAAAGTTTAATTCGTTAAAATAAACAACAAAACTATTATTTGTGCAAACTGGAGAGTGTATCAATGGAATAACATCCCCCATCGCATTCCCCATCCCACAAATTGGGGGCTCGTCCAAACGTGAAGTGAAATTAATAAGAGCTTAGAAGGCGCCAAAGGTACGCAGGAAAACAAAGTGCGCAGCAGAAGTGAAAAAAACTGCGCATCGGCGAATGAAGTGACTGTACAAAAAACAAAACAAAAACCATAGAAGGCGATCGGCTCAAATAGAAGGTGAAGTTGCTCGGCGGTTGACATAGGTGGTCAATGGGTACAGATTAGAAGCAGAACGTCGGCATCAAGGATCAATGTTTTTTTTTTTCTTGCTTTGTTGGTATTTATTGGATCTTCTCTTAAAGAGACTAACAATAATTTTTCAAATCTTAGTCTAGAAACTATTTTAAAAACTATCCCCTTTTGGAGGTAGTTTGTGTTCTACGGCCCTTCAAGTAAGTCGCTGGGTTGGTAGGTCGTTTCTTCGGAGGCGAGAATGCGTTGCCAGCATGGTGAGAGATTTTGCAAGTTGGTTTGGGTGGGCAAGAAGCTTCTCAGAATATTTGCGCTTAAGTTCCTCTATTTCAGTTTCAAACAGTGGGATGCTGAGGTCCTTGTGGATACAATCATTGCGAATGTACCATGGCGCTTCAGTGATGGATGTCCACGCTGCTCGCACAAGTATTTCCCCATAGCTGCGAGCCATAGGTACAGACAGGCTTTATGATGCTCTTGCACAGTAAGACTTTATATTCCAGCTTTAGAGGGGAACAGGAGTAATTTAGCCAGTGAAGGCTGTTGGCCTTAAGCTTTATCTGAAGTTTTTTCGAGTCTATGTGTTTGCGCTATGTGAGCCTTCTATCAAGGTGTACACCTAGGTATACAACATCGTTTGACTGCGGGATCAAAGTCGTGTTTAGTGATAGCTGGGGACAGGTGCTTCTGTTGAGTGTGAACGTCACGTGTTTACACTTTTGCTCGTTGATTTTAATACGCCAGTTGGCCAGGCTCTCTTCCACGTCGGTAAGATGGCTGGCCAAAAGTCTTGTTGCGGTAATTGGACATCGTGATCTGCTTAATATTGCCGTATCATCCGCAAAAGTACTTATTGTAAGTCGAGAGTCTGTTGGTATGTCGGCAGTGTGTAGTACGTATAGGAAAGGACCATGAACACTTCCCTGCGGTAATCCGGCTCCTATGGTGAACTCTTCTGTTGTGTACTCATTTTGACGAACTGTAAATACTCTGTTACTGACGTAACTTTCTAGGACTTTGTGGGTATTTGGTGGAAGCATTGTCTTTATCTTGAATGTAAGACCGTCCAACCATACGCGGTCAAATGCTTGGGCAACATCTAGGAAAATGGCAGAGCAGTATTCGTGGTTTTCAAACGCAGTCCGAATATCTGAAGTTATGCGGTTGACTTGCTCAATAGTCCCGTGTTTAGCTCGGAACCCAAATTGGTGTGATGGAATGATATTTTGTTTGCCTTCTCTTCGTCACTGCGGGCCCAACTTCCACTCTGGTCCCTTAAAGGCGTGTCTACCTTTGCAGGTGGCTTTATGCTTGCATGTGCTCTCCATAGGGGAAATTTGGTGCTTGTAGGTGATAGGTTTTGGGCTAGCTGCTCTTCCGCTTTGAGTGCTTTGCGAATTATGCGTTCCGCAAATCTCATTTTTGATCACGATTTTTTGAAGCAGGCGACCTGCCTGGTGCTGCCATTCTCTTCTTGTCAGGACATTTTTCGTCGATGGAAGTTGGCAGGCGCTGAAATTCAACATAGGTGGTTGAAGGGCGCTGTGTCAAAAGGCATCGAAATCTACAGAAGCGGTCTGAAAGCGGGATTCTACACAGGAGTTGACATTGGTGGTCAGCAGGAGTGCAGAAGAAGCAGAATCGACGAAAAGCAGGGGCATGCACAGTGGTGGTCAACAGACGTTCGTGCAAAAGCAAGCGACACGGCGGAGCAAAAAAAGCGATTCCAAGAAAAATTCGCTTGGAGGCGGCAAAGACGATAGAGAGAGAAAAAAAGGCGGCAATCCAGCGCGTCACAAGAAGCAGAGAAAAATACACCAAGAGAGCAGTTTGTTTCCGGTGTAGGAGAGAGAGCAGCGTGTTTCCGGTGTAGCAGAGAGATAATTTGGCGAGAAAAAAGCTAAGTTGAGAAAAAGGCTGTTGGTGAGAAAAAAGCTAAATTTAAGAATAAGCTAAGTTGGTGAGAAAAAGGCTAAAGTTAAGAAAGAGTGAGAAAAAAGCTAAATTGACGGAAAAGCTTAACGATCGAAATACGCAAACAGCTAAAAATGTAAAAGAAGCTAAATTTACATGACCATTGCCCAGCCCGGGCTTGACACAAGCCACGACCTTAGAGCCTTTATACCACTTGACACCCTCAAACTCAGCTAGGAATGAATCTCCGCCTCGTGTCATGGCATCGTGGATGGCCTGCATGATGACTCCCTCCAGGATGAGCCAGTTATCGGGTGAAAGCTTCCCTTCCGGGTTGCTTCGGTCGATAATGGCTATCATAAGCTCCGGTTTTGAGCTTAGGCTGGCCAGAAAGTCTTCTGGTCTTTTTCGCTTGTTTTCCGGGGCCTTAGATGAGTCATCGGATCTTTGCCGCTTTGAATTTCCACACCTTCCGCCATCCGGTCCATCCTTTTGGGAGAGTGTGGTCGATGTAGGGGGTGGTCTTCTGCGGTTCTGCTGGACCCAGTGGATGCTTTGGCTGTCTTCGACGTGGACGGAGATTCCGTCTTTTTCACAGTTGCAGGTGCTTCCACTTGGGCCGTCGTACTCTGTGCTGGTGCTTGGTCCGAGCTATTCTTAGACAGCAGATTGTAGCGGCGCACTTTGTACTCGTGTTTATTTTTGAGTGCTTTTTTCCTTGCGGTCAGCGACTCCAGGGTGAGGCCCTCAAGTGTTCTGAGAAACTTGAGCCATGCCTTGTACCCTGAGCGATGTTTGCGGTGAGAAGCATCTTTCTTCTTTCTCTCCACTGGAGCCGTGGCCGATGTAGGCTCATCCACTTTCGGTGGCTCGTCGTTGATAGGCATGCAAGCCAGCGCAAGCGCAAGCTCTTCGTCTGTCATTGACGGGCCTGTGAAAATGAATTCGCCATTTTCGACCTCCGGCTCCATGTCCACCCCATCTTGACGTTGAAGTGCACCTTCACTTGCCACATTACGCAATGAGGAGTCCAAGTGATCCAGTGGCCAAGTGGTTTGCAGTTGGTTGATATCGACGCCGTGGGGCCTGCGTTCTCACCCCGATCCGCCGCCGGTACTTGGGATCCTACTCCCTGCACCGTAACTTCTGCTGATGACTTCCAATGACTTTAGTCATTTTGCCTATTGGCTGGGTTGCGTTTTTGACCTATCCGCCAGGTTTGGACTGCTTTTTGCTTCAGTGCTCCCTGTCGATCTTACCGGCATGGGTGGCCCTGCCGGTAGCGATTGCTACTTCCGGCATTGCTCTTAGGTTCCTCACACCTACTAAGCCCTCCCACCACGACAAGGTAGCAGTCCGTGGAAGGGCAGAGTCAACAAAGGCGTTAGGAATTCTTTGGCTACCTCATGAAGACGTCTTTAAATTTAAGCTGGACGACTCTTCTATGAGTGTACGAGCAACAAAGCAGAACATATTATCGGTGACGTCAAAACTTTTCGATCCCCTCGGTTTGTTTAGTCCCCTTATTATAAAAGCAAAGATCTTATTGCAAGAGCTTTGGTCATTGAAACTGAACTGAGATGAATCGATTCCACTGAAATTGGACACGGAGTGGGAAGCTCTTAAACAAACTTTGTTGGATATACAAAAGGTGGCTGTTCCACGATTTGTACATATAGAGCCTTCATCACCGATTAAAATTCATGCCTTCGCCGATGCTTCCATGAGAGCAAATGGTGCGTGTATTTACGCTCGTTGTTTGACTGCAGAAGGTTTTAAGGTGTCATTGTTGACCTCTAAATCTAAAGTTGCGCCTCTCAAGACTAAGACACTCCCAAGACTTGAGTTATGTGCCGCTCACCTTTTAGCAGACCTCTGTCATCGAGTCAAGTCTTGGATTAAGGCTCCGATCGAACGCATTGTGTTCGGGTCAGATTCAGAAATAACACTCCATTGAAATCGGTCACATCCCTCTTCGCTATCTACTTTCGTGTCGAATAGAGTGGCAGAAATTCAAGAGTGGACAGAGAACGCAACATGGCGGCATGTACCAACAAAGCAAAACCCAGCAGAAATTGTCTTTAGAGGTTGTGACGTTGACGAATTGATGGAGTCAATTTGGTTGACTGATCCATCATATTTACTAGAACCGGAAGAAGATTGGCCTAAAAAAACTCACTTTGAATTGTCGAAAGAGGTAGTTGAGTGGAAACTCGAAAATCAGCTGTTGGGCTGACAGTTGCAGTGAAGAATCTAGAGTTGTTGGACATCGTCGAAGGATACTCCTCACACCTCAAACTGCTGAGAGTGTTCGCTTATATGTTCCGCTTTATTCAAAAATGTAAACATAAATCAATCCAATTTGAAAAGATTCCTTCAGCACTAGAACTTACAGAGGCTTCGAGAAAGCAGAAAATATACAAAAACATGAATTCGAAGATGAAATCGAAAAGGTTAGAATCCCTTCATCCATGAGTGTCGGGGAACGTGGTGTGCCTTTTCGTTGTTGCGAGTTGGGGGGCGACAAGTAAATGCTCCTATTTCGTACGATGCCAAGTTTCCAAATTTGTTGAAGCGCTCGCAGTTTGTGCAGAGTTATGTCCGTCATCTTCACCAGACCAACTTCCACTCGGGCCCTAGAGCACTCGTAAGCCAACTCAGAGAGCGACTGTGGCTAGTTAACGCTCAAGAAATCTGTCGTCAGACATTGCGATCATGTATCCGTTGCTTCAAGTGCAAACCTGAACTGCTGACGCAAATTATAGGAAATTGAAGTCGCCACTTCGAGGACCTGCGTAGCAATATAGAGGCCGAAGAGAGCGCAATTCGGTCATTTGCTTCAAGGAGCGAATGCACGTTTGCGTTCATACCTCCAAGAGCGCCTCACTTCGGGGGTCTATGGGAGGCAGGTGTAAAAACTGCCAAGAGCCTACTTCAACGGACGGTGGGCAGCGCGCTCCTAAGCGCAGAGGAGCTTCACACGGTGCTGGTGCGAGGCAGTGATGAACTCTCGACCTCTGGAACCGCTGAGCCAAGACCCAAGCGATGGAGAGGCTCTCACCCCAGCGCACCTTCTGATAGGCGGGTCGCTGATCGCTCCACCATTAGTCGGGATCTCGGACCAGCAGAGTCTCAGCTGCTTGAAGCGATGGCGACTTGTCTCGTCCATCAGGCACATGTTTTGGCAGCGTTGGTCCCGGAAATACGTGCTGGGATTGCAGACCCTGGCCAAGTGGCACCAGAAGAAGCCGAACATCGCCGAGGGAGATCTCGTCGTCGTCGCAGAGGACAACATGCTCCCCCAGCAGTGGCTCCTGGGCAGGGTAACGGCCACACACGCCGGGTAGGACGGCATGGTCAGGGTCGTCGACGTTAAGACGACGAGTGGAGCAACCTACAAGAGGGCTATCCACAAGCTGGCCCCTCTTCCAAGCTGTTGAAGCCTGTGCAGCCTTTCAATGGTGGCGGTGTTGACGCAGATGGCTTATTTTTAATTAGTTTAAGTCATTTGAAATTTGTTAAAGTAATTTTCTGAAGTCTAGTGTAAGTTAAGTTTAGGGCGGAGCGGGAGCGCAATAAAGCTCCTTTTCGTTTGTCGTCGCTCTTTGCGAATTCGCCCCGTTTCCGCATTCCTAGCTTTAGGTAGGCTTAGATAAATTGTTTGAAATAAAAAATTAGTTGTCGTAAGCTATCGGAACACAGCGCACATCTACTAATTTTCGCCTCACAAATAGTTCTTTCTATAAAAACTCTTATAGAATTTCACATTTCCCATAAGCTAAGGTGTTCTGCCGCTCTCTGTAACTTAAGCCTTATTTTACTTGTATGCATATACATGTAGGAGTTAGAATATAAGTGCTAAGGGCTATGCCCATTAAGGTTAAGTTGGCATCCCTGTGTTGGATTGCGAGATCATGAGTGTGTGTATGTAGACGTAAGAGAGGGAGTCGATTGCAGCAAGCCGAAGAAGACGCACGTATATTTTTTAGTTCTGTAAATGTAATTCACTTTAAAGTTTAATTCGTTAAAATAAACAACAAAACTATTATTTGTGCAAACTGGAGAGTGTATCAATGGAATAACATCCCCCATCGCATTCCCCATCCCACAAATTGGGGGCTCGTCCAAACGTGAAGTGAAATTAATAAGAGCGTGAAGGCGCCAAAGGTACACAGGAAAACAAAGTGCGCAGCAGAAGTGAAAAAAACTGCGCATCGGCGAATGAAGTGACTGTACAAAAAACAAAACAAAAACCATAGAAGGCGATCGGCTCAAATAGAAGGTGAAGTTGCTCGGCGGTTGACATAGGTGGTCAATGGGTACAGATTAGAAGCAGAACGTCGGCATCAAGGATCAATGTTTTTTTTTTTCTTGCTTTGTTGGTATTTATTGGATCTTCTCTTAAAGAGACTAACAATAATTTTTCAAATCTTAGTCTAGAAACTATTTTAAAAACTATCCCCTTTTGGAGGTAGTTTGTGTTCTACGGCCCTTCAAGTAAGTCGCTGGGTTGGTAGGTCGTTTCTTCGGAGGCGAGAATGCGTTGCCAGCATGGTGAGAGATTTTGCAAGTTGGTTTGGGTGGGCAAGAAGCTTCTCAGAATATTTGCGCTTAAGTTCCTCTATTTCAGTTTCAAACAGTGGGATGCTGAGGTCCTTGTGGATACAATCATTGCGAATGTACCATGGCGCTTCAGTGATGGATGTCCACGCTGCTCGCACAAGTATTTCCCCATAGCTGCGAGCCATAGGTACAGACAGGCTTTATGATGCTCTTGCACAGTAAGACTTTATATTCCAGCTTTAGAGGGGAACAGGAGTAATTTAGCCAGTGAAGGCTGTTGGCCTTAAGCTTTATCTGAAGTTTTTTCGAGTCTATGTGTTTGCGCTATGTGAGCCTTCTATCAAGGTGTACACCTAGGTATACAACATCGTTTGACTGCGGGATCAAAGTCGTGTTTAGTGATAGCTGGGGACAGGTGCTTCTGTTGAGTGTGAACGTCACGTGTTTACACTTTTGCTCGTTGATTTTAATACGCCAGTTGGCCAGGCTCTCTTCCACGTCGGTAAGATGGCTGGCCAAAAGTCTTGTTGCGGTAATTGGACATCGTGATCTGCTTAATATTGCCGTATCATCCGCAAAAGTACTTATTGTAAGTCGAGAGTCTGTTGGTATGTCGGCAGTGTGTAGTACGTATAGGAAAGGACCATGAACACTTCCCTGCGGTAATCCGGCTCCTATGGTGAACTCTTCTGTTGTGTACTCATTTTGACGAACTGTAAATACTCTGTTACTGACGTAACTTTCTAGGACTTTGTGGGTATTTGGTGGAAGCATTGTCTTTATCTTGAATGTAAGACCGTCCAACCATACGCGGTCAAATGCTTGGGCAACATCTAGGAAAATGGCAGAGCAGTATTCGTGGTTTTCAAACGCAGTCCGAATATCTGAAGTTATGCGGTTGACTTGCTCAATAGTCCCGTGTTTAGCTCGGAACCCAAATTGGTGTGATGGAATGATATTTTGTTTGCCTTCTCTTCGTCACTGCGGGCCCAACTTCCACTCTGGTCCCTTAAAGGCGTGTCTACCTTTGCAGGTGGCTTTATGCTTGCATGTGCTCTCCATAGGGGAAATTTGGTGCTTGTAGGTGATAGGTTTTGGG
>JAWNNO010003708.1:0-56736 GCA_035044985.1 Lordiphosa fenestrarum
CAGGGGGTAGTCCCATATGAGTTGAGGTTGTATATATACATAAATATTAAATTGAATGTCTTTCTTGCAATAAAGTAAGAAAACAATCAATTTTGAAACCATTAAAATTCTTTTTGATGTGTTATTTATTTATTTATATTTCTTGTACAATCAAAAAAGAACCCGAAGATCAATATTATATACAACAATTTTCTTTCCGCATCAGTAATAAGAGGCAATTCTAGATGAAAAATTATTCAATTTTTTATGCTAGACATTCCTCAGTATTATTTGATTTGAAAAAGAAAGTATTTCTCTTCGTTTTTCTCATACAAACATATATATGTGAGATAATGTGTTTCATTTATTATTAATATTATGAATATAAAAATTATATCCAATAATATACCATGTGCATAAAATTTCGAAAAATTTTAAACAACTTATTTAGCATAGTCTTACAACCCTCAACCATATGTAGTCCAAGCAGCACTCTAAAATTAATTAAAGTACATAACAGCATGGACTGCGATATGCGTTCAAAATGTCGATGTTCATGTGTCCTGCAGTTCACACGATGACGCACAGTTTGCTGCGTTCTTCATCGACCCATGAGCCGAGTGATCCACCGCTTAGAGTGATATATTTGTTTTTTAAATCAACATCGTCAAATTTGTTTTTATTGAAAGAAATTAAAAATACACCATTTTACTGGCATATATCAATTCCTTCAATAAAATTTATTTATACCTAAAATAATGTTGCGATATGTCTTAGTTTCACATATTTGATGAATACCGGTTGATAGTCAATTAAATTTTGTATGCAAATGTTTGATATCAATCAATATATGTGAAGCATTAACCTGAACGCAGGTACAACATTGTATTTAGGTTGTTGCATTAACCAACGTATGCTCATAACTATGATGAACAATACATATATCGCAACGCATGTATATTATGGTACATATACACGCATTTATAGTGTCTTTTTTTGTTTTTATATATATCTCATACGTGTATAATGGATGAATAGCTTATTATAATTTTATTATACATATATTTTTGGCGAGACATATAATTTTTGTGGTAAATTTGTATTATTATATATTTTAATAACGGTTGGAACATACAATAATGATCCTTCCGCAGGTTCACCTACGGAAACCTTGTTACGACTTTTACTTCCTCTAAATAATCAAGTTCGGTCAACTTTTGCGAAACAACCGTAACACGCAAGGCGTCACAGTGATCACGTCCGGAGACCTCACTAAATAATTCAATCGGTAGTAGCGACGGGCGGTGTGTACAAAGGGCAGGGACGTAATCAATGCGAGTTAATGACTCACACTTACTGGGAATTCCAAGTTCATGTGAACAGTTTCAGTTCACAATCCCAAGCATGAAAGTGGTTCAGCGGTTTACCCGGACCTCTCGGTCTAGGAAATACACGTTGATACTTTCATTGTAGCGCGCGTGCAGCCCAGGACATCTAAGGGCATCACAGACCTGTTATTGCTCAATCTCATTATTGCTAGACGCAATTTGTCCATTTAAGAAGCTAGTGTCCTTATAATGGGACAAACCAACAGGTACGGCTCCACTTACATAAACACATTCAAACACAATAAGCATTTTACTGCCACCATGAATGAAGGCTATATAAGCTTCAGCGCCATAATCCTGAAGATATCTATTTAATATATTTGAGTCTCGTTCGTTATCGGAATTAACCAGACAAATCACTCCACGAACTAAGAACGGCCATGCACCACCACCCATAGATTCGAGAAAGAGCTATCAATCTGTCTTACACACTTATGTTCGGACCTGGTAAGTTTTCCCGTGTTGAGTCAAATTAAGCCGCAGGCTCCACTCCTGGTGGTGCCCTTCCGTCAATTCCTTTAAGTTTCAGCTTTGCAACCATACTTCCCCCGGAGCCCAAAAGCTTTGGTTTCCCGGGAAGCGACTGAGAGAGCCATAAAAGTAGCTACACCCAATTGCTAGCTGGCATCGTTTATGGTTAGAACTAGGGCGGTATCTGATCGCCTTCGAACCTCTAACTTTCGTTCTTGATTAATGAAAACATCTTTGGCAAATGCTTTCGCTTAAGTTAGTCTTACGACGGTCCAAGAATTTCACCTCTCGCGTCGTAATACTAATGCCCCCAAACTGCTTCTATTTATCATTACCTCTTGATCTGAAAACCAATGAAAGCAGAACAGAGGTCTTATTTCATTATCCCATGCACAGAATATTCAGGCATTTGAAGCCTGCTTTAAGCACTCTAATTTGTTCAAAGTAATTGTACCGGCCCACAATAACACTCGATGAAGAGCACTAATGCAGGTTTTTAAATAGGAGGAATACATAAAAAAATACAAGTATTTAATCATATATAAGAACTCCACCGGTAATACGCTTACATACATAAAGGTATAGTACTAACCACAATTGTAAGTTGTACTACCCGTATGAAGCACAAGTTCAACTACGAACGTTTTAACCGCAACAACTTTAATATACGCTATTGGAGCTGGAATTAAGTGTCTTCAAACTCACGTTTTTGAACCTCGAAGTCACTTTTCTCCAGTTCTGTAGAACCGATTTTGATGAAACCAAGTGCAATCGACGGAGAATTGCCGAATTTCTAAAACTGCATACTAAAATTTTTCATTTCAATTTTAATGCAAAAGAACAACTTCAAACTTTAAACTCGTTTATCTTGAAACCACGTTTTTCGAGCTGGCGGCGGTGATTGCGCCCGTAGTTCTGAACCGATTTTGATGAAACAAAATGCAATCGACGCAGAATTGTCACCATTCTGGCCCCTATCCTTCAATCATAATTTTAACAATTTTTTTACTATTTTTTTTTTACACTAAACTTCAAAAAAAAATGTCCAAAAATCGATTTTTTCATTTTTCAATTTCCGCCATTTTGTAAAAAAAAAACCGCAAAATTATGATTGAGGTAGGGGCCAGAATTACATCTGTACTGAATCTAACGCCGTTTACTTTTTCCATTTCGGATGATCCGAAGTGGAGTTATCCATGCCGCCAGCAGCATACCTTTTTTTTCGACGTCCAACTTCGAAGGCCGACAACTTTTTGAACAGCCCTCGTACAAAGGAAAAAAATTGTTTTTTATTTAATTCAATATGTTCTTAGTACAATAAAAAAAAAACAGAATTTAAATAACTATTACCGTTTTCAATTAAGATTTTTTTTAAAAAGGGCCAAAAACAGCCTTCCAACCAGCAATACCCCCTTAAGAACTATGAATTTTTGGATTTTGGTGAACCTTTCTGTGGAATATCAGGCAAAATAAAGAAAAGCAGACACTTTCGCAATTACAGAGTGTACTACAGTAGTTCTCGACCGACTTTCTTAAGTGATGAAGTTTGAAACTTTTAGAGAGCTCAAGGCTGCAACTGCATCGCAGTATCTTTCTTTAATTTCAACTAATTATTTTCACTTTTGGCACCAGTGTGCCTTGGGACTGTCCCAGTACTTGACGGCACTTACAAATTAGTTTTTAGTTAGTTGAATGATCGCCTGAGGGCGCTTATAATTGTATGCTTGGATGGCTTATTTTAACATTACAGACACTGTAAAGAGCACTTGAGCCACACACAACACGACGCACACTTGGTCTGGTGAATTGCGCTTAATTTTGTTAAATTTATACTATATATATATATATATACACAAGCTAATGAAGCAAGAAAAAGGTATTTTCATTAGCTTTTATGCAACTATTACTCACTATTTTTTAAGTATGTTTTGTCATTCGTTTAATGTAATGGCAAGAGAACGTCAGCCAAAGACCTTGCAGTGTGTGGCTGATGGAGATGACGACGACAACAACGACAACAGTGAACAACAAGCCCAAGCCTATTAGAGGCGCCGTGGCATTTGCATGGCCAGCGGGAATCCGAGTTTAATCGCTGCAATTGTTACTTTTGCTGACGGCAGCAAATAATTGCAAAAAACTACCAAAGGTTTCCTTCAACATTTCAATTAGATGGTAGCGCCTCAGAACGATGCATCGAATAATTTTCCAAATGCAAAGTGAATACAAATGTACAGAGAGAGAGGCAAATCCTCTACAATGGCAGAACATTTGAGATTTATGCAGATTTGTCAACGACTCATCTTTCGCTACCAGCTAACCAACTTGATGTGCCGTTTCCTAATTAGACTTGTGCAAACCTGCTGGCCGAGGGTAGCAGCAGGATCGATTTCTGTACTCTCAACAGCCAAGAGCAACGCACGCGACTTTGTGTAAAGATAACCAAACATGGCCATGTGATGCACTGTCACTGGAAAAACGCCATAAAAGACTTGTTTGCATGTTGCCAGCCAATGGGAAAAACTATTTGAAAGGCCTAGCCTAGGCGCTTAGTTGGCTGTTAAATGAGGACGACGACGACGACGACGACTAATATTCATGCCGATCGATAAACGCGGCGGCGATGGCGATGGCGGTGGCGGTGTCGGGCGCCAATAACTGGAAATCCACATGTTAAGTATACGACGCGTTTTGACTAGACCAAAAACCAAGACACATTTGCGGTTCAGTGGGTTTTTGGGGTGTGGTGATTGTTGACATGGCATACCCCATCAAATATGCATTTCGGTGCATTGACTTATTGAAAGGGCCCTTGGACTTGCATAATTCATATTGAATTTGTGGAGAGGTCATAAATTTTCCGCTTCACATGCCAGGGGACACCTTAGCCGCCGTCACAGCTAAAACACCACCAAAAATCACTGAAATACGAGCGCAACAAGAACATCTTGAAAAGAAGCCCAAGCAGTGAGTAGACAGCACACACACACACACACACAACAATATGTTGCCAAACTGGTAAAAATGGCCAAGCAAAAGAGCTAACCAAAAACAGTTTAAGAGGCGGGCTGGCTGGCTGGCTGTCGTCGTCGTCGATGACCTTGGCGACGAAGCTGGCAACTTGTTGCAACTAAGCGACAGCTGGCGCAGACACCTGAGACCAGACAACGCATACAGCAGAATCCCCTTTGGGTTTCTTCCCAAAAAAAAAAAAAAAAAAAAAAAAAAATCTTCTCCATGACTGTCTCTCCAGCCACAACAGCATTTCCATGACGCGATGCTGCTGAGCAGTTTTTCTCATGAATTTTACCGTAAATTTAGGTCGTCGCGAACTTGTTTACAGCGGCTTTTCCTCACCAACTAACTAAATATAGACAGAGACAAGAGTTGGAAAATGTTTTTGTTTTATTATTGAATTTCCTGGCCATATTTATCAATTATTCAATAAAAATTTTATTTTCTGCCATTTTGGTAGATGGCGACCAGCCACATCCGTGGGGAAGTTGTCGATTTGGCCGGATGGTGCGAATTCATCTTATTTGGGACATGACACAAATTTGGCAAAAAGCCGCAACTGTGAGACGTACTCAGTTGGTTGTCTTGTTGTCTTGTTTTCTTTATTTAAGCAATTTAACAATTAAAAACACGCGCTCTTTTGGTTTCCACCAGAGCGTCCGACCGTCATTAACTTGTTAATCCATGCGAATATAATTTATTATAATTGCACACACATATACATGCACGTATATATATATATAATTCACATTGAATGACAGTCAGGCCCAGACTGTTCAGATTTTATGCATATTCTTACCCATTTAACACAAGTTTGTCAATAACTGTTTGTAATGTGTACGCACCTGGAAATGAAAATAAGACACAATATGTTAATACAAATGGGAAAACACATAGAATATAAATTATTTTAACGTAGTTTTTATGCGATAACATTATCCACTTTGGCTGGCGAAACGAACACCATAAAAATAGTTATTAGTTTTGCATCAATCAAAACAATTAATAGTAAAGCACAAAGATGCCTAAACAGCTATTTCATAGACAAACAATACAGGGGAGAAAATCGCTTATTTAAGGGCAGTTTCTAGCCCTGGGCATAATTTTTAAATGCTTCGCTTAAAATCTGGGATGCAAACCACTCGAAAATATGTACTGGTTCGGTTCAGTGGTTCGCAGAATTTCTGAACCGCCGGTTCGGTTCAGTACATGGTTTTTGGAGCTAACTGAACCGCGGTTTCGGTTCGGTTCAGTGGTTCACAAAGGCAAATAAAGAAATATTATAATTTCTGTAAAAATGTGACTATTCGAACACTTTTGAAATTTAATTCTTTTAGTCCATTTGAATATCTTTAAAATCTTTAGAAGAATGTGCATATTATTATGTCGGACTTTCAGAATTCGTCTATAAATTCCTAGAGGAATGCCCTTCGAAAAGAGAGAATGTCAGCTAGAAAAGAATACGTTCCATGCATCTTACATACCCTATTAATCATATCATACGAAAAAAACTCTGCTGTCTAAGATTGAATTAAGGTAAAGAAGATTGAATTGAAAATATTGTCTACTAGAGGAAAAAGACATATTGATGACAGGAATATTAAGCGATAGGCGGGCCATTGCAGAAGACTTACAGTATTACAAAGTGTAAAATTTGTGTCAAGTCATCCTATGTAGAGGATCGAACGAAATGTATAAAAATTATCTTCGATTCAAATTCCCAAATTAATCAAAAACATTGGGGAAAGCGATTCCAGTTACAACTCGTGGTAAAGCTGAACCGAACCGAACCGTTTTCTTTTGTGGTTTTCGGTTCGGTTCAGCAAATCTGATAGGAAGCCGGTTCGGTTTGCGGTTCGGTTCACTAGCTGGAATATGCGGTTCGGTTCGGTTCAAAACCGGTTCGGTTCAGAACCGGTTTGCATCCCTGCTTAAAATTTATGAAATACGAACATTAATCTAAAGGTTCTCACAAGCTTTCCAGAAAGACGAGCACAAAACAAATTATTGAAGAAGTAACGGTACTATTCCAGCATGTAATACACCAAAGATGAGCTTTCTAGAGAACGCTCAGAGTAGTGACCATGGCGTTGAATGCAGCAGAGCGTCGAAATTTATCTTACAGATATTGCAACAACAACCTACAGCAGACAAAGAATGAAATATTTCATTATTTTTCCGCTATGGGATTCAAGAAAACTTTTATATTTAAAGGAATATCGGATGTAAAGATTGGAAAAAATATGGAAAGAAAGCCTGGCTCCGGAAAAAATGCAGCTGACAGCGTTCTAAAGTAAGAGCCAAATTTAAGGCTGAAATTGTGGGATGCACAGCACAAATCATATCGTGCGCTGGGCAAAAGCTATAATGTGAGCGACAAAACTGTAAAAAAAATATATTAAAGACATGGGAGTAATGAAATGTAAAAAAAATAACCGTGCCTGTTTCTGAAAAGCAAAGAGAGACCATTAAACATCGGCTAACAACTCTACAAACTTATCAAAAATTGGTATTATGAATGACGAGACCAATTTCACAGTAGAGGGCCACGAGTGGACACCTAAGTATTACTTCAAGCTTCCTAATACTCAACCACCTGTAAATGTTACTCAAATCACCAAAACCAAGTTTCCTAAGACAGTTTTATTGTGGCTAGCAATAAGCGAACGTAGCATCAGCAAGCACGTCTTTTTCAAGGGAGGATTAGCCGTTAATGGGAAGACTTACAAGGACCATTGCCTTCCAGTGCTTAAACAATTTATAGATAATCATCATGCGAACGACAACACCGTCTTTTGGACCGATTTAGCATCTGCTCACTATGCACTTGATGTATTATATATGTACCCAAGTCCCAAAACCCTCCTAATGTATCCCAATTAAGGCCAATTGAAAGGAATTATGGGCCAATTTGAAAAGAAAGGTCTTCAGCAAAGGATGTAAGCCCAAAAACATCCATTGCTTGATCTTAAAAATCAAAAGGGAGCTGCCGAAAATCGATTCAAGAGGAATAAAGGAGGCGATGCGCAAGGTTCCACAAAATATAAGGAAAGCTAATCGCTATGGTCATGAAATTTTTTTGTAAAAATAACTTAAAGTGTAATTAATACTATATTTAAAATTCAAGTTTCTCGGACATCAAATACATTTTCTACTAATCTTATAGCATTTGTTCGTATTTCATTCCGCACACCTTAAACTATAAGAGATAATTGAATAGAGAAATTATGAAATTATAAATTGAATATTTGTTTTTGTTTTTGTAGCGCCCATCAAAGTAGCTTAAGAACGAGAAAGCTAGGCTAACTTCGTCTGTGCTAAAGTTTTTAAACCCTGCAAGTGCTCGCTTAAATATTTTCAAAAAATACACCCTTTTTTTCATTTTCCGACCGGTCGTTCAGTGGTTCGATTCAGCCAAAAAAATTTTAAAATTATGTAAAAGCATGTGAAACAAACAAATACAAAATTTTAGGATGCTACCATTAAAAACAAAAAAGTTTTTCTAACTAAGACTGTTTTTCAGACCTATCTTTTGTATGGCAGCTATACCATATAGTTGTCCGATTTTAATTAAACTTACTAGAGTTATAAAAAAACATATAAAACCTACGATTATAAAGTTTGGAAACGTTTCCATTGAAAAGAAAAAAGTTTTTCATACTAAAACTAGTTTTCCGACCGATTGTTCTTCTGGAAGCTATAAGATATAGTCATCCGATCCGGTCGCTTACGACATAGTAGTAGTGTGCAGCAAAAAGAAGACTCTGAGGAACTAGTTCGCGTAGAAACAGACTGACAGACGGGCGGACAAAACTCAATCGACTCAGCTCATCACCCTGATCAAGAATATATATAGTTTATGGGGTCGAAAATGAATATTTCTATGCGTTGCAAACTTCTGGGCAAAATTATAATCCACTTTGCATGGGTATAAAAAAGTTGTTACAACGGTTGCTGACTCTTCTCTGAAACGGCTTAATTGAAATGGATGAAATAAAGCATTGGCCAGCCTCTACGTTTGGTTTAAAACCACCGGAGCTGTAGGCTTGCTAGGTCAAAATTTCCAAAGTCAACCTTTTTTCGTAAAATTGGTTCAGCATCGCCATTTTTAAACCTACCCGCTTATCCGAGGCAATTGTGATAATTATGAGTAAATCAAACAAAAATTACGATATTAGTCTATATTTACTAAGTGGTTTTTGAGATAATCACATTTAAAGTTTCATTCTTGATTTTGAGTAAATTAATAAGAAATCACTTTGAATTTAAAAAAACATATTTAAAGGCCGAATTTCATTTACCCCTTTTATATTCCCAATGCAGGGAATTCCAACTTGAGAATTACAAGCGGACGTATTTATGCGAAAATCCAAAAATATCTAACATATTGGTGCATTCTTTTAGACAATTCACTAAACAATCTCAACAATCTTGCTCGAATATTTAAGTATCAAAACATTTTTCCCTGAGTGTGTCTGAAGTAACTCTGAGTAACATTTGACCATCTGCCTAGAAACAGATTCCACTTGGTTCATATCCTAAATTCGTTTGGGTTAAGTGATCTTTATAGCGTAAAGAGCTTGAGCAATGAAACTTTATTTGGTAGTTTCCTAATCCCAAATCAATTTTGAGTCGAGTAGAGCTTTGAGAACGAAACACAGTTTGTGGTCCAATGGATTTTGGTTTGGGCTACCAGGCTATGATTGGCCTTAATTGTAGAAATTAAGTTCCCTACACAGTTTCTTTGCCATGTTTGAGACGTTTTTGCCTTCTAATCAAATTTTTTCTGAATATCGATAATCAATTTTATCGTTTCTAAAAATATCGATGGTTACAAATATCGCCCCAAAAATTATCATATAGCAATCAACCTTATCCTCAAACATAAATATCGACTTATCAATATATCGATACACTATTGACAACCCTCTTGCATACCCTAGAAAGTAAGTAAAGCTTCGTTTGTTCAAAAAATATAGTAATTAGAAGTATTTATCGATTTATCAATAATTTATCGATTAACAGATGAATGTTAGAGGGTTTATAAGCAAATCCATATTCTGTGCTACAGTGCTACCTGCAGCCGAACCAATAGCAGCACAGTAAAAACCAAAGAAGGCGCACTATGGGAGAGTTTGCTGTCTGCTAATCTAGCAGATACATAAGACATAAACCTACTTCAGCTTTTGTATAGTTCTATAGTTTCTATCAATTACAGACTAATAAAATAGTCGAGAATTATGGCCAAATTATATTGATTATATTCTCTGCTGCGATCGAAAGCCACCAACATACTTCTTGGTCCGTTATGGCCTCAGCTCTACAGCCGACACACGTATGTTGTAATTTATTTGTAGGCATTTATGATGCCATAAAGTTAACATTTTGTTTAGACTAAATGTTGAGACAACAACATGCCATCAGACATGACCAACAGTTGGCCAGACGGCACATACAAACACGCATACATTCAAACAGACCCAAAAACTATCTCTTGTACTGAGAGGCGGCTAAACCAACTTTTTGGCAAATGACCAAGAGGCGAGTGAACATAAGACAAAAGCATAATCTGTGCACATTTCAATTTGGCAGCCGGTTTGCATATGAGTTGGTAACGAAGACGGATCATTAGGCAGCTGGCCAGGCAGAGAGTTCGTAGTCTGGATTTGTTATAACGCCAGGCAGGCAATACATGTTTATGTAGCTGGAGAAAGTCGGAAGCATGGCGCTGCGCCATCACACGTAAGCCACAGCCGCTGAAGAAGCCACCACCGAAGACGTTGATGATGCTTTTGCTCTTTTATCTTCATCAAAGCAGCAGCAGCAACAAAGCGCAGACAGGAGCTCGCTCTAGTCTTGGCCATGACTAAGTGGAGCACATGGACCAAAACTGGGATGCATTTTGCTTCTTTTTTTTATTTTTGTAATCAAACTCCATTGAACTGCGATGCGGTGCCAGTAAACACATTTATATTATGCATAACCATTATTTTTAATTGAAAAACGAGAAGAAAACAAAGAAAAACCATAACAAAACTCATTAGTTAGCTTTGTGGTTTTAATTAAAAAAAAAAAAAAAAGTTGGCAACAGCCTGGCCAATGTGGCTTATAATTTGTCATGTGTCATGTCTGGATTACCTCCGGCTAAGGTTGGGCCTGTCCAGGAATTGAATTAGCTCCCACGCCCAGTTAAATGATGCTTTAATTGCAATAAAAACCGACAAAAAAAAAACGACGAGAAGAATAATGGGAAAATAATGCCACTAATTATCATTAGCAAGTAATTTTAAAGAAAAAAGAAGGAACTATGACGTTCCAGAATCTGTTGGAGAAATGAAATTAACCGAAGGGGGCAACTTCCTCCTCCTCCTACAAACGCTAGCCCAGACAAAGAGACAGTTGTCGACTGCTGCTGGCCCAAAACGTCATTAGTCAGAATTGCGGCAGCAGCAGCAGCAGCAGAAAAATAGAAAGCCAGCCAACGAATCGAGAAAGCCAAAAGAACTTAACACAATTTACACTCACGAGCGCTTTTCCTACTTAAGCGTAAAAGTAAGAAAAATTATCTATCTGTCTGTGTGTGAATGACAACCGCAAGTGGGTGTTGTTACTGTTGCAGCTCCAATTGCGAATTATTACAATTGGTCGAGCAACCGCGAAACCAGAAACTAGCTCACGTACGCACTGCCTCCCCCCACCCGAGGTGAAAGAGTTATTCTTTATCATCAATTTTCTCAAATGTCCGAGATAACCTCAAGTATTAGGTTTGAATCAGATATAGCTAGGGTGAAAACTGAAAGTGTTAAGCATTAGTGATGATTAATTTCACCGATTGAGAGGAAACAAAATGTTTGCTAAATGGTTTTAAAGTATTAATTTGCACTGATTAAACTGAGATACAACAAATCAAAGGAGACTGTTTGACCGCAAGCTGTTTTGAAAACCTCTCGGTTTGACTTTTTCTCTTCAACAGTAGTTTTGCCCATCAGTCTAGAGGCCGTCTCTCCATGCCAGCGATGCCATAACTGCTTGAGAATTTCAAAGCAGCGCGAGCGCAAAAACCGACATGAGAAGTACGACGGCCAAAGCAGACAGAAGGTCATGTGTGTGTGTCCCAATTGGCCTTTCTGTATTAGTGAGAAAGATTTTATTTTTTAGTTTTTAGATTCAATATTTGATTTGTTTTAATAGTCAAAAAAATATCGTTTGCTCTTTATAAATACAACTAAGTCCGCAATAGTTTGTGTGGGAAAACTAAGTGTTCAAACGCGGTTAATAAGTAAAGTCAGCCAATTAATTAGCCATTACTGAAAGGTATCAAAATATTTTCTTGTTAAGGCCCTATTCTCCTTCAGCTTGCTGTTTTTGGACCTTTTTTGAAAAAATTCTCATTTGAAAACGCAAAAAGATATTTGAATTTTGTTTTTTTTATTGAATTAGTAATGAATGAAAGAAAATAAAAAAAATTTTTTCGCCGCGATATAGGGGCTATCCATAGATGATGGCACCGTCAAAGTTGGCCCTCAAAAAAAAAGGCATGGTGCTGGCGGCCACGATTCCGCCAGTTCTACTGAACCGATTTGGATGAAACAAAGTTTAATCGACGTAGAATTGTCACCATTCTGGCCCGTAGTAAAATAAAAATTTTGACAAAATGGCGGCCACTTGAAATTGACAAATCGAATTTGGACCCATTTTTTTGTAGTTTAGTGTAAAAAAAAATATAGTAAAAAAAATCGCAAAATTTTTATTTTACTACGGGCCAGAATGGTGACAATTCTACGTCGATTAAACTTTGTTTCATCCAAATCGGTTCAGTAGAACTGGCGGAATCGTGGCCGCCAGCTCGAAAAACGTGGTTTCGAGATAAACGCGTTCAAAGTTTGAAGCAACATAAAAACTACTCATTTTAGCGAAGACATGACCCCACAAAAATGGTCATATCTTCTAAAGTATTTCGAATTTCAAAAAACCCTTTTAGGGTTATATTCTTAAATGTCCAAGCTATAAAAAAATGCAAAAAAAAAAAGTCGAAAAAAATTTTTTGCTGAAAGAGAATAGGGCCTTAAGTAATAAAGATTTGATTGATATTTGCAATATTTTCAATATTCTCAAGAAAAAACAAGAAAGAAAGTCGGTCAAGCCCGACTATAACATACACTGTACCAACGGAATTATATGCTCAGCATAAATTTTGATGCTGGAGTAGCACCTGAAAGCAGCGCTGCTACTGCTACTGTTTTTCTCATGGCTCTCTGACTCTACTATTCTATGACAGCTACACCAATATAGATGTCCGATCTCAACCAAAATTAGTGGAATCATGGGAGAGCATAGCAAACTAAGATATACAAAGTTTAGTGGCGTTTTCTTTCAAAACAAAAAAGTTTTTCTCACTAAAACTAGTTTCTCGACCCATCATTCCTATGGCAGCTATAACCTATAGTCATCCGATTTTGAAAAAACTTTGAAGAATTGTGTGAAAGCTCTAAGAAATATAATATTTGCCAATTTTGAAAAGGATTACATTGAAAACAAAAAGGTTCTTCTCACTACAACTATATTTCTAACCTTACTTTTGTATGGCAGCTATACTATATAGACGTCCGATATCGATCAAACTTGGTAGAATCGTGGAGAAGCATTAAAAACTAGTAAGTACTGAGTTTTGAGACGATTGCATTAAAAACAAAAAAGTTTTTCTCACTTGAACTAGTTTTTCGACCGATCGTTTCTATGGCAGCTATATGTTATAGTCATCCGATCCGGCCGGTTCCGACAAATGTGCAGCGTATTTGGACCAGAAGACTTCGCGCAAAGTTTGGTGGCGATTGCTTTAAAACTGACGGAGGAGATAGCATAGAAACAGACGGACAGACGGACATGGCTATATCGACTCAGCTCGTCAAGCTGATATACTTTACGTGGTCGGAAGTGCTTCCTTCTATGCATTACAAATCTGGACATCTGGACAATTTCACCCTCTGCAGGGGTATAAAAAGAAGTTCTTCTATGGCAACATTCTAGAGAAATACGAGTGTACCAGTGAGCTGCAGGCCTGTTAATGGATTTTGCCTAAAATTGTTAAAATGCATTTAAAAACAAGAAAGAAAGTCGGTCAAGCCCGACTATAACATACTCTGTACCAAGAAATTTTGTCTTTTGATCATAGCTCGAAAACCGTTCATCCGATCTTCTTCATTCCTTTGGCGGATCGATAAGTTATTCTAATAACTAAATATGTCCAGAAGGAACAAGCCATCTATCTTCAAAACTGTGGGAGATATGACGTTTTTTCTAAATTGCGGGGGCGGGAGGGGGCGTGGCCAAAATTGAAATTAAACTTGATCTGCCTGCAGACATAAGAAGCATATGTCCCATACACGTCAAACCTCTATCTCTTACCATCTCTGAGATCTGTGCGTTCATACAGACAGACAGACAGACGGACGGACGGACATGGCTATATCGACTCGGCTGTTGATGCTGATCAAGAATATATATACTTTATGGGGTCGGAGATGCTTCCTTCTGGATGTTACATACTTTTGCACAAACTTATAATACTCTATGTACCTACGGTACAGAGTATAATAAATCACAACTTAGCAAACAGCATGGGGTTTGGAGAGTGTGTGTATGATGTCCCCTGTGCCACCTCGCCACCACCTACACTCCCTTCATTCTACATATTTTTAAGTCTTTCAAATTGAGTTCCAAAAGGATAAGTTTTAAACCATCAAGGAAAAACCGTGTAAAAATGTTGATCCAATTGGGGTTCTATTTAAGCTATTCCCATTATTATCAACGCTTTGGCTTGAGTTGATTTCGAATGACTTCATTTTTTGGTTCAGTGTGCCAGATTTTAAATTAAGACTTATCTTCGAATCCAATAAGAAACTTGATTCTAATACTTGTCTCAATCAGCTCCAAACATTTTAGTAACTCATTATTAAACAACAAGTCATCTCTCAGCATAATGCTAAGTAGTCCTTAGCATAAATCTTAGCTCCACACACACACACAGACACACACTAATGAGAGAAATCTCGGTTATAAACCGCTAATGTGCTCAATTAACCTGCACACCTTTAACAACCTCAATTGCAATTGTGTTGTCTATCAATTTTCTCTTTCATTGTTTTGCCTTGGAGCATTCTAAATGCTTAGAGATGCGTAAACACGCATAATTGCCGGCTCGGTTCGACTCGTCATCGTTGTGCTTGGGGCCACTGGATAAATGTGTGTGGCAGATACTCCCAGCCAGCCACATGCTCCAGTAAAGTAAAGCAGCTTGGCTGGTACTTGTGGGCAGGTCTTGGCTGGCAATTAAGAGTGTGAATTTCTAGATCTGAAACAGTTGCAACAGTTGGGCCGCCCCGTTGCCTGTCTCAGTGTGCTGTTGTTTTTTCGGGTGAAAGTTTCTGTTCTATGGCAGCAGCTGCGCATTTGATACAGATATTTCTTGTGTTGTGTTACAGGAAAAAGTGGCGGCAGCTTTATGTGATTTTTCTTGTGTGTTTTTGGTTTGTGTGTCAGTTAGTTGGCCATAATTAGCTCACTCACTCGCATATCTTATCATGGCGAATACTTCAAATTCAGCAGCCAAATGTAAAAAACAACCATAAAGAAAGTTCACTTGCCAAACTTTATTTTTTTTGTTTTATCTCGTCAGATAGCGCGCGCCCGGCGACGTTGTCTGAGCAAACATCTTAATTTCACAATAATTGCGCCACAGAAATTAAATTGAAAAGCAACAGAGAATGCTTAATGGAAACCAATTCAAGCGACGGGCTTGACTATCCGAAAGTGCAAACATTCAACACTAGTGGCAGCAGCAACAGCAGCAGCCGCAGAAGTGGCAGTGGCAGCTGGACGACGATTGCCTCCCGGACAGGCAAAACAGATTGCAGAGTCGCCGACAACCACGTTGATCTTTTCGCTTTTGGTGGGAGGAAGGAAGGGGCGGGGTATTTGCATGGCCTGACACAGAGAGCAGGTGAAAAGTGTCCGACAATGAAAACAAACTTTTGGATCTGTTGTTGCCCACTCCAACGCCCGCTGATCGTTGCAATTTCATAATGGCGTCGTCAACCAAGTCAAACCAAGTCGCTGACGACACAACAGTTAGACGAGTTGCCGGTTGCCATCCTCCGCCATTGATGATGTAGTTTCGACCCACTACGAAGACGAGGCATATTGCATTTGTTTGTTTGCATAGTTGTTTTGTCGAATGCCCTTTCTAAACACAGTTGAGATTTGGTTGTCTATAGAGGAAGTGGTAAGTATCGATTAGATCTCAGAACCGGGTTCGTAGAACAGAAAGGTATTGAAATTCATAAAAATCATAAGTAAAGTTCTTTTTAAATTGATCTTCTACTGCTACAGCCGGAACTGGCAATATGAGCAAAAGCAGCGGTGGGCAAGCTCTGGTTTCCATTGCTCTCATTGCTGCGAGAGCTATTTTTCGACATCTGGCATCACTCAGACGCTTACGAAAGTGCTTCTCTTTGAGGCGCCGACCACGCACAAGCAGGCTTTGCAACAAGTGCAATTGCCTCACTTCGAAGTAAGTTAAGACAACAAAATCTATGAGTTATCAAGAAAACATCCTGAAATTTATATCGATATATCCAAATATAGATATTTTTGTTTGAAGATAAGGGTTATGCCGATATATCGATAATTTTAGAAGCAATATTTAAGGGAAAAAGTTACTGAGGTTGTTTGTAAAACCAACACATTTCATTTGAGACAGCACTTTGGAAAAAAAGATGAGACTCTTAAGTCTACTGGTTATACAACCAACTTAAAGTAGCACCTAATCATTTGGACGTCATATGGAAGTTGTTAACTTACTCTAACTTAGTTCATTGCACATAACTTTATGGGTAGTTTCAGAGAACTAAGTCAATGCTAAGGGAAAGATCGGATGAAACGACCACTTGCTGATTTGATTTGGGAAACATCGTTAAGCTATATAATTTACGATTAGTATAAATTTTGGTTGGTACAATATTTTTTTGTCAACACCAAAAAGCTCAATGGTTTGCCCACTCGAGAACATGCCACATATTAATGTCCGTGTCAAAAAAAGGGTGTGCGCAAATGATTGTCGTTACGAATGCCAATCTAAAAGGAGTTTATACACGTTAGAATTCAATTGACACGTCTGTGAGATTCATTGAACATGTATATTTTTGTAGTAGCTCTGTTCCTGCAAAGTTGGTATTTCTAATTTTAAGTTGTCAGTTTTCTATGAAAAGTATGTAAAGTATGTAAGTAAATATGTGTGGTTATCAGATCAGCTCATCTCTTTTTGACGAATTGAATCCAATTGTCATTGAACTATCGGTTTTAACTGCGTAAGCTGTATTTTTACTTGTTTGATATCACATAATAGTTTCCCAAAGGAGTTATCAGACAAGTGTAATAGTCAATCTGAGAAGCACAAAAATATATGAGAGGCTGCATGAGAGTTTCTTCTAAGTTTTGTTATGAGGTGTTTGACAGCCAACTCACAGTAAACTGAGGTATTATTACCCCAGCAATTTCAAGTTTGCTTAATCCTAATTTAGTAACCATTGAAATGCTTGGTACCTTCCTTTTAACATTGTTATGTTTAAGCTCTACATGAAAATGTTGACACACTCGGAATTCGAAACCGGGCCGATAGATTTTAGTTGTCAGTAGCAACGATTCTGCGCACATTGCCGAACCCTTTATCTCACGGTTCTCTACAAGATTGGTCTAGGTTTCCATCTGGAATTCATCTTTTCACTAACGAGCAATCAAGAGATTTGTCTAAGTTTTGTAAAGTTTAAGTAAAATAGAAGACAATCTGGCTGATTCCGTTTTTGATTTGTTAAATCATGCGCAGACAGACCTATCAAGTGATTCCGATTCCTTCAATTGGCTGTCGTGATAGTAAAGGTATCGTTTCTTCTGCAGCGGCACTCTTAAAAACTTCGATTTATTTGATCTAGATAAGGGTAAATAAAAGAACCTAGTTTACGGTGCCCATAACCTATCGGGAAATTTATGCATTGAGTCGGAATCAAAGGGATCTACCGTTATAAAAAGCTCTGTGCGGATATACACGGATTCTATTTGGGGCTACACGGATATGAAAAAAGTTTAATCTGAATATTTAGTGGATTTTCGGTGTACGGATAGGTTTTAGAGTTGACAGTAATCTACAATTTCTTCGAAACCAAGCGGATCTTGAAGCTAACGCTTTAACGGATATATACAACCTAAAACTAACTGGGATCACAGCGAATCAACTGCATTTCTTAGGGTACTTCTAATGGTTTATCTCATTGTTTTTCTAAGCACATTCTTGATTCGATTAGAAAGTCTGAGGTCGAAACTGGGTCGGCAGGAATAACAAATTTAAATTAAATTCTAAATCTGTGGTCGACATCTGAAAGGAATGGTATCTACAGTAAAAAGAGTATTACCGTCTCTACAATTTTGCATTTAGCCCCCATTTTCATAATCATTCATCATCATCATTGAGAGATTCATTTTCTTTTCTTGTTTTTTGCCTTTTTTGTGGCCAAAAAAAAAAATGATCAATTGTTTGGCTGTTGCTGTATGCCGGTCTAACAATAAGCGAATACTGTTCGCAAATGCGAAATAATAATAATGTTCAGCAACCGAAATTGAGCCATGTTACCGCATCGACAGCCAAACGTTGTTGTTTTCGATGGTTGCGTCTGTTTGCAAGTTGCAACAATAATTGAGCACTTGGTTGGTTTTTTGTTGTATTTGTAATTGCTATGCAAGAAGGAAACACAAATGGACAACTTTAAATGCATTTGTAATTACATTTGATTGCCACAATTATTTAAATATAAAAACGGCTCAGAAGGCCAAGACAGCATATAACCAGCTGGATCCCTGATTAATGACATAGTTTTGGGTAATTGATCATTAAAGTGATAACTGAAAGAGTGTGCAAAAAATTGAAAGTCAATCAGTGATCAAGTGGTTTTTGGTGAATGCGTTCGGTTCAGTTGGAAAACTGCAAAGAGCAATGAATGCAAAAACAGACAAACAATGCATCAAGCCATCTTCTTGGTGTTTATGCTTAAGCTTTGTAGCTAAAGTTTCTAAATGAATAATAAAGGTGGGGCGGTGTCAGTGTGACGCGTACTTTTGCCAAAAGCTTACGCTTCAAAAGTACGCGCAGCACTGAACGTGAAGGTACTTTGCAGAGAACTCACACTGATGCCACCTTACCTCTCTTGTTGAATCATGGAACAGCCCGTTAAATATATTCTAAGTTTTCCAAAAAAGATTTTAAATTTGTGTAATTTTGTTTTAAGTTTTTGAGTTTGAATTTGTTAAATTTTTAGTATTTAAATATTTATTTTAAAATATTTTTATCATTTATACTTTAGTTAACAGTTTTTATTAAACATTTTTTAACTTTTTTTTTTTGTTAATTATAAAGAATAATTTTTTTAGTTACAAAAAAAATTATTCTTTTTAATTTTATTATTTAAAAATAAAAGAAAATTAACTTTGGCTCGGCCGAAGTTTTTCTAACTAATTTGAACGACTTTTGCACTGAAAACAAACAAGTTTTTCCCACTTAGACTACTTTTCTGGCTGTACTTTTCTATGACAGCTCTCCTATATAGATGTCGAATTGCGACCAAACTTAGTGGAATCATGGGCAAGCTTAGCAAACTAGCAAATACAAAGTTTGGAGCCGTTTTCTTTGAAAACAAAAAAGTTTTTCTCACTAAAACTAGTTTCTCGACCGATCATTCCTACACTCAAAAAAAAAACAGTCACAATCGCCCTAAAATTTAGAAATTCGCCTTAAAAAAGGAGTCAAAGGCGATTCGCCATATATCTTAGCAAAATTATTTCCAAAAATAAGACAAAGACTTTCTCAAATTAAGAAAATATTTACTATAAGCTAGAAAATATTTTCTTAATTGTAGAAAAGCATTTTCTAGATTTTAAAAAAACCTTTCTAGATTTTAGAAAAACCTTTCTAGATCTTAGAAAAAAAACTTTTTCCGTCCGTCTGTCCGTCCGTCCTTCTGTCCGTCTGTCCGTCTTTCCGTCTTTCCGTCTTTCCGTCTTTCCGTCTGTCCGTCTGTCCGTCTGTCCGTCTGTCCGTCTGTCCGTCTGTCCGTCTGTCTGTCTGTCTGTTTCTACGCGAACTAGTCTCTCAGTTTTAAAGCTATCGAGCTGAAATTTTGCACAGAGTGTTCTTTTTGCTGCACACTACTAATATGTCGAAACCAACCGGATCGGATGACTATATCTCATAGCTCCCATAGGAACAATCGGTCGGTAAACTAGTTTTAGTATGAAAAACTTTTTTCTTTTCAATGGAAACGACTCCAAACTTTGTATTCATAGGTTTTCTATGCATTTGTATAATTTTGCCAAGTTTGATGAAAGATAGGTCTGAAAAACAGTCTTAGTTAGAAAACCTTTTTTGTTTTTAATGGTAGCATTCTGCCATTTTGTATTTGTTTGTTTCTCGTGCTTTAACATAATTCTACAAGTTTTTGTCCAAATCGGATGACTATATCAAATAGCTCCCATACGAACGATCGGTCGGAAAATGGGAAAAAGAGTATTTTTTGAAAATATTTAAGCGAGCACTTGCAAGGGTATAAAAACTTCGGCACAGACGAAGTTAGCTTGGCTTTCTCGTTTTATATTTTTTAGGGCGAAATTCTAGACTTTTTTTTCTATATTTTAGGGCGAAATTCTAAATGGCTTGTCTTAATTTAAGAAATGTGCTTTCTTAAATTTATGGCGATTCGCCCTTAATTTTAGAAAGTATTGAGGAAAAAAATCTTGAAAAATTACCCTAAATTTAAGGAAAAACAAGAAAGAAAGTCGGTCAAGCCCGACTATAACATACTCTGTACCAAGAAATTTTGTCTTTTGATCATAACTCGAAAACCGTTCATCCGATCTTCTTCATTCCTTTGGCGGGTAGATAAGTTATTCTAATAACTAAATATGTCCAGAAGGAACAAGCCATCTATCTTCAAAACTGTGGGAGATATGACGTTTTTTCTAAATTGCGGGGGCGGGAGGGGGCGTGGCCAAAATTGAAAATAAACTTGATCTGCCTGCAGACATAAGAAGCATATGTCCCATACACGTCAAACCTCTATCTCTTACCATCTCTGAGATCTGTGCGTTCATACGGACAGACAGACGGACATGGCTATATCGACTCGGCTGTTGATGCTGATCAAGAATATATTTACTTTATGGGGTCGGAGATGCTTCCTTCTGGATGTTACATACTTTTGCACAAACTTATAATACTCTATGTACCTACGGTACAGAGTATAATTAATCGAATTTCTAAATTTAAGAAATTATTTTCTAAAAAATCTTTTTTGGGGTTATTTTTTCTAAATTTAAGAAAAAATTGTCTAAAAACAAGAAACAAGAAAGAAATTAAATTTTTTGAGTGTATGGCAGCTATAACCTATAGTCTTTCGATTTTATCAAAACTTTGAAGAGTTGTGTGAAAGCTTTTAAAATAAATATATGACAATTTTGAAAGAGGTTAACATTGAAAACAATAATTGTTTTTTCACTGAGACTATTTTTCTAACCTTACTTTTCTATGGCAGCTATACTATATAGAAGTCCGCAAAGTGCAAAGTTTGGTCACGATAGCTTTAAAACTGACGCAGAAGATAGCATAGAAACAGACGGACGGACACGGCTAAATCAACTCAGCTCGTCCTGCTGATCAAGAATATATATACTTTAAATGGTCGGAAATGCTTCCTTCTATGCGTTACAAACATCTGTACAATTTCAATATACCCTCTGCAAGGGTATACAAATTTTATTTTATTTAACTTTAGTATTTAAAAAAGAAATATTCTTTTATTTTCTTTATACTATATTATATTTTATATATATTTTTGTTAAACTATATCAAGTCGGAAAACCTATTCGTAACTGGTTCGGTTGGGGTTATTTGGGGTTTTTTCTTAACCTGAACCGAACCTTCTCGTGATATTACGACTACTAGAAAGGTAACAAAGCAACATGAGCATGCAATCTTCTACTATTACGTATGACCAGTGACTTTAGAAAGAAGAAAATGTTGCAAAGAGTTTAGATGTTATGAAACCAAATCCTTAGGTTAGTTAAGTTACGAAAGCGATGCTAAACCCAAACTTCACACACTACGATCCGATCGACAAAGACCTAATCATGCGTATAAAAAGTTAATTAAAGGGCATGTAATCCATTTGACACCCTTACACAGTCAGCAACTAGAAAACCGTTTTAGTTGCTAAAAACCTTGATCAGTTTCCTGGTTTGATCGATATGAAGTGGATATTGATTCTGGTAACCATCTCTTGGCTCACAGTCTTAGTGGAAAATGCACGTAGTAAGTCTAAGGAATAATCATGAGTAGTGAAAAAACTGCATACGAATTTCTTTCCCCTAATACGTAGGCAGATATAATAGTGCCTGTCTGGTGAAAAACAAATACAAACACGAACGCACCTGCGGTGGTCCACGTCGCAACTATTATGCCTTCCATCGAATAATTCTTGACTGCATTGTGGTGACAACCAAATGCTCTCAATTTCACAGACACAACGAATATTCTTCCCTCGCCGCATGTCAAAAAGACTGCTCCTGGCATATGAAAATAAGATTGCCGACTAAAGCTCCTGCTGCCGCTACTACTGCGGCGGCAGCACCTCCAGCTGCGCCGGCAGCACCTCCAGCTGATGGAGCAGCACCCCCACCGGGTGATCCCGCACCAGCACCACCGGGTGATCCCGCACCAGCCCCACCGGGTGATCCCGCACCAGCCCCACCGGGTGATCCCGCACCAGCCCCACCGGACGCAGCACAACGTGCACCTAAATCTAGAAAATCCAAAGAACCTTTGAAATCAGAGGAAACCTCCGAAGAAGAAGAGGTAAGATCAAGAAAATCCAGAAAAGCTAGAAAAAGATCCAGAAATGATGAAGAATTTGAATCACAAGAAGCTGGAAAGAGGTACAAGAAATCCAAAAGATCTAAAAAGAGATACAGAAAATCTAAAAAGTCTGTAAGAGCCACCAAATCTTCCGAGGAAGCTGAAATTGAACTTTTGTCAAAGTTGCTTAGGAAAAGGTACCGAAAATCTACAAAATCTGAATCTGAAGATGAAAGTGAAGAGCCGATTGCAAGAAAAACCAAAAAATCACGAAGACGTACTAAAAAATCATTGAAATATGCAAAATTATCCGAAGAAGATGACATAAGACCATTGGAAAGATCGAAAACTGTTCTAAAAAGACAAAATGGACCGAAGAAGATGAAACCTAAAGAGCCTCATCCGGTCCTTAAAAAACCCCAAAAATCTGAGAAGAGAAAAAAAAACCAAAACACAAAAAAACCATCTTAAATTTGATTTAGAAAAAGAAATATCTGATTTGTAATAATTTTTATTTAAAATCTTTAAAATTACTAGCGTTTTTACCTTTTCACTCGTCTACATTTGCCATGTATCAAATGTTCATTCATCTAGTTGTCCCGGTAAACTTTGTTTTGTCCAAAATAGATTTTTAAATTGAAACAATTTCGAATACAGAATACAGTTTAGAACAGTGATTATATTCAATTTAAGACTGCACAACACACTAATTTTTTTAGTTTTCTACTCTGAATAAAGAGTGATGATGGGTACCCCGCTCGGGAACACGCCACATATAGAAGGCCGTGTGAAAGCATGACATTGCCAGGCTTATGCAGCACACTTCCAGCGACTGTCCTTTGACTTTTTGAATTGGGAATTCAATACACTTGAGCTGGAAATGCACCTCGGCTGAGGTCAAGCTAATTTCTGGAATCAGACATTCTTTTTTCTTGAACGGCCCTTTCAAAATCCTTACCACCATCATACTGTTGATTAGCTTTGTCATGATCAGGTGGGGTTCCATTGCACAGTTTTGGGGCAGTAAGGTTTCGGATAAAACAACTGAAAGTATTCACCGTATTTTGATTATTTGTTGTTTCTTAGCAGATCTTTCTTCAGCGGTTCTTTTCTGTTGCAAGAACACTTTACTCGTTTTGTCACTTATACAATAACCTGAGACATAAGTCAATCATGAAGATAAGTCGCCCGCCAAAAGTATCATCACGCTTACCAACTGACAATTACTGTTGGGCAAAAGCGTTCAATGTTCGATCGAGAGCTTCTAAATGATCGTTTGTGCGCTATCCTGCACTCATTAAACTTCCAACAGTGTTAAATCAGTTCCGGTAGATGCGAGAGCTAAGCCAACGTACAATTTAATCACAGTTCACAATGTGGCGCAGTAGGCGGTCAATCCGTTTAATAGCTTAAAACATAATATTCCGGATTTGTTTTTTTTTTCCACTTGTTATAGAAATTTCAATTGCATTTTTATTATTCGTTTGCTTTCTTTTTTTGGGATACTTCGAACTTAAATTATTAATTTATACAAGCTGATGCGCAATATTTGTTTTCTAACTCGGAAACAAGATAAGGCATTCTCAGAATGCAATACAAAAACGAAATGTCGCAGCATTTTGAACTAAAGAGGAGCGTGCTATTGAAAGTAGGACTGCAAACCGGGTTTTAAACGAACCCGTTCGAACCCGGAATTGCGAATCTCATTTTAATGTTGACCGAACCTTGCGCCGAAACTCTTTAGATATAAAAACAGTACCTGAACCTGTTGATGACTTAAAATTTTGGTTCGTTTCATGAAAAATTATAGACCTGACTATAATATCATTTACTTTACAGCCCCTAAGGACCAAGACGAGGCTCTCTCAATCTTTTAAAATAACCTTTAAAATCCCCCACCAAAAATAGCCCCTGTTTTTAAAGAACATCGACTCTAAAGGTTTTTAAATGATTCTTAAAATAAGACTTTGGCATTACAATGGCTATGTTTCATATGTAGACATCGAAATGCCATTTTTCTTAACATTAAATTAAATTTTGAATAACTTCGACCCGATTTCCATACAATTTGAGACGTTTTTAGGCCGATTTTTATATAGATATGTATAGAGAAAGGACTGAACCAAGGCTCTAAGCATGCAATTTAAATATCCGAACCATTAGTAACTTTTAGGTTCAAAAAATCTTTTGAGTTTACAGCCCTGATTGAAAGGGAATTTGAATAGAAATGACTGATTTATCTACTCCCAAAATCTTCTCAAAGGCTCGGCAAAGAAAACATACTACTTGGTTCGCTGGTTTTCAAGTTTTGAACATACACAAACGATACATAACTGGGCCTGACTTAACACAGTTTGTGTGAAAATCAAGAAAGAAAGTCGGTCAAGCCCGACTATAACATACTCTGTACCAAGAAAATTTGTCTTTTGATCATAACTCGAAAACCGTTCATCCGATCTTCTTCATTTCTTTGGCGGATCGATAAGTTATCCTAATAACTAAATATGTCCAGAAGGAACGAACCATCTATCTTTAAAACTGTGGGAGATATGACGTTCTTTCTAAATTGCGGGGGCGGGAAGGGGCGTGGCCAAAATTGAAAATAAACTTGATCTGCCTGCAGACATAAGAAGCATATGTCCCATTCATGTCAAACCTCTTTCTCTTACCATCTCTGAGATCTGTGCGTTCATACGGACAGACAGACGGACATGACTCGGCTGTTGATGCTGATCAAGAATATATATACTTTAAAGGGTCGGAGATGCTTTCTTCTGGATGTTACATACTTTTGCACAAACTTATAATACTCTATGTACCTACGGTACAGAGTATACAAATTCTATTAACATTATCTTACAATTGTTTTCCTTTTAAGAATCCAATACAGAACTTATGAGTGCTATGTTTCAATACTTCAATGTTTCAATGACTTTTTCACTCACCTTCGATACACCGTTGAAAAATAATGATAGTTTTAGCTGACTCAATGTTGATTTGTATAATTTGTATAATTATCAAAACTTTTTCCTTAGTTCTTCCTTAAGTTATTGTAGAAAGTATTCAAGTTGAACTAAAATGGTTGCTTCCCTATCAATCAATACTCGAAACCCGAAATGTCAACCTATAAGCTCTTAGGAACACTATTAATACATCCGTCAGTATCTATTTCCACATGCCTACGCGTACGCACGTACTTATGCCAAAAAATATTCCACTTTAACAATTTATTCAAATGTTTATGTGACTTTAATAACGTGACAGCGCATTTGGTAAACAAAAACATTGAAATCGTATTATAAATACATATCAATTTATATATACCTATATATTTATATGCAGTAGTTATGGCCGGCAGGCAATCGCAAAATCCATGCGATTGACACAGATACAGAGAGGGGCGCCCCAAACATGGACACAAACAGGCGAAACCATAACCAAAGCAACTTTGAAATGGTGACGCAATTTACAAAAAGGCAGTTGCACAAAACATTAGTTTTTCCACAAATTCTACAAATATGTATAAATAGTAGTAAGCCAGCTTGTTTCGTGTGTCCGTCATTGTCGCATCGAATTGCATGTGGCAAGGTGTAATTTACCCTTCAATCAATGCGCAGCAAATCAGTTGGCAATGCTATGCCTGAGGTCCCTCTTCCTCTTGCCGTGTCTGTTTGTATCAGTTGGCAGCACATTTGGGTTAACAATTGGTTAACTGTATAAACTGGCCATATCGGTGCTGGTGTCTGTGCATGTGTGTGTGTGCTGAATGACTAACTTGGCGCAAGGTGGTTTTTTTTAATGCTCGAGTAAAGCAGATAGTAGATAGCTTAGGCAAAATATATTCAATTTAACGGAATTCTACCAGCAAATATCGCACGTACATTCCAGTTTTTGTATAAAGATGTGAATCCATGTTATGCTGTTAGTCTGCTCAACAGGCTGTATAATTTTTTGCATACTTGCCTCCCCAATTTACCGTGTTTATTGATGAAATCCACACGCAGATGCATAAATCAAAAGACAATTTAAAAAAATTGTACTATTCAATTTTTGGGCAAACTTTTGGCAACTATCCTCATGGTTAAGCCAAGTAGCCATTAAACTTGTGGAACGTGCTGGAACAGCTATAACAATTTTGCAAGCTTTAGGCGAAATTTGGCATCAAAGCGTGCCTGAGCAGAGAAACAGAGATAGAGAGGTAGAGACTCTGAGCGTGCCAGGATATCATGTGGGTTGAACACGTCTTCAGCTGCTTTCAAGTGGTGGAAGGAGTGTTTATTGTTATTTGAAAATTGCAATCCATCATAAAAAGTTGGCAAATAAATCGAGAACAAAGAGAAACAAGCAGTTAAATTTTGTACCTGTCATTGAAGAGAGCAGACAGTGTAGAACAAATTTTGTACCATATTTTTTGCAAACTCTGCCCCTAACTTTTGTTAGACGCCTACTTTATATGTTCGGATCAGCATTTTCAGAAGGATGTCTGATGCCGGCTCGGTTAGCGGTTCGGATTAACAGCTGTAATTGTTGGTTCGGTTCCGTTTGGGTTCGGTTAGCAACGCTGATTCAAAAGAAATCCAATTAATCGATTAATAGATATAATTGTTAGAAAGTTCAAAGGCCCAAGCCGATTCAACAAACTTTTTTCGCTTAACTCCTGAGTGAGCGTCCAAATTTCGTACAGAGTTCCACATTTGTGCCAGAGCTGTAATCCAATATTTCAGATAATTAAAAACAATTCCTGTTTATAATTGTCTAGTAATCATAATTGTAGCTTGGATTTAAGAATATTAGTGATTATTTAGCAATTGTTACAAAATGTAATTACATTTACAATTACTTAAACAATTTTAAATGTAGAGGGAGATAAATTAATCAACAAAACACAATTCATTTTGATGTTTCCAAGCTAGACTGTTGAAAAATCATAGTTTTTATTCACAATTACATGAATAATTCAACATTTCTAACACGATAACCTAATAATCCCCATTTACATGGACAATTATTCAAGTAATTGTTAAAGTAATTACACTTTAATAGTAATCATTAAATAATCGATATTCCAGGTAACAATTACAGTTAAGATTACTACAAAATCAGGATTTGTTTTTTCAATATCTGAACAATCGAGTTTTTGGTAATTAAAAGTAATTAAATAAAGGAAGTAATGTGGTTTGTACATCAATATCTTTTGAAAGTGATATTAAAGACTTATTGAAATAATACAAATTTTTTCCATTGTGTGGTCTAGCTTTTGCTTTTGGAAAGCATTCAATGGTTCTTGAAAATCTAAGAACAATTGCCATTATGGGCGCCCGTTTCATACCTTTATCTAAAATTTCGAATTGATTCGAACTGTTTAAGTTGTTTGTTTCTTTCTTCTTTCTTTATTTACACTTGTTTCGGTTGAAGGTTCAGTTCACTGTGAAAAAATATGTCAGAATTCCGGGCTCAAGCCGGTTCTGCCCTGGCATATTCATAAGAAATAGCTTCAGTACTTATGAATCAAATTAGTGGCTAAAAAGCGAATGTATTGAAAAATGAGCATGCAAGGAAAGCCATGATTTCAGTACCAACTGTTCCAAATCTATGATAATTTTAATACTAATTCGTTCTATCACTGCAGTGGTCCAATGAACACATTCAGCGTTCATATCGACTACTATGACTTATCGGCCACATATTGAAATCCAATTTTAATGAATCACAAAACATACAAGTATTTATGATTCAAACGAAATCACTCAGTGAATTCTTAGTACTAAGAACAACTTTTTATGGAAGATTCTGATTCCAGAGAGGGTTTCTGACTCTTTTTTTAGAACTTTAAGTCTTGGTACCTTGAAGAGTACATTTTTTTGAAAGTTATTTTGGGACTTTGGACTCAAGAACACATACTTTCGTTAGTTTTAAATGTTAGCTACTTTTGATTTAGCTAATTCTGGAAATTTGTTTTGCCAAATCTAGCAACTTTTGAATCTCATATTCTGACAGCACTGTGAGGAACAGGTACAAGTTTAATATACATGTGAAGGAATTGTAATTCTGAGATGTGGAAGATAGAAAAATAATATGTGGTATCAAATTGTATTTTCTATATTCTCCTGACATATTTCTCCATTGACTTTTTTCGAATAAAATGAAGCCAATCATAACACAAACGAGTGCGTAAATTAAAGTTGGCCCGGACCCTACTTCGAAATAACCGTTAATCAGGGCAATTTGAGTTTAATAACCTCATGCGGCTCAGAGAAGTATGCAACGTTTTTTTAACTCTGCCATTTATTATCCGATCTTGATGAAAATTTGTGAGATTGTAGATATTGGTCACATAGACTACACTGCGCTTTTTTATTAATGCGTGGGTGGGAGGGGGCGTGGCCAAAATTTAAAACCAACTTGAGATGAGTGCAGACAATACTAGATTTAAAGTTTGGTGGCTCGGGCTCTTCTAGTCTCTAATATCTAGGTGTTTAAACAGACAGACGGACATGGCTACATCGACTCGACTATTGATCAAGAATATATATATTTTATAAGGTCGGAGATGCTTCCTTCCGCCTGTTACATACATTTACTCTTCGAGTAACGGGTATACAAATTTATATTTTAATACTTTTTGAGCTCACTTTTGTTTATAATTCAGGAAAACTTTTGGCTGCCACTGACTCTACTTAAAAAAAAAACAATGGTTATTTTTGATTTGAAAAGAAGTGGAACTTCCTCAAAGTGAGTTTGTGTACAAAGTCTTTCAAAAAGGAATCTAGCTTTTGTACGATGCAAATGCAGTTTCGTCAGCAGTCGGTACTTTATTTGCATGCGCATAGCTGAGTTTATTTATAGCTGGGCTGGGCTGCAACCTTGACGCTGTTCAACAATAAAGCAGAAACCGTTGTTGGCACTTCGAGTGGCCCTCAATCTGGATGGGATTGTCTTAACTCCGACTTGTGAAATTTCACACAATTTTTATGGTGCGTCTCTCTTGAAGCTGCAGCCCCTGAGAAGCGGCACATTGCGGATCATATACTTTAAATTATTTTTATTTATTCGCAAATTTCAGTAAAATTATTATTATAATTTTTTTCAGTCGCAATTGTCATGTGATTTTCACTAAGTTCAATTTTTATCACTTAAATTGTGTTTTTTTGTTTTGTACTGTTTGCTTTTTCGTCATTGTCATGCATTATTGTTGCTGGCTTTTCTCACTGTTTCGTTAGCGCTGTTCTACTTTCTACGCTTCGCAGCTGCGTGGGTAGCTGGAACAGTTTGGCAATCCAGCTGAGATATTTAATTTCGTAACAATTGCATTGGGAGCGTAATTGCCGTAAATAAGCCAAATTGCAATGACTAAAATAATAATCAACAGAGCACGAGCCATTGGCCCGGCAGCGTTGAGAGCATAAATTGCGCTAATAAAGCGCACAATTAAAGTCGCTGAAGTCGTCTAGCAAATTGGCAACACTTTCCAATTGAAACGAGTTGCCGTCGTCGTCTTCGTGGAAGCTCAATTTTGCAAACAGCATGAAGAAGAAATTGAATTTGGGTTAGATGCGCGAGCGAGTTTTTGTGTCTCATCTGCCCCAGCGTATTTTTGTCAAATATGTTTGCGCTGCCTGCCTAGGAATGCGGAAATATTGTTTACTTTTTCGTTTTCTTTTTAAATGTTCACGTGCACTTTTCTCTTTTTTTTCGTTTTAGCTGCAAATTCTGCTTGTTTGTTTGCTTGGCCATGTTTTTTTTTTTTGCATGCTATTCGTTTTTGCTTTCAACATGCGTTAACTGAATGTGTTGCCATGGGGCATACAAATTTGTCTACACATTTTCTTTGGTGCATGACATTAAAGTTTTAAATTTAACAGCAAGAGCTAAATGTCGCCGCTTCTTGTTGTCGTTTTATTTTGTTTTTATGTGCGCACAATTGAACTTTGGCAAGTGCGTTGAATTGCGCCGAATGGAGGTGCCCTACTTTCCAGGCTTGATATGTAAAACTGTAGGAGGGAGGGAGACGTCTCTGGAAAGGAGTAAAAGAGATTTCAATCTGCAGTGGGATAGCTGAAAGTTTGTCATAAACTGCAGATCGAATATTGATTTTGCTATATTTTTGAAGGATAAAATCCCATATGTCCATTTCCTTCAGCTTCACGCTGACATGGCATATATTTTGAGGTGTTGTTGTTAAGCATTTGACGGTGATTTGGTATCGAGTAGTATAGAATTCTGCCTATCAAGTACTGAGTGCAGAGTGCCAAGTATCGAGTACTTAGTAACGAATATTAAGTATGGTGTCGAGTTCTGAGTATCGAGTACTGACTATCGAATAGATGATTAAGTATCGATTACTAAGTATCGAGTACTGAGTATCAAGTTCTTGGTATCGAAGACTGAGTATGATGTTATTATTAGTTTTAAGTACTTCAAGTTCTTGGTATCGAAGACTGAGTATGATGTTATTATTAGTTTTAAGTACTTAGTATCGAGTACTAACTTTTGAGTACTGAGTATCGCGAACCGAGTACTAAACATTGAATTATAAGTATCAAGTGCAATGTATCTTATTTATTTATCGAATAATGAGTATAAAGTAGTTAGTTGTACTGTACTGTACTTAGCATAGACCACTGGAATTCGAGTACTGAATATTGAAAGTCAAGTACTTAACATCGAGTTATAAGTATCGAATGATGAGTATTTTAACCTAGCATTCCTATAATTATATCCGAGTCTTTTAAGCATTGCGGGTTTAAACATTGATTGAAAATGTTTTATTAGAAGATCATTCAAATTGATTTTTGATTATTTTAATGTAAAGTTTAATTTCAAATTTATTTTTATTTGACTCTGAATTTTCTATGAACATGCATAAGACATTTTAGAGAGGAAAACCTAAACTTTTCTTCAGATTTGAAGACTTTTTTTACTAAATATGTTCAAAAAGGTCCAAACTTTCTATCTATAAAACTGTCTTAGATATGATGTTTTTTCCTAATTGCAGGGGCGGTAGGGGGCGTGGCAACAATTGAAAATTAACTTGAAAATGTCTTTTATACTCTATCTAACGAAGTTCAAGGTTTTTGTGCCTGGTATTCAACTCTCTCTCTCTGTTTTTAAAAGACTCGTAGAAAACCCTTTCGTAACTACAGCAATTTTCAATTAGTTTTGCTCTCGTTTTTTAATGTTTTGTTGTTTCGCTTTTTTTTGTTTAGATAAGCAATTAGCAAAGCGGAGAAGAAAACAAAAGTAGAAAAAGAAAGGCGGCCATTGGTGCAGTGCTTAATTAGCTGACGAATGATGTGTTGTGACCAAAGTTTGGCGACAACTTTACCGCACCTCAAAACGGAATATGCTGAATTATTAAACAATAACCAAACAAAAAGCGAATAAAAACGCAGCCACAACAATTAAAAATGCCAACGGAGCAGCAGAGCAAAAGTCAAACAAAAGAAGTCGAAAAAAACAGTAAAACAATGTTTTAATATGGCAGCTATGTACACCACACAAACTCAGGCTCTTGCACACTTGGCATATGGAGAGCGAGTGGCTATGTACTTATGGACATTAATTGCTATGTATGTAACAAGCACAGAGTTAACCAGGGGACCCGCATGGAAATTTATGTAGGCGAGAGGGGGAACCGAGTCAAGACCGTGCATAATCAATCCAAAAGAGAGAATGAATGACACAAGTGAGTGAAACAGAATGCTAGGGCGAGCGACCAATAATTACAGGCTTCTGTGTCAAACTAAATGCGGACTCCCAAAATGAGCGGAGCAGACAAGCCGGTCGGTCAAATAGCTACCAACAAATTACTGTGTTGTAACAATTAAAAATTAAATAATAGCTTTGTTAGTTGTTGTTTAATTAACTAGTTAAACACACACACACACACAACAGCAAACGAAGAATGGAAGAAAGAGAGTGAGGGCGCAGGTTGTCAATTTGCTGGGGTCATTTTGCCATGGAAATGTTACAGGCATAATTATAAGAAACTGAGTAAGTGCAGCAGCCTTTCAGCAGGGGACCACATCCATCAACGGACAAATGAATGCACAATAATGTATGGAAGAAGAAGAAGGAGCGGTGTGCAGGACAAATGCGGGTGAGTGGTTGAAAGGTCGCTGAACCCAAATAAATGTCACCTTATAGGAGAGAGTTCGGCGATGTGAGCAGAGAAGTTGCTACTGGCAGCTGAGAAAATTTTTATTTTGCTTTGATTTTTGATCTTTCAGAGTCGAATAATATTTAGAAATTGAATGCAGGCAAGCAAACCGCTTAACAAATGAGGTCTGGTTCGGTTCAGTGGTTCAGACAGTTTTCATTACATGGTTTTTCAACTGAACCGCCATATCGGTTTGCTGGATTTTTAGGCCAGCAAACTCTTCAGGAGTCGAGTTTGGAGAGGCCAACCGTTCCAAAGACCAAAAGCAAGTCCAAGTGCAAAGTGCAAAGGCAACCACAAAGAATCCACAAAGAAAATGGGAATTCACAGAAAACATTTAAATTGCTTTCAAATCCTTATGTTTGCAAATATATGAAGTCGGATGTTCAAGGCTCTGTCCTTGAGAATTTCACTGCGAAAACAGTGCATTTGGTTTGGTTTGGTTTGTATTCATAAAAGTGAGCGGTCCCCTTAAATTTTACCGAAGGTCGGATGAAACTGTTCTTCGGAAAATAATTGTAACTTCCACGTTTTTCAAGATGTATTGTCTGAAGGGAAAGGCTTCAAGTCTTAAAACTAGTCAGTGAACTGAGCCACGTAGAACTTATCGTCTAAAATAGCGATATTTGGCAATATTATATTGAGATCCGATAAGAGTGAATGGGATATACACATTCCAGTGACTAGATGTGCTTAGAGGAATGGGTATCATTCCACATATCATGCCCTGTATGTATGTAAGTATGGTGATTCAATAGAAGACAGGCTCATACAAAGTTCTTGCTGCAATTTCATTATGCGTGAGTTACAAACGCCCAGCAATCGCTTTGCGCTAAACAACTAAAAAAAACTCCTGAAGCGAAACTTGGATCAATTGAAACTATTTAGAGATAGGTTGAAGAAAAATGTACAGGTAGCCGATGTAAATCAGTACAATTTACGAGCTAGGACTGTCGATTATAAGGTGAATCGAGAGATCATCAGAAGGAACTTTGTACCAAGTTATTTTACCAAAGGCCTACACGCAATACTATGTCCCTCTTTCCCCTAAGCGAGAGTACAAAGTAGAAGTTGTAGATTGAATGGTTCAAACAAAAAATCAACCCGTAAACGAATCACTATCTTCGACATTAAGCCGAACCACAAACTGAACCGGCGTCGTTTTGAAACTGCTGAACCACAAACCACTTTTCAAAATGGTTCGGTTCGGTTCAATTCACAGCAAACGAGAACAATTAAAGAAGAACATGTTCTCTTTGTTAGTTTAGTGAACCATTCATTTTGGTTGACCCACTTATAAACAATCCAACACTATTCAGTCTTGAGTACCTCAAACAAAATTGAAGTATCTTTAATTATATTAGGAATTCATGCAAGTATTTACATTCGTCTTGAATCTTACGATTGCTTTGTGCTTGAAATCAGTGTTAACATTTTTATATTTCAAATGCAGATAATTTGTTTTATTCAATACAAATCAAGAAAGAAAGTCGGTCAAGCGCGACTATAACATACTCTGTACCAAGAAATTTTGTCTTTTGATCATAACTCGAAAACCGTTCATCCGATCTTCTTCATTCCTTTGGCGGATCGATAAGTTATCCTAATAACTAAATATGTCCAGAAGGAATGAACCATCTATCTTCAAAACTGTGGGAGATATGACGTTTTTTCTAAATTGCGGGGGCGTGGCCAAAATTGAAAATAAACTTGATCGACCTGCAGACATAAGAAGCATATGTCCCATACACGTCAAACCTCTATCTCTTACCATCTCTGAGATCTGTGCGTTCATACGGACAGACAGACGGACAGACGGACATGGCTATATCGACTCGGCTGTTGATGCTGATCAAGAATATATATACTTTATGGGGTCGGAGATGCTTCCTTCTGCCTGTTACATTTTTTACTTTTTTACTTTTACTTTTGCACAAACTTATAATACTCTGTGTACCTACGGTACGGTACAATCATTCTTTTACAGATTACATATATTAGAGCTGCATTAGCCCATAAAACTTAGTTTGTCATGTTCAAAACCCAAGAAAAAACACAAATTAACTACTTATTAGGTTAAAAAATTCATCTTCCTAAACAAGCAGCGCCATAGACTGGCGTTGAAGTCCTCTTTTGTCATCCTGCCATTTGGCGATTGTCGACGACGTCTAATTATTTAAAATTCTAAGTTTTTCATGAAATTCTGTTTGTAAATTGAAAAGTATTAAATTAAAAGTTATTCAGGAAGTTTTATTTGTAAATTACTTAAAAAAGTACAATTCATTCGATAAATATCTAGTTAAAATTCTTGGTTATTTAAACAAAAATATCGACAAACATAAAACTTAAGCAAGAAAGAAATTCGGTCAAGCCCGACTATAACATACTCTGTACCAACGAAATAATACGCTCGGCGATCAGTCTTTTGATCATAACTCGACAACCGCTTATCCGATCTTCACCATTCCTTTGGCGGATCGATAAGTTGTCCTGATTACTAAATATGTCCAGAAGAAATAAACCATCTGTCTTTAAAACTGTGGGAGAGATGACGTTTTTTCTAAATTGCGGAGGCGGGAGGGGGCGTGGCGAAAATTGAAAATAGACTTGATCTGCCTGCAGACATTAGAAGCCATGTTTCATGTCATGTTTCTTGTGGATATTTTTGATTAAATAACAAATACTTTAACTAAAAATTCATTTATTGAATTATTTACAAATAAAATTTCATACAAAACTTTTGATTTCAAATAATTATCTAAATGATTCGTCATTGAAATTTTACCCACAAAAAGCTTAAAGCACGCTTGCTTGTATCTTTGAGTTTCACTTCAATCTCGGTTCTCCCAGCCAACTAAATAAAACCGAATCGTCTTTAAACGCTTTAAAGTGGACCCAACTTCCGGCTGCTGCCATCCAATCAATTTTTATGGAAAAATTTCAATTTATCAAGCCGCATTTGGCCAGTGATAAAACACATACGAACGATATGGCTCTAAAGATACGCACCATTTATCTAGTTGATCTCATTTAAAACGGGTCTCGGTAGAATGTGGAAATCGGAGCATCGCTGGCCTGCGGCTGTCCGAAAATTGTTTAATCCAAATGAAAGCGTAGAGACGCTCAAGTGATACTTTATTTTCACAAAAACTTAATTTTTGCACTTATGCAAATTTCTTTTGATATTATTAACAAAATTTCACTTTTTTTTTTTAAAGATATTTCGTAATCTTTATTTGGTAAATACAAATTTTTGTTTGATGTCGCGCACACAAACACACACACAGAGAGAGAGAGAGGGAGAGCCAGAGCGGGAGATAGCGGTAGAGATAGTGAGAGGAAGAAGTTATTATATATTTTATATATATGTAGAACACACGATCGAAGCGCGTCTTCAAGTCGAAGGTTGTTTGTATGATTCAGCGCGGTGGCAAGATGACGCAAAAGTGGCTCTCAACGCTCCAAACTTGTTAGGGGCACACTTTATTTACAGTTACACACGTGCGGCTAAACGAAATTCATGTATCTTTCAGATACTTTTCATACTAAATGTACAAAAAAAACAGCAACAAAGCGTTACGCGTTGTACGCGACTCTACAATTGTTTGACAACTAAAGAAACGAGAAGCGAGCGAAAACAGCTGCCAGCTGGATTGAGCTGAATAAGCCAAACAGAGAGAGACAGAGAGAAAGAGAAGACCCGAGAGAGAGTCAGCTGAGTGAGTTGCGAGTGAAACTCAGGGCTAGCAGCTAGCCCTGACAGAGCTAAGCCGTATGACTCACTCATTTTACTCATTTCTTTCAACCAAGAAAAACCATTTGTGGCCTCAAACTTACTAGAAAAATCATTAAAAATCATAAAATTTCAAGAATTTTGCATATTTTGCTTACTTAGTTTACACTTGAGTGTGTTTTTTAGTCAGCATTCAGCTGGATGAAGAGCGAACCATGGCTAGAATGGCTAAGCAGAAGAGAGTCAAAGCCACTTAAGAGCATTTTATCAACAACAATGAAATTTGTTTACGCACTTCTCTGCCCCTCCCCACTTGAAACATTTATTTGTAGGTAAACACACTTTCCACTTGAAATTCTTGTGCTTAGAAGGTAATCAATTACAGATAATTACAATAACTTCACACCCATTTTAGAAAGAAAATAAAGAAATCAAAAGAATGCAACCGTGTAAAGTGTGGCAAAGGGTAATGCACTGACTGGCCAAGACACACAACAGGCCACATGAGTAACTCATTAGTTTTTATTGTGGCTGCTGCTGCTGCTGCTGCACTTCCAACTGAAGTCAAATAAACAAGTGCAACTGCAGCAAAAGCCAAAGCAAGCGACGACAACGCACAAGTGACCCACTGGCCACTTGGACGGCCTTTCTTATCTCGCTGCTTAATTACACGGAAAGAGGCGCACAGAACGAGGTGGGGCCAGTGGGAACAACTTAGAGACACAAAACTTAGTGCGAGTGGGACACATGAAGGGCACCCAATACAAACACAAAACACTGCGTTGCCATGGTGGCGCACTACCAACTGGAAAAGGTTTAATCAATGGCTTCGGCAGGGGAAAGAGTCGGTCTCACATTTCGGCTTAAAAATTTCCATTACATTTAAGGATCCGTTTGTTTCATTGACGTAGAATGTTACTTTTAACCCCTGAATCTAAAGTAAAACGACTACCGGTAAATATTATTCAGGGCAATTGGACAGATTTGAGATTGATTTAAGGAAAGCCTAAGTTAAAGTCGGCACTGACCGACTTCGATGTACCCGCTACTTAGGTGATAAGTGTTTAATAGCTTTCCCTTATGTTAATTAACAGAGCATTAACCTTAATGTTAACATATTAACATTATGTAAGCAGACAGCGTATGCTGCTCCGAGAAGTATGCAACATTTCTAAAATTGTTTTAATTCTGCCATTTATTATCCGATCTAAATGTATCCTTTATAGAGTATAGATATATGGGCATTTTCACAGAACAGTAAGCCTTGACCAAAAAATAAAAGTTCATAGGAAAACAATTAAATTAACCCTTCAGTTCGGCTCAGACCTGAATCATTGCTGAATCAGCCCTGAAATGGAAGGCATGTCCTACTACGTCATGACCTCTGCTGATTTTAGGCATGATTTCAGGGCTGAACTCATGGGTGAGTTTCATGGTAAGTACTAAAACATGCCTGAATTCAGGCATGAAATTCAGCTATTCATACCTTTCAGGGTTGAATCAGCCCTGAAAAATTCAGTATTAAAACGTAGAACTGCAGAGAAGCTAGTATAAGCCAATCTTACATTAATTTCAGAGCTGCAAACCGGTTTTGAACCGAACCGGTTCGAACCCGGAATTCCGACTTTCAGATTACTGTGAACCGAACCTCTTAAGGTATTAAAACTGAACCTGAACCCGTTCCGAACCTAAAACTTAGGTTCGGTTCAACAACAATTATAGATTTTAACTATTTCCCAGTAACTTCTTCTGTTATTCTGATAGAATTATCCACATTACTGTGGAAACACTTTTCGTATGTGGACAACGAAATTGCATTTTACTTTAAGGGCTGTATCCAGAACTTCGAAGTTTCATCACAATACTTTATATAAGTAGAAACACATTGTCATTGCTTTGATGGTCATGAGCTGTATGAAAGTGTTTCTATTTATATAAAGTATTGTGAAATCCCATCCCAACCCAAAATCGTTTATGTCGGTTTTAGGTCGATTACTATATAAACATGTATAAAGCTTGGCTGAACCAAGGTTCGAACCAAAACCTTGGCCCAAAAACCTTGAACCTTCAATTTCTAAACCTGAACCATTAGAAAATTTTGGTTCGAACCCGCGAGCCGGAGATTCACGAAATTTTTTGGGTTTGCAGACCTGATTAATTTATAACCCCTTTCGAGATTTTCGAGTGCAAAGTTGAACTATCACTTTTTATATCCTTGCAGAGGGTATTTTGAAATTGTCCAGACGTGTGTAACGCATAGAAGAAAGCATTTCCGACCACATAAAGTATATATATTCTTGATCAGCAAGACGAGCTGAGTGGATATAGCTGTCTGTTTCTATGCTATTTCCTCCGTCAGTTTGAAAGCCATCTTCACGAAACTTTGAACGAAGTCTTGTAGTAAAAATACGCGGCACATTTATCGGGACCCGATCGGATGCCTTTAGCATATAGCTGTCATAGGAACAATCGGTCGAAAAACTAGTTTTAGTGAGAAAAAATATTTGCTTTCAAATCAAACGCCTCTATACTTTGTATTTCTTAGTTTTCGATGCTTTCACATGATTCCACTAAGTTTGGTCGAATTCGAACATCTATATAGTATAGCTGTGAGAAAAACTTTACTGTTTTCAGAGGAAATGTCCTTCAAATTAGTTAGAAAAAAGTGCTGCAAGGGTATACAAACTTCTACAGAGCCGAACTTAACTTTCCTCTCTTTTTTCTCGCTATACCCTTTCAAAGTGTATTATAATTTTGTATTCATTTCCGACCCAATTAACTATATATATTCTTGATCAGGGTGACGAGCTGTCAATTGAGAATTGTCCGTCCGTCAGTCTGTTCGTCTGTCTTTCTGTCAGTCTATCTGTCCGTCTACTAATACGTCGGAACCGACCGGATCGGATGACTATATCTCATAGGAACAATCGATCGGAAAACTAGTTTTGGTATGAAAAACTTGTTTCTTTTCAATGGAAACGTCTACACGCTTTGTATTCATAAGTTTTCTATGCTTTTTTATAATTTCCCAAGTTTGATGGAAATCGGCCAACTATATGGTATAGCTGCCATACAAAAGATAGGTCTGAAAAACAGTCTTTGTTAGAAAATCTTTTTTAATGCAAGCATCGCGAAATTTTAACATATTTTTGGCCAAATCAGATGACTTTATCATATAGCTCTCATACGAACGATCGGTCGAGACGATGGGTCGATGGGTCGTTGCGGGAAAAAAATTATTTTTGAAAATATTTAAGGTGTGAGGGTATAAAAACTTAGGCACAGGCGAAGTTAGCTTAGCTCTCCCGTTTATATCCTTTTCTGTAAGGTCAATAGCCAAAGCGTTTTCCGGGTACTAAATATTATTCAATTGCTCAAAAACGATGTTTTGACAAATTAAGAACGATAAGAAGAAATTTTCCATAGTGATACTTTTGAGATAATATGGCAAATATGGCTAGCACTTTCTCAATTATCCAGTTACCGACATATTGAGCTACTCAAAATGTTTGGAAATGTTTTTTGCCGGAAAATTTTCAAATCGATTCTTTTTACGAAAAATGTTTGAAAACAAAATATTTTAAAATGTCTTTATAAACCTGAACATTTTCAACACAAAAAATTCCGTAAATCCATCTTAAACCGTTTTCAATATATTTACAAGTTTAAAAATTCTCGAAGGAAGGAATCGGTAAGGAGAGCACAGACAGAAAGAGACAGAAGAATGTACAGAGAAAGAGAGATCTTTAAAGCAGTGTTTCCCAGCCATAGCCCCTGGGGGCCGAATGCACTCGGCAACTCTCACCGAATGCTTGCCGAAGTAATGTATCAGACAGATAGCCTCTCTTCTTGGGGAACCCTGCTTTAAAGCCAATTGTTCTCTGCCTATTAAATTTTAATTATTATTACATATAATCGAACTAGATCCATCGACTTTCTGACATCGATTTGTGCTGGTGAACACAATCTTACATTAATCTCACAACAAGTGTATGTAAATAGTGGCCCTCGTATTCCAAAGACTTGCATGTATTTGTGTCTTTGTTATCTGATAAGGTGAGAGCTCGGTACACTAATAAAAGTTTTGTGTTGTTGTCAGATTGAACTATAAAAACCCTCACAACACTGGGGTTAACTTTAGTATGAAAACGCTGATTCCCACAGCCACACAAATTAAAGGTGGAAAATCTTGGAATTTTGTGTAATTTGAAATCAAATATTCAAAGCTTATTTGCAGATGTCCTACAAGGTTGAAGCTCTGCCCGACTCGTATGCCTATCTGGGTGAGGGTCCCCACTGGGATGTGTCCCGGCAAAGTCTGTACTATGTGGACTTGGAACGGGGCGTTCTGCATCGCTACGACTACAACCAGAACAAGGTGTACAAGGCCAAGATTGAGGGCGAAACTTTTGCCACATTTATATTGCCCATTGAGGGCAATCCTCAGGAATTTGCCGTTGGCTGTGGCTGTCGCTGTGCTATAGTCAACTGGGATGGCATTTCAGCGGTGGCCAAGGTTCAAAGAACACTTTTCGAAGTGCAGCCGGGATTGAAGGACAATCGTTTGAATGATGCCAAGACAGATCCGCGCGGACGTTTCTTTGGTGGCACCATGTGCTGTACGGGTAACATTTTTGCACAACGCAAGGGCGAACTGTACAGCTGGCAGGCCGGCGGTAAGATCAACTTGATCAAGAGCAATGTGGGCATCTCCAATGGTCTGGCCTGGGATGAGAAGGCCAAAAAGTTCTACTACATTGATACCAATGACTATGAGGTCAAGGCGTTTGACTATGAAGTGGAAACTGGTAAAGTTGGCAACCCAAAAGTAATTTTCAGCCTGCATAAAGAGCAATTGGCGCCCGATGGCATGACCGTTGATACCCAGGGCAACATCTATGTGGCCACTTTTAATGGTGCCACCGTTTACAAAGTGAATCCCAGGTGAATTGAAGTTACAATTTAAAATTTGATGATTTTCATTCAATTTTCTTTAAAGCACTGGCAAAGTTCTGCTGGAGATCAAAATCCCTACCAAACAAATAACCTCGGTGGCTTTTGGTGGTCCCAATTTGGACATTCTATATGTGACAACTTCGGCCAATAACGAACAACCGGCTCCAGCGGGCACCACCTACAAGGTGACCGGTCTCAATGTGAAGGGCTTGCCTGGCGTTAATCTTAAGATCTAGACAAATAGAATACAAATAATTTTCAAGTGGTTTTTTTTTTTGCAATTTTAAGTATCATCAGATAGCTGACTATACGATGTTCTGTTAAAGTTCCAAACAGCTGTGTATTATTAAAAAAAATCTATTCGCTAAAACCTCTCACGAAAATCATCTAACTACACAAAGAAAAGAATTTCCTTTATCCATTTGAACTGGATATGTCATAAACAATCTTGTAATCAAACAACGGAGCTGAAAATCATCCAAAGGATATAAAAACGAGTAAGCCAAGCTAACTTCGTCTGTGCCGAAGTATTTATACCCTTGCAAGTGCTCGCTTAAATATTTAAAAAAAATACGCTTTTTCCCATTTTTCGACCGATCGTTCGTATAGGAGCTATATGATATAGTCATCCGATTTGGACAAAAACTTGTAGAATTATGTAAAAGCACGAGAAACAAACAAATACAAAATTGCAGGATGCTACCATTAAAAACAAAAAAGTTTTTATAACTAAGACTGTTTTTCAGACCTATCTTTTGTATGGCAGGTATACCATATAGTTGTCTGATTTTAATAAAAATTGGTAGAATTGTAAAATAACATACAAAACCTACGATTACAAAGTTTGGAGACGTTTCCATTGAAAAGGAAAAAGTTTTTCATACTAAAACTAGTTTTCCAACCGATTGTTCCTATGGGAGCTATGAAATATAGTCATCCGATCCGGTCGATTCCGACATATTAGTAGTGTGCAGCAAAAAGAAGACTCTGTGCAAAATTTCAGCTCGATAGCTTTAAAACTGAGAGACTAGTTCTCGTAGAAACAGACAGACAGACGGACAGGCGGACGGACGGACAGACGGACGGACAAAGCTCAATCGACTCAGCTCGTCACCCTGATCAAGAATATATATAGTTTATGGGGTCGGAAATGAATATTTCTATGCGTTGCAAACTTCTGGGCAAAATTATAATACCCTTTGCAAGGGTATAAAAATTTTGCTTTGGATAAAATATTTTCAAATATTATTTTTTTCCCACAACGACCCACACTCAAAAAAGGAGCAGCCTGGAATTAAGGTTAAGCACTTCCCAAAAAGAAAAATTGCCTTTAATTCAACTTTCAAGGCATTTTTTTTAACTAAACGGCCAGATTTTGACCTAAAGCCGGGTATCCAGCACAGCGGAAACTAAAAATTCCTGCCAAACTTCATATAAAAACAAGAAAGAAAGTCGGTCAAGCCCGACTATAACATACTCTGTACCAAGAAAATTTGTCTTTTGATCATAACTCGAAAACCGTTCATCCGATCTTCTTCATTTCTTTGGCGGATCGATAAGTTATCCTAATAACTAAATATGTCCAGAAGGAACAAGCCATCTATCTTCAAAACTGTGGGAGATATGACGTTTTTTCTAAATTGCGGGGGCGGGAGGGGGCGTGGCCAAAATTGAAAATAAACTTGATCTGCCTGCAGACATAAGAAGCATATGTCCCATACATGTCAAACCTCTATCTCTTACCATCTCTGAGATCTGTGCGTTCATACGGACAGACGGACAGACGGACAGACGGACATGGCTATATCGACTCGGCTGTTGATGCTGATCAAGAATATATATACTTTATGGGGTCGGAGATGCTTCCTTCTGGATGTTACATACTTTTGCACAAACTTATAATACTCTATGTACCTACGGTACAGAGTATAAAAACTGTGCCAGGAATTTTTAGTTTGCTTTTTCGTTTGTTGTGTATCCAGCAATACGAACGAAATCCACACTTGTATAGGTATCGGCGTATCAATAGCGGCGTTTCGGAAGCGTGTGTGGAACGAGAAACAGCTGATATTCAGGCCAGGAATATATTGCTGACCATTATTTTGGAAGTGATTAGGCAAAAGATGGAGGCAAAAACTGTGCGCAAGACTAAAAAGAGAATTGAAATTTTTAACGTGAGGAGAAGATAAATAAAATCAAATAAAAGCAGTTTAGGCAAGACCATGTCTTTGGCGAATCACAGAGAAAAAGCATTTTGACAACATCGCTGTGAAAAGTGCTTGGGAAAGTGTTGCTGCACAAATAAATAAAGAATATTATGTTCAAAATTATTAAATTCATTAATGTTATAAATGCTTGCTAGCGACTGACTGTAACAACGCTTGAATATAGAGAACAGAGAGAGACACACAACGCTCCGCTTGACAGTTTGTTTCAATTGGGTTCCACACACTCAAAATAAATAGCAAATTCCTGGCAGTAATTTTCCGCAGTGCTGGATACAGGCCTTAAAAGACCAATTTTCTGCCAGTTTTTTTTTAGGAAATGGTCGCCTAAATTTGAGGTCACGTTTCCTAAACGTTTGAATAGAATGTTGAATCAGTGTGAGCTTAAGCTTTCAGCTGGAAATAAGCTGCGTGGCTCAGATGTTAGAACATTGCCTTTGTACGTGGAAGTTGTGAGTTCAAGTCCCACTGCAGGCATGTATTTTTTTTTCTTCTTTTTTTTTAAGAATAACTTTATTTCTAAACAATGCACTTGGGACCCCCGATTGTCTAAAGCACCTCGTTAGTTTGTGGCACAGTTTAAATCTGAAGTCAAATATTACTTAAAAAAAACCTTGTTACAAAATTCCCAACAAATGGAAAAAACCAAAAATATTCGCCTCCACTGGGACTCGAACCTACTACCTCCACGTTCAAGGCAGACATTTCAACACCTGAGCCACACGGATTATTGATAAATTAAAGCTGAAGCTGATATTTCTACATTACGAACATTAAGAAAAATTCACCTTATATTAAGGTTTCTATTTCCTCAACAATAAAATGATTGAAAATTTTGCCAGCTTAAATGACTGGGCTCTTTAGAGTAAGTTGACCCTACTTAACGCGTATTGACAATGGCGGACAACGTTAAGACGGCATGTCAATAGTGCTTACTAACCTAACCGGAGGACCCGGGATCGAGACTCAGTTAAGGTAAGGTAAATATTTAAATAAACGATTTAAAGAGTTTTTCAGAAAAAAGAATTTCAACACAAATAATCTTCTACCAACCACCACCACACAAGGTCATGGCAAGGTGAGGTGGGGGGTTATATAACTTACAAGTCCTTTGTGGGAGGGATACAAAATTTTTAAATTTATGAGGAATTTTTATACTCTGTACCGTAGGTACATAGAGTATTATTATACTCTGTACCGTAGGTACATAGAGTATTATAAGTTTGTGCAAAAGTATGTAACATCCAGAAGGAAGCATCTCCGACCCCATAAAGTATATATATTCTTGATCAGCATCAACAGCCGAGTCGATATAGCCATGTCCGTCTGTCCGTCTGTCCGTATGAACGCACAGATCTCAGAGATGGTAAGAGATAGAGGTTTGACGTGTATGGGACATATTCTTCTTATGTCTGCAGGCAGATCAAGTTTTTTCAATTTTGGCCACGCCCCCTCCCGCCCCCGCAATTTAGAAAAAACGTCATATCTCCCACAGTTTTGAAGATAGATGGCTGGTTCCTTCTGGACATATTTAGTTATTAGGATAACTTATCGATCCGCCAAAGGAATGAAGAAGATCGGATGAACGGTTTTCGAGTTATGATCAAAAGACAAATTTTCTTGGTACAGAGTATGTTATAGTCGGGCTTGACCGACTTTCTTTCTTGTTTTCCTTAAAATAAGGTAATTTTAGCCTTGGTATAAGGCAAAAAACTGCTTAAAAGTTAGGAATTTTGTTACTAAAAGTAAGGTCAAAAATTCCTCACTTTAATGCGGTTTTTTGCCTTATGCCAAGGCTTTAATTACCTAAAGAGTTAAGGTCATAAGCGACCTTAAAGTAAGGTTAAAATGTCTTTGGCTCCATTTTTAGGCCAAATTACCATAAATATAAGGTTATTTTCGGTGGTTTAAGGCAATTTATTTTTTTGGGTGCATTTTTCGACCGATCGTTCGTATGAGAGCTATTTAATATAGTCATCCGATTTGGCCAAAAATTTGTAAAATTATGTGAAAGCATGTGAAACAAACAAATACAAAATTGCAGTATTCTACCATTTTAAACAAACAAGTTTTTCTAACTAAGACTGTTTTTCAGACCTTTTTTTTGTATGGCAGCTATACCATATAATTGTCCGATTTTCATCAAACTTGTCAAAATAATAAATAAGCTAGGAAAACCTTAGAGTCCAAAGTTTGGAGACGTTGCCATGGAAAAGAAAAAAGTTTTTCATACTAAAACTAGTTTTCAAACTGATTGTTCCTATGGGATATAGTCGTTTGATCCGGTCGGTTCAGACATATTAGTAGGAAAATTTCAGCTGGATAACTTCAAAACTAAGAGACACAAATAAAAAACTGAAATCAGAATCAGCAGCAACCATAAGAAAACGAAAGAGAAACCCGGCTTATGCCGGGTAGGAGAGAGAGAGAAAAAGAGAAGAGCGACACATACAAAGTTTTTGTTGCAATTTCGTTTTGCATCAGTCCAATGCGCATGGCTTATGCCTTTGAAGCGTATACAGCCCTGTTTTAAATATTGAACTAAGTTTAACAAGCTGACAGGCAACCCTTGAATCTAAATAAGTGGCCAGCCTAGTCGATAAGTATTGCTCAATTCATCGTATTCTCAATCGATAAGTATTGTTCGATCGACTAGTATTTTCGATAACTACTCGCTTGGGCTTAGTCAAAAAAAGGATTCCGTGAAGGAAAAAGAACGTGGGTAGTAAATTTCAGCTGTTAGTTTTTAGATTTAATATTAAACCCTACGAAATTGTAATAGAATCTCACACTTCAGCATAGAAGAGCTGAAAGAGTTGTTTATTAACAATTGGGATCGAGCGAGAGCTACAACAGTGGTGTTGAATCATTGATGGTGTAATTTATTGGATCTTTCTTACAATTTATTAGTAAGTTTATTTTAAATCTGCTTTTTTTTCTAAGCAGGGTTCGAACCCGGAATTCCGACTTTATTTAACTGTGAACCTTGAATCGAAAAAAAGCTTAGCCCAAACCTCAAACTTCGGTTCGGTTCAACAATTATTTTAGACAACCTCTTTCTGTTATGCTAATGGTTTTGGATGACTGGGTCTTACAAATGCCAAGAAAGTTTAATGAAAAGATCAATCTTTTTGTTAGCATGCTGCTTTGAAATTCTCAAACAGTTATGTCAGTTGGTAGTCATTGATTGCTGATGAGAGAGGGTGGTTCCTCTTGAAAAAGCTGTCAACCTCATTTGTGGTCTCTGTTTAAAGTTTTGCGAAAGCTTAACATGTCCTTAGGCCGGCTACAACTGCAGGTTTACTTAGCCTAAAGGTCTTAAAAACCAGTCACATACGGAAAAAATCTATTAAAATGTTCAGAATAACCTTTAAAATCCCCACTCATATAAGCCTCTGTTTTAAGATCCTTGATCCCAAAGCTGATTAAATGATGCGCAAGATAAGAGCTTGACATTTCGTTGATAATCTTTATACTCTGTATAGCGTAGGTACACAGAGTATTATAAGTTTGTGCAAAAGTATGTAACATCGAGAAGGAATCATCTCCGACCCTATAAAGTATATATATTGTTGATCAGCATCAACAGCCGAGTCATGTCCGTCATGTCCGTCTGTCCGTCCGTCCGTCTGTCTGTCCGTATGAACGCACAGATCTCAGAGATGGTAAGAGATAGAGGTTTGACATGTATGGGACATATGCTTCTTATGTCTGCAGGCAGATCAAGTTTATTTTCAATTTTGGCCACGCCCCCTCCCGCCCCCGCAATTTAGAAAAAACGTCATATCTCCCACAGTTTTGAAGATAGATGGCTTGTTCCTTCTGGACATATTTAGTTAGCAGGATAACCTATCGATCCGCCGAAGGAATGAAGAAGATCGGATGAACGGTTTTCGAGTTATGATCAAAAGACTGTTCGCTGCTACTACAGCATCAAAATATATGCTGAGCGAATAATTTTCTTGGTACAGAGTATGTTATAGTCGGGCTTGACCGACTTTCTTTCTTGTTTTGATTTGAAGACTTCGAAATGCAATTTTACTTTAAAGTAGATTATAAATGGAATAGTGCATGCGATATGTTTTCTACAAAACACTTTGGTCCCAAAATCTTCACAATTCCCATACAGTTTGTGTTGATTTTAAGTCGTTTACTATATAATTTTGTAGAAATCATGGGCTGAACCAAGGTTCGAACCAAAACCTTCACCCAAAAACCTTAAAACTCAAATTTCCGAAACCTATTCATTGGTAAATTTTAGTAAGAACCCGCGAACACTTAACACTTTTAAATGATTTTCACTGGAGCTGTGCATGGGTAGAAACTTCCCTTAGAGAATCATGATCATTTCTTCCAATCATCGTTTTGATTAAAAAACTGCCGGGTTGCCGGATGCCGAAGGTCTAAATGAACCACCCTGTATATACATATATAAGCAACTACTTTCTTCTAGCCATTTGTGCTGATAAGTTTGCTGGCCACTTAAGCGATTGCCCTGTTGTGAAATTGTCCTATCTCGCCCTTGGCACCAGCTGTTTATAGAACCAACTCTTCACAAACATTTGGAAAGTCAACGACGTGTTTTCCAATGGAAAGATTTAAACAAAACAAACTTGATTACATTTTGAAGTTTATTATACAAGTTAGCAAATACTGAAGAGATAAGATCTTGGTATGTTGTTGTTTCTTTAGAGATCAGCCGCCCGCTTGTGTTTATCATAATTTTATGGCCGCCCCTCCTAAAGAACATTTTCTTCTGTGCTATTACAAAAAAGTACAACAAATCCCATGTGCAGTCATGGAATGGGGGGCAAAATGTGTATATCGATCGTAAAAATGTAAACAAGAACATTTTGAACAATTGTGGGAATAGAGAAGCAGGGAATCATGTGCAATGTCTCAACAATATGGGTAATAAAAGATACATTTATTTACCCTCTCTCACACACACACACACATATGGCAATAATAAACATAAAAAATTGTGACAAGGGACAGAGGCAAGGCGAGGCTTGGAACCTGCCACTTAAACCGCAATCAAAACCAAAATTGATTTAAATTTGAAATGTAAACAACACCCGACGAGAGGAGGGGAGGACAGAAGTGATTGTAATGCAACAATAAAACAGCACCGTGAACCCATGTAGTCAGGGTTAGAGCTTGAAATGCAGCCCACGATCTCAATGAAAAAGCATAATATCATATCGATTGGGGCGTCCGTCTGTGCAGTGCTGTGAGAGGGTGTGGCAGCTCTCCTGTTGCCCACGCTAGAAATCGTATCAAACAGTAGAAAGTGTCAAGCGATTTGATTATGAAAACATGAAAACCATAAAAGAAAATATTTTTCTGATGAAGTTTCCATTATTCAACCAGAAATAGTTTGAATAGTTTTAATAAAAACCTAAAAAAAATAAGATTTGAATAAGTAAGCTGTGGATAGTTATCGAAGAAAAATGAGCGAAAATGGCTTTAACAATGGTAGGACCATAGATCTCGCATCTAATCTTCTGCGTAGTACTCAAATTCTCTTTTGAAGTAAGCCGGATCATAGTAACTTAGGGAATCGAATCCTTTCTAGATATTTTGATACTCCGTGCCAAAGATACACATAGTATATTAGGAAGAAATGCTGAAAATAATATCGATTTATCAAAATATCGATATTGTTCAACAAAAAAATGTTGATAACTTGTTATCGAATATTTTCCCTAGGCGATAAATCGGATATCAAACTTTCTTGATGTTAAGTACAAAAAGTTTCCATGAATAACCATCTATCTAAATTATGCTTAAGTCAATCTAACGTTCTCGAGTACCTCATATGCAGCTATCGATATGTTAAACAAAAGCAATTCTGATGTACGATAAGCCCAGACCGGCGATAGGCAAGCAGGCAATTGTAAGAAAGGACGCCGACAGAGTTTTAATGTTAACTTAAATTATATATAACATATAATCTTTATCTCCAGAACTCAGTTATTGTGTTGTGTATGGATTTTACAATTTTGAAAAGTATAAAAGAATAAATCAAGTTGCGGCAAACAAAAATTGCCGTATTTATGTTTAGGTTAATGTGTTTAATAGCTTCTTTAACTGAACGCTTTCTTCACTTTTTTTGTTTTGTTTTAAAAAAGCCCAACGCGTTTGAACCTTCTACAGAATTTCAGAAATTCTTTAGAATTAAATGCTGAACCCGAACCTTACACTTCGGTTAGGTTCAGCAAAATGATAGACATCTGAAAGTTTGACCTTCTTTTGACATTATCATGTTATTTGCTTTTTAAATGATTCCGAAAAGCAAGTGCTTAACTTTATATTGGTAATATGTGTCCACAAAAACTACGAATCCGATTTTTACTCAGCCACTCATTTTACTTGACTGTGTCTGGTCACACTGTGGCAGCGTGTGGAATTTATCGATATCGGATCAAGCTGCTGTTGAGAAAAAAAAATGTCTTAATCGATGGTAATTTTGAGTAACCAATTTGACCGGCAGTAAGCTAACCGGAACTTTTGAGAAATTGGGCCTTAACAGTAAAATATATTTTGAATATTTCCATGTGATCTTAAAACCGCTCCGGACCCAAGAACGATCCAAGACTCGATTAAGACGCCACCCGTGATCTTTGTGGAAGAAGAATCAAGCGATATTCGTGATTTTGTTGAAATTTAAAATGTTCTTTTATATTTTATAAGAAACTCGTTCATAACTTCAGAAGAAATCTACTTTGTATCCCTTAGATGGAACGTTTTCTTATGGCTTAGAGGAGACTTTTTTAACGCCAGGAAAAAGCATTTTGTTACTCCTTAGATCAAAAAAAAGATCTTATTTACCATTACCGACCAGAAGGGAGGCAGTGTAACACACTTTTTCCAGAAGGAAGATGCGAATGCGAAGCAATGCTGTCCTTAGAGCAGCGATGTTCAAGAAGCGAGGCTCTCTGAGGCTCTCTGTCTCTATCCGACACACACTGTAACATTACTTCGGCAAGCATTCGGCGTCAATTACCGAAAGTGTTCGGACCCTGGGGGCTATGGGTGAACAGCGAGTTAGAGTAAAGCCATACCGAACGACTGCCAACATTTGGAAGAATATTTTAACAAAAATCACCTTGATGAGTCTTTTACGAGCCTTTTTGAAGATTTAAAGGAGATTACTGCAAGGGCGTAGCCAGCTTTCGGCGAAGGGGGGGGCAAAACAATTTTTCCAGCTCTTAAAACTCCAAAAACTTCCAAAAAGTAACCGTAAATTTTTACAAGCCAATTGAAATTATTTAAGGGGCGGGCAACTGCCCCCCCCCCTGGCTACGCCCTTGGATTACTGAAATGTGTGATTAAAAGAAGTCTCGATAATAGCTAATTTATATGCTGATTGATTGAAATACGACTCAAAATAGACCCGAAAATGAGTTCAAAATAATCAGAAGCATGTATTAAAACGGCTCTTCAAGAAGAGTCGCGGTTAGGGAAGAATTTTCTCCAGACAAAGTGTCATTTATGATCAGAAATCAAGCGGATTTGGGACTATTTAAATCAGTTCGAGAACTGGAAAAAGACTTAAATAAGATCAAAGATTTTAGAAAATGTTCTTGACAAAAACCCTAATTTTTGTGCTATTTTCCGCACACCGATTCCCACAAATATAAGCAGGGCTGCAAACCAAAAAAAATTGTCGGATCTGCCGTACACTGGCTCGAACCCAAATTAACGAATGCTTAAGGTTCGGAAATTTAAGGTTCGAGGTTTTTGGGAGAAGGTTTTGGTTCGAACCTTGGTTCATTATTATTATATTAATAATTGATGTGTTCTATGTGTTTAAAAAAACAGCATTCGACCTAAAAACTCCCCAAATTGTACGGGAACTGAGTGGTTTTTGGTTCGGAATTGGTTAGTAGAACACATGGAAATATTCAATATATAATTTAAAGTTAAGTGAAATTCCATATTGTAGTTTTCGTAGAATAATATTACCCAAAATAATTAGATTCTTGCTTTTGAGAATTACTTAACAAGCTAGATATAACAAGATTTTTTCCACTTTTCTGCCCATTTTAGACAGAAGGTCAAATTTTTGTGTCTATCAGTTTTGTTGAACCGGTTCAGCTTTAATTTTTAAAGAGTTTCGGTGCAAGGCTCGGTTCGTAGTAAAATAAAAGTCGGAATTCCGGGTTCGAACCGGTTCGTTTTAAACCCGGTTTGCAGCCCTGATTATAAGTTCGACTCGTGTCGGTGTCTTAAAAACACTCAAAAGAAACCAGCAAGCCCAAAGTTCTCTTTACTTTGTGTGCTCTTACCTTTTGCCGAATGGCAAATAGCTGTAGAAGTTGACCGGCTGTGAAATAGGTTTTTTGGAAACATCTTTGAAACCGCAAAACCGGCGCAGACTGGCAAAGTCTAGTTTTTTGGTGGTTTTTGGTGGCTTTTCGGGCTTTTGTTTCGCCTGTTAATGAAGCTTATGAGCAGCGCACACGTCTCAACTCACTGAACTGCAACAACAACAACAATAATAACAACCACAGGCACAAGTGAAGCGTTGCAAAGAGAGGGAGCGCGAGCCAGCGAGCTAGCGAAAGAGAACAAAAGGAGAGCGTGCTTGCCAGTCAATGGCTGCACCTGTAACCACCAAAGCATATTGCACACACACGAAGTTGGTAGCTCCACAGCCCTCCTCCCCCCTCTCAGTCCTTAGCCAAGCAGACAAAGCACAGTTACAGTTACACTCGACTCCGGCAGGGAGGCTCATTAATGACTGACACGTTTGAGCGATCACCGCAACAGCGGCAGCACAAAACTCCCCAATTTCATTATTATAAACATTTAAAACGCATAATTTTTGATGAACTGATTCTGCAAGCAAGCGTTGGGTTGGCAGAGGGAGGGTGGCGACACAACAAGTGCAGCTGCCCAAGCAGAACGCCCCACGGAAACGATCAATTTCTCAACACTAGAACAGACAGCCAGAGAGAGTGACAGAGAGAGAGAGTATGGGGGAGAGACTTACCTTTTGACTGAAAGCGGCTGCCTCCTTGGCAACACCCACGCCATCGGCTGAGCAGGCGTGCGTCGAGGGTGAAGTCGCGTAGACAAACAACGGCAACGAATTAAAGTTACGTAAAAGGCCGCTCTCCGCTCGATCCTTAAAGCGCCGGCAGAAGAGCAGCTGTTTATTGCAAGCGGCAGCCGAGGCCAGCAAGGGCAAGAGTGTGGGCGGGGGCGGCGGCTGCTGCTCTTCCGCTGCCTGTGTGTTTGTTGTTGTACCCTCGGACGCCATTGGCATTGGCGTATCGCAATTTGCTCTCTTCTACTATAAAACGGCGAACTGCAAGCGTCCTTTGCTGGACTGCCGCATGTTGCACAAACACACACACACTGAAATGACCTCTAGTTACTAACACAAACACACGCACAAATTTTTTGGGTAGCTACTGGGTAGCTACTGGATGGCCAATTGGGTAGCTTTTGGGAAATGCACAATGGAGCGCGTCGCGAAACAGAATCCGTTGATACCTTGCAACACAATTATTTAGGTAAGGATTAATTATATTAAATGGTAAGTTTATTGTTGTTGTGGCTTTGTATATACAGTGTGCCCGTATTACGCATAAGAACTCGCAGTGCGACCAGAAACGATTGCTATCGATATCGATAAGCAAATGTGGGGAAATTTGAAAAGGCAGGGTATTTTATAATTTCCCCCTATAGAGTGTGGCCATATTTGGTGTTGGCAAGACACTTAAATTTCATTATTCCCCCTGTCGAGTGTGACCTTATTTGGTGTTGGAAAAAAGTTTGAGTTTTGCTCTACAATATTTTGTTTACACTGGGGCCGTAAGACCGAAATTTTTGGTGCTACTTAAATCACGATATTGTTGAAAAGTCGCACATGTAAATATTTTAAGGATAAATCAACTCTAACCGATATCAAAAATCATCAAAAATCATACCTCTAAAAACTAATACTTTATAATGTGTTAAACCCAACGAAACCAACTTTATGATAAATTATTTAGTATCGGACACCTTGATTTATGATTTTCAAAATTCCCCACCTTCGAAACCCCAAAAATAAAAAGTTTTCTAACAGATTTAAGGATAGTTTTAAACTTAAAACTTATATACAAGCTCAAGGGGTTAAGATACGATGAGTTTGGGGGCGATCCATGAACAAAAATAAGTTTTTAACTTGATTTCTGACTTTTAAGGTACGAAAAGATGACTTTACCAGCAGATTAAAGGGTAACTCTCTTCGATATAACAAAGGAAGGGCTTTAAGAGCTGGAATAGAGTAAATTTAAAATGCAACCTTGAACAGAAATGAGTTTTTGAAACGTTTTGAGCACTGCCTTACCTTCGAAAGTTGAAGAAAAATATACCTTTCAACGCAGGTTTAAGGTCAAATAGGGGCTTTATATTTAGAAACTGTTTGTTTGTTTGCAAAATTAAGGACGATCCTTGACCAGACATGCAGTTTTGGCCACTTTTCAAACTTCATACCTTCGTAAGTCCTAAAGAAAAATAATTGTCCAAACAGATTTAAGCAAAATTGGGGATTAAGTACATGCTTTAAGGGCTGAAAGGCGGAGTTAGGGGCGTTACTAGCACAAAAAATACGTTTTTTGGCATTTTCTTAAAAGTTTACTGCTAAGTTTGCCAAACAAAAAAAACCTTTATTGGATCTTTCGGCGTAGCGCCATCATTAAACAGTGGCCCCAGAGTTGAGAAGCTCAAAGTTTTAGTGAGAAAACGGCTCCAAACCTTGAATTTACTAGTTTTTTATGCTTTTTCTTGATTCCTTCAAGTTTGGTAAAAGTTGTACAGCTGTGTAGTGCAGCTGGGTAGCGCAATAGGCTGAAAAATTGATCGATAAGCCTATGTATCGAAATTAAAAGTACTTTGGCGCCATTCAAAAGTTTAAATTGTGACTTGGTGTACTTCCACATTACTCTCTCTGCTTGTCTCTGTCACTCACGACTCGCGATACCGATACGATAAGTATCTATATCGATACACTTACTATCGATACGTTAGCCTGCATTAAAGCTACTTACCATTGCAATTTTACTAACTGCAATTACAACACAAAAAAACCATCAGATTTATTAAAACATACACGGACACACACAGGCGCCCGATCATATTATTGTGCCACTTGCAACAGAGGGTTCAAGAGCGGGAGCCACTTAATTAGGCACAAGCGAAGCCAAGATCATGGTAACGTAATTATTAAAAGTATTACTATATTAATATTAATCTATTATTCACTAAGCGAGGAAAATCCAGGATGATCAGTAGCAGCAGCAGCTTTCTATTTCATGTGGAAGAATGCTCAACTTCGACTCCATAACACTTCAGAATCAGCCCACAGCAGCGGCCAAGGCCATCAAACGCACACAATTTACCGTTCCAGCTGGACCTGGACTAAAGAGAATCAGCTCGCCATCAAATTTTGCCAGTGGCACTCTCAAAGTGCCTCTTAATTGTCATGGTAAGTATATTGATAAAAATATTGATATAGGATATATGAATATATATTATTTATTAAGCCGAAACTGCTGCTGCTGCCAATGACAACGATGATCAACTTCAACCGCTGGACAACGATCTGCTGGCCACACATACACTGCTCGCCACTTGAATAGGACACCCTGTATGCTCTCTTTACAACTGCTCATAACTCGAAAACGAAATGGTAAAATTACGGTATTTTTTGCATATTATCTTTGTGCAAGCATTCTTCGCTCTTTCTGGTGTATTCCAAGTTTTGGAATAGAGCCGTTATAAAGTTGTTTTCACTTTATGTGAGCATTCGCATAAATTCAATGGAATTTTTGCGCCACTAGAATAGAACATGCATTAATTTTGTCGGAATCTTTGGCACGTGCATACAAATTTTGGTTTATTTAAACTTTTTGCTCTATTTGAAGTGCATATTAAATTAAAAAAAATTAAAATGGGGCGTGGCACTTCATTATCTGAATCGGAGAAAAGAAAAATCCAAGCTTACAAGGATTCTGGCCCATCTATTGCCAAAATAGCAAAAAAAAATCGACAGGAGCCGTCATGTCATAGCAAATTTTTTAAATAATGAGGCTAATTATGGTAAAAAACATGAAGGGTCGCAACCACAGTGTGCTTACTAGCGCAGACAAGCGACTTATATTAAGAGAAGCTTCCAATTCGCACGACTGTTTGGCCAAGATAAGGGAAAAATGTAAAGTTAAAGCAAGTTTGACAACCATGCGTCGGGTTATTGATAATGCTCCACATCTAAAGAGACTGAAAATTAAGAAAAAGCCGCCTCTTAACCCGGCTCGGAAGTTACATCGCCTTGATTTCGCTCGCGCACATGTGACCTGGACTTCGGAGTGGCAACGTGTTGTCTTTTCGGATGAAAAAAAATTTAATTTGGGGGGCCCTGATGGGTACAGCTACTATTTTCATGATCTTAGAAAAGAACCACACCATCTTGATAAGTTGCACATCAGTGCTGGAGGTATTTTGGTGTGGGGGGCCATTTCCTATTATGGCAACTGTGAGCATAAATTTGTTCCAACCACTATGAATGCGTTGTGCTATAATGGAATATTGAAAGAGGCTTTTCCATACTTCAAAACTATTTTTGGAAATCTATGCCTATGATAATGCCCCTATACATACAGCCCGGATTGTGAAATCGTGTATAGCGAGTCAAAACGTGGAGTTATTAAACTGGCCACCCTATTCATCGGACTTAAATATAATTGAAAATGTGTGGGGATGGCTAACACGTCAAGTATACGGATCAGGTCAGCAATATTCAAACGTACCCGAACTAATTTCAGCTATCGAATTAGCATGGGGCTCGATTTCGTTGAAATATTTGG
>JAWNNO010003710.1:0-11105 GCA_035044985.1 Lordiphosa fenestrarum
CATGCGATATAACGCCTTAAGACTATTTTTTGTCGGGCTATGTTAAGGCTCATACTTCAAATTTTAAATATTTTTTACCAATACACTTTGGCCAGAAATCTCATATTATGGTCAAAACTCTGTAATTTCTGCACCAGACTTGCTAGGAAGCTGAAATTTTAGCTGAATTTTACAAAATGCTCTAAATAGATTGAATTTACCGTAAATGGTTCTTTAAAAAATAAAAAAAATGTTGAACATATTTATAATCCAATTCAAAGTTGCGAAATTTTTCAACTTTTTGGTTTTTTAATTTAAAAAATAAACTGTTATTAGATTTAAGCCAAACTTTGTAGAGAGGTATAAATAAGTATAAATTATTTAAAAAAAAAAAATTGTCAAGATCTGATAAGTTGTTTATGAGTTGTATTAACCCAATCGACTCTGCAAAAATATGAAATTCTGCCGAAGGTTCGATCCTGAGGTTGGAAACCATTTGTGACCAATGCACTAATTTATAGTACTTAAGTATCTGTAGCGTTGGGATAATACTGTAATAAAATTAAATTAAAAAGTATACTTCTCGGCTGACTAATTGCAAGCTTAACAGAAATGAAATAAACATTCAAGGGTTTTTGGCTCGCACTGTTGCACTAAACGATCGCTTTAACAGGCAAGATGTGTTTACCTGTGTGGATAACGAGAACGATGATGAGGAACGCATGAATTTGCAGGATATGGCGGCTTTAAGCATATCAACATCATCGCTGACTTCGACTCATTCAAATCTAAGCGTACTGGCTGAGTCTTCATTTGTTCAAGAAAACCCTTGTAACGTTTGTTTAGCGAACCCAAAATCTGTTCTTTTAAGGCCTTGCAATCATATTAGTTTGTGCGAATCGTGTTAGGATAGAATAGTTGCTGAAAATCTATTAAAAAAACCAAAATTCCAGACGTATTGCTGAATTAGATGGCGTGGTTTATGAAGAACAAAAAGCAAGCTGCCCAACTTGCAATCAAGTTATAAACGAAGCAATTCGAAATGTATATGTTTACAATTAGTAAACATTAAAGCTAAACTAAGACACTGCATAACTGAAATATGCGTTATTTTGTTTCAAACATATTAAACATAAAATATTAACTTAAACACTGCATAGCAGAAATATGCATTATTTTGTTTCAAACATATTAAACATAAAAGCTTAACTTAGACACTGCATTACCGGAAAATGCGTTATTTTTTTTCAAACATATTAAACATAAAAGCTTAAATCGGTCATTAAACCCAACAACCATAAAAGCTTAACTTATACACAACATAATTGAAATATGTGTTATTTTGTTTCAATAAATAAAAAAACTAATAAAATTTACTTTGGAGATTGATCTCGGGGTTTTGGGAAGTAATTATACCAGGGCTGCAAACCGAACCGAACCAGCTCGATTCCGGAATTCCGACTTTTATTTTACTGTGCATCTAACATCTACCGAACATCTAAAGCTAGAATTTAACCTCCTGTCTTGCGATTTCTTCTGTTATCTGGGCGGTTTTGGGCGACTGAATCTTACAATCGGCAGGAAAGTTTAATGAAAAAATCTATAAAAATGTTCAGAATTACCTTTAAAGTGCCCATATTAGCCTCTGTTTTTTTAAGATCTTCGACTCCAAAGTTTATTAAAAGTTTCTTAAAATAAGAGCTTAACATTACTCTGATAATATTTTTCTAATGCAGAATACGAAATGGAATTTTACTTCACAGCTAGCTCTATTTTGAAGTTATGCTGTCAACGCGGGTACACCTTTTTCCCGAAGGCTCGCCGGAAATGACGTCACAATGGCAGAGCTTTTAATATTTTGCTTCAAAAATTTTAGTGATTCCTCAATAAGTGTGTATCCTGAAGACAATAAAAAGTTTGAACCAAATAATTCAGTTTTTATACTAAAAAAAAATTATTGAAAATATTGAATTTATTTTTTCCCCTACGAAACCCATGTAACTCCTTAAAGCAAATATAATTTCCACAGATAAAACCGACATTATTTTGATCGAAATTATGTCGTTTTGCAGCGACATAATTTCGACAGAGAAAAAAGACATAATTTCGATCGAAATTATGTCGTTGTGAAACGACATTATTCCGACAGGAAAAAACGACATAATTTCGATCGAAACTATGTCGTTTTGAAACGACATTATTCCGACAGCAAAATAATTCTAGTTGGGAGGTCGAAATTATGTCGTTTTAAAACGATACAATTTCGACAGAAAAAAAACGACATAATTTCGATCGAAATAATTCCGAAAAGAAAAAAACGACATAATTTCGATCGAAATTATGTCGTCTTGAAACGACATAATTTCGACAGGAAAAAAACGACATAATTTCGATTCCAGCGACATAATTTCGATTCAAATTGTACTGGGCGAAATTATGTCGTCGAAATTAAGTCGCTATGCCAATTTGCCGAAATAAGTTTTTTCGATTTGGCCCATTGCTTTATGTGGGCGCGCCGACCTATGCATGGCCTTAAAAAATCGTTTACAAATTTTTATTAAACAATGCTAACAGATTTACGATTTCCACCAGTCGATTTAGTAAGAGAGTATTTGGGCAGTTGCATATACATTTGTATATGGGGCGGTCATTTCAAACGGCCACTAAAAATTGAAATATTCATATCTTAAACAAATACAAAAAGTAGACAAATATCAGCCAGCCCATATCAAAAAAATTTGCACAAAAATGCTATTTGTTCGGTTTTTCCCACTGCTGTTAGTGAACGACTGTTTGGCTCTTGATGCATTTGCCCGTATGGGCCAGTCACTTCAAATGGGCTTAAAAAATCGAAATATGTTGAAATAGATAGCAAATGTTAGTCATGGACTATTGGTAGCCCAATATCAACTGAGTTAAACCAAAACATATTCAAAACCATCCATTTCAGCCTCCCGAGGCGCCTTTTCAGTCGTCCGCCAGACAGAGACGCACATATATGGGGCCTTAAAAAACGATTATACTACATTTTTTTAAATAAACAGCTAAACTAGCCAAATATGAACGTGTTTCCATTCAAAAATTAACAAATTATTTAATTTTTCGATTTTTTAAGGCCCATCTAGTGGGCATGTGTATGGTGCAGGGGCGAGAGGGCCGGCTCAGTCAAGTGGCCTTAAAAAATCGAAAAATGCTCATATGTCCAACAAAAGTTAAGCAATCACGATGCGCAGACCAATACGAATCTGCTTAAACATAAAAATAGCTAAATAATACAATTTTTCGATTTTTCCCATGACCTTATATACACCACAGCCTTGGGAGGGACGACGAAGAATGACAAGAAGGCCATTTTAAAAGTCATCTGGCCATGAGAATGGAACAAAACCGTATTGGGACGATTAGTCTGATAAAGATCTTTCAGAAAATTAAGCATTATCTGGTATTTGTTAAGTATTTCTATTTTTCCGATACCAAAAACTAATGCTGCCTGTGCCCTGGAACTCGTCTGTTCAGACAGCATAGAGTCAATTTCAAATCGCTATTAAAATTAGATAAAATAGTTTTTGCCACAAACTGTTGATTGATTTCCAAAGTAAATTGTTCAAATTTTATGACGAGTAAAGAATTTTTCCAAAATAATTAATATTTCTAATTTTTAAATATGCTTAAATACAAACATTGCGATCTGCGTACACAAAGTTCAACTTTAGGCTGCTATTACAAAGAATCGAACATAGATATTTTCACAAAACCAACTACTCATGGATTATGATACAATTATATACATAGACAAGTCAATGTTTATATCAGTTATTAGTCTAAAAGGAAGAAAAACGCTAAACTAAGTTGCTTATTTAATTCAACTTAAAGAAAACAAATGACGAATACGAAAAACATGCGCTTTCCGCCTCTCTACCCAAATCTCACAAAAAAGGGTCTTGTCCAAAGCCGTTTTTTTTTCTGTAAATTTTTTCTGTATTTACGTGCATAAAAGTGAAAAAGGTGTCAGATTCCGCAGTTGTTACATCCGCGTCGCCAGTGGCTGCCCCACCAGCATCCGTTGAGAAGAAGGTGGCCGCCAAGAAGGCTGCCACAAAGGCAAAGAAGCCAGCGGCACCACCATCGCATCCGCCAACCCAGCAAATGGTCGACGCTTCGATCAAGAACCTGAAGGAGCGTGGTGGCTCATCGCTTTTGGCCATCAAGAAGTATATCAGTGCCACATACAAGTGCGATGCCCAGAAGCTGGCCCCGTTCATTAAGAAGTACTTGAAGTCATCCGTTGCCAATGGAAAGCTGATCCAAACCAAGGGTAAGGGTGCATCTGGCTCGTTCAAACTGTCTGCCGCCGCCAAGAAAGACCCCAAGCCAAAGGTTGCCTCTGTTGAGAAGAAACCGAAGGCCAAGAAGGCCACAACAGCCGGAGCAGCGAAGAAGAAGCCCGCTGCTAAGAAAGCAGCCGCTGCCGGTGACAAGAAACCCAAGGCCAAAAAAGTCGTCGCTACCAAGAAGACTGCTGAGAAGAAGAAATCCGAGAAGGCTAAGGTAAAGGATGCCAAGAAAACAGGAACAGTGAAGGCGAAACCAGCCGCTGCTAAGGCCAAGGCCAAGGCTGCCGTTCCTGCTGCCAAGCCCAAGAAGACGACGAAAAAGGCCACCGCTCCTGCTACAGCCAAGAAGCCCAAAGCAAAGACAACTGCTGCCAAGAAGTAAATGAGTATGTACTCTTTTACAAATTCTTTGCAGACGGAAGTTTGCGCAAATTTTAGATATCGAATATCGGAAATTTGATTTTTAAACAGTCCTTTTTAGGGCTACAAACTCATATCAAATGAGAAAGAGAATTTTCTAATAATTATTATATTTGATTTAATGATGTAGCTAAACAAAATGTGCAGCAGTGCCCAGCCATAAATGCCCCCCACATTATACACACTTCCAACATCTCTGCATTTTATGTCAAAATATTGTCAAATTCTTTCCCCTGGCCTCTAAGAGAGCCCTTTTTTGGTTGCATTCAGCCTCACATTTTTCAGCGGGGTTATTCGTTATGGGTATACGAAAATTCTCATATTCTTTTAAATCAAATATTTGTGGCCCTAAAAAGGGCCTTTTTGATTGATTGAGGATCCGCTATTGCGAAATTTACTTCGAGCTGGTGTACTTGGTGACAGCCTTGGTTCCCTCACTGACGGCGTGCTTGGCCAGCTCACCGGGCAGCAGTAGACGCACAGCAGTCTGGATTTCCCGACTGGTGATGGTCGAACGCTTGTTGTAGTGGGCCAAGCGAGAGGCTTCAGCAGCAATGCGCTCGAAAATGTCGTTGACAAAGCTGTTCATGATGCTCATCGCCTTGGAGGAAATGCCAGTGTCGGGATGGACCTGCTTAAGCACCTTGTAGATGTAGATGGCATAGCTCTCCTTACGCTTGCGCTTCTTCTTCTTATCGTTCTTGGTGATATTCTTCTGGGCCTTGCCAGCCTTCTTGGCTGCCTTTCCACTGGTTTTAGGCGGCATATTTTCACTTTATTTTTCACAAACACACTTCACTTATAAGTCAAAATATGCTGTTTATTGTCAGAAAAATATGTTACAGTTTGCCCTGCTTACAATATATTTAAAACTAGGTTGACAAGTTCGAGTTTTAGTTAAGTAAGTATGTAATATAATGCCTTGCGCTATAAGCTTTTCCAGGCGTGAGTCTTTTAGTTTCTTTTTGTATGAGATGTGAGTCTTATATTAAGGTTTATGTTGTATTTTGTATTTAGTTTAGCGTAGGTTAGTAGTTTCTAGGAAAAAATTTTAATAAAACCCAGATAATATTTAAATTTTGTGTATGTTTTGTGCTTATGGCTAAGTGTGTGGGGTGGGGTGTATATACAGTGTGGGGGGGAATATTTACAGGTGGTGGGGGGGTATGTGTTGCAGTTTCTTATCGAGAAAAACATTTCTTTTATTGGCTTGTGTTGTAGACCAATCCCGCATTGGGGTCTACTGTTGGTTCTTTTCTTCTGTGGTAGTATATTAGGTTTTTGTTTGTGTCATAGATTTTACCCTGGTTCTTGAGGTGGTTTATGTGGTGAATTGTTATGAGTTCGTGTGGGTATCCGTCTGGTATGTCATGTTGTTGTGGGTTATGTATGTCTATGAATTTTTCTAATGTATTGAACAGTAAGACATCAATTCTTTTTGTTTTAGTTTTATTGTATAATTCTGAGTTTTTAATGTAGTGCCCGTTTAGCGGGTTTCTACAGTTTGTTCCTATACACTCAGAGAAAAAATCAAGAAGATCGTGCTTGATATCAAGAAGATTCGATGTCAAAAGTACGGCAACATCGAATATTCTCGGATCCAAGAAGAAAAATCTTGAAATCGAGCATAGATTTTCGAGAAGAATATTCTTGGTCTTAGAATTAGTCTTCTTGATATCAAGCATAAATAGTCTTGGATCCAAGAAAAGATCTTCTTCGATACAAGCATAAATATTCTCGACTCTTAGAATAGTTTCTCTTGGTTGCAAAAATAAAAAAGTTTCGATTCCAAGAGTAGCACGGAAGATACATCGCAACACGCACACACCAACACCACCTCGAAATCCTCACACCCCAATGCCACTTTCCTCTCCTAATAAATTGTGATTATTTTTTAAATGCCATTTAAGAATTTTATTTTGCACTTTCCTCAACTGGGACTTGAACTCAGGGCCTCGGAAGTCTGCAACACTCACCGACACCGACATCTCAGCCGGCACCGCCACAACGCGTATAGACAAAGCAGCGGCGAATTCTCGGTATAAATTGTAGGCAACATCCATTGGCAATTCTGAGAGTGAGAGAGAGAATTGTTCTCATTTGTTGTTTGCTCTCTCCACTTGTGGCTCCCCGCACTTCCCTTGCCATCAAGCTCAAAGTCAAGAACGTTTGTCTGCTTGTATTCGAGCAGATTTCGTCTTAAAAAAATCAAGAAGAAAAATTCTAAATTGAAGCAGAAATCGTGCTTGCCGATTCGTGCTACATTTCTCTGGGTGTAGATTTACGCAGTATGCTTCTTTCAAATAGGCGCATTTTCTCCATCTGAGTGGAGCTAATGTTTAGCATAAAAACTAGTTTTCACACGAACTGGTCACCTTGCTCCTATATAGCAACACATTATCACCGTATATACATAGCCCATGCACTAGTACACTCACCTCCCTTCTACTAACAACCCCCTTAACTTTCATCACCACAAAAAACTTTATCATACCTCCTTATTGGAAAACCCGTTGGCTACAGTCAAACCGACAATTGTCTATAATCTTATTACACTTTCACCATTGCTGGCTTTAAGGTGCTTTAGTTACATACGCGCTGTTAGCACTCAACTCAAATACTTGCTTGATAACGCAGTTCTAAGATTTAGCCACTGACGATCTCGGTATTCAATCAATTATGATCAGTCATGAAATCTGAGGTTGCTCTCTATATGGGACAATCTAACAACAGAAAAAAAACCCCCTCATCCTTGTACAAACCTAAAATTAATTAATTAACATTCTTAATTCTACGTTAACAGTTAACGAGCATATAAAATAACTGATTAAAGTAAGCTAAACACTATCGTAATTAAAATTCAGAACTAACCCTCCCCTACAATTATAAGTTACTTTATCTAGTAATAGAAAATTGTAATATTTAGTCTTTAAGTGCCTAAATAAACAAATAATTCGTACAAAAACCCATTAAAATGACCAGTCCCACCACCATAAGCTAGCTTTAACAAGTAACAGTAAGTTAAAAAAAATGTAGATCAAGATCCTAAATGTGTATCAATAAATGCTTTTATTAAAAATATATAACAGTAGATGACAGCAAAATACTTCGGTGTTATTATCCAACTTTCATTGGAAAAATTATGCCCACCCCTAAGCCCCTACCACAGGATCATGGCAAAAGCCTAGAGGTGGTCCCTACCTACCTACACACTAAACCTATCTCTAACTAAATGCGCCTGTGCGCTTCCCTACAACAAAACCTCACCAAAGAGCTGCGTTATTTGGGATTCGTCATAGGTGTGGGAAAATTGCAGACCGATCCTGATAAGGTCGATGCCATCAAAAGACTTTCCATACCAAAGAGTCCACGTGAAGTGAGAAGCTTTTTGGGGACAGCCGGGTGGTACAGAAGATTCATTCGCAACTTCGCTGAGATGGCTGCTCCACTGACAGACACTTTGAAAAAGGGAAAAAAGTTCCAAATGACCCCGGAAGCAAAGCAGTTCGTCGAAGACCTAAAAACTGCATTAGCTACGGCCCCAGTACTGAAGCATCCGGATTTTACCAAGCGCTTTTACGTGCAGTGTGACGCCTCGGACGCTGGGGTGGGAGCGGCGCTGTTTCAGCAAGAAGATGATGGCGCAGAAAGGCCAGTGGCATTCTTTTCCCAAAAGCTCAATAAATGCCAAAAGAATTACAGCGTGACAGAAAAAGAATGTTTAGCCGCGGTGCTGGCAGTCAAACGTTTAGGACCATACATAGAACTTATGCCATTCACGGTCATAACAGACCATTCTAGCCTGAAATGGCTCATGTCCCTACGAGATTTGAGTGGACGGCTAGCCAGATGGTCCCTAAAACTTCAAGCATTTGATTTTCTAATCGAGCACAGGAAGGGATCCGACAATGTGGTCGCGGACATCCCGCAGGGTCGAAGCGGTAGAGGTCGAACAGCTTATCGGCTTCCAAACAACCGAGTTTGAGACGGAGGAGTACACCGAGTTGTGCCAACACGTAAAGGACAACCAAAGTCGTCTGCCGGACCTGAAGGTAGTGGAAGGATTCGTTTTTAAACGAACCCATTTTAGCCATGGTCATCCTGAACTAGAAGAAAATGGCTGGAAACTATGGGTTCCACCAGGCCTAACCAATACTCTGATTGAGGACGACCACATACCGGCAACTCGAGCTCATGGCGGAATAGGCAAAACTTTGGCACTGTTGCGGCAGCGTTTTCATTGGCCAGGCATGGCGACACAGGTGAAGCACTTTGTGGGCAAATGTACTATCTGCAAAGAGAGTAAGTCCACAAATTCCGGCCCCAAGCCGAGCATAGGCGCAGAGACCCAAACATATCGTCCTTTTCAAAAGATATTTGTTGATTTTTTGGGGAAATATCCGAGGTCGCGAGGAGGACACGCCTATGTACTGGTAGTGGTGGACCACTTCACCAAATTCTGCTTCCTGAAGGCCATGAACGAAGCTACAGCAGCGGGAGTAGTCAAGTTCCTAACGCAGGAAGTTTTATATAAGTTCGGTGTGCCCGAAACCGTACACAGCGACAATGGGAAGCAGTTCGTCTCAAAACAATTCAGACAGATGACCGACAATTTCCGAATACGGCACGTGAGAACAGCTGTTTATTCCCCACAGTCAAACGCAGCAGAACGGGTCAACCATAGGTTTACTTCCCTTTTCTCAGCCATATTTTCACTGCATTTTGGTCAATGTGACGCCAAATTTCAGTGTGGTGTTATGGCCCGGCCTATCGATATTTTTATCACACTAATATATGTATCGAGGAGTTGGCAGCGCAGCTTAAGGGGAAATTTTTAGTGTTGGGGAGGGTAGAAAGTTAGGAGTATGATCAGGCGGCAGGGGAGCTCAACGGTCAAATGAAGGGCATGCCTGCGAAAACGAAGGTGGACCAACGACAGAGAAGAGGCCGTTCAACTTTGAATTCGTCAAACAGAGTTGGCCGATGGTTGCGCGCAGTCCCCAAGCGTTTGATCTTTGTCTATTTTTTATGTGGAGAGCACTTAAATAAAACGACAAAATAGTGAACTGTACTGTGAAATAGTTATTTTTGTCTCCTTTTGTGAATCGAACCCAGCAGCCAGAACTAAATTGAGAATGCACAGGCGTCTCAACTGACTACGCTACGCTGGCCGGCAAATTGAGCGCAGCCTAAGCCCAAGCTCTTTCATATACCCCAATTTGACTACTCCCAAGTTCGGCGCAAAAATGCTCAAGCAGACGATGGCGTAGTGGAGAGACAGTTGGATCAGAAAACTGGAGGGTTCCGGGTTCGAGTCTGAGTCGGTGCATTGTCTTTTTTTTGGGCTTATAAATTATTTAACTATCAGAACTTTTTTATTATTTAGTTTTGTATTTTTGTTGCATATATTTTATAATTATTACCAATTTGCAATTGATTTGCTGCTAGCCAAGTGCTAGGCGCACAGATATGACCAACGCATCAACAGACAATATCTGGCGGCTCTCAGAGAGTTTTATAATAGACGCGCAGCAACGAAAATTAACAGTTGAGAGAGAGAAAGAGTTGGACAAAAAGAGCAAAGACCCAAGCTCAAGTCCCAGTCACGCTACACATTTTCTCTTATTTACTTTATTCATTTTTTTTTTACTTAGAAAATTTTTCAAAACGTTTTAGCAATATTCAAATTATTATTTTGTACTCCATGTTTCGTTTTATGAGCAATTCATATGCTGCTAGCTGTTAGCACGGCGCTCAGCAATTTTATACGAATTTAAAGGAAAAGTAAGGTTGTACTCTAATATAATTATTATGGGCACGCTCATTAACCAAATTCATGTTTGCCGCAAGTGTCAAAATGGCAGACAGAAACAATTAAATCATATGCAGCTGACTGTTGGCACGGCGCTCAGAAATTGCAAACTAATTGCTCGCTCTCCAAAGTTTGTATTATGGTCACGCCCCTCACAGCGAATTCAAAATGGACGCCAGACTCATAATGGCTGACAAAATCAATCAGTACAGTTAAGCGCGCAAGATCGCTGCTGGTCAGTGCAACTATCGTTGTTTAAAAGCTCTTTTAACAGCACATTATGCTATATGTGCTGTTAAAAGAGCATTTCAATCGATTAATTACAGTTATCATCCCTGGCCCTGCAACTAACAGCATGGCCAAGCCATTTCTTACCAAAAATGACCGGGGCTCAAATCCCAGTCAAGCCTAAATTCTCTTTAGTTTTTATTATTGTTTTTTTTTTTACTAATCAAAACTAGAAACATGTTTTTGTAATGTTAGGTTTATTTATTTTTACTCACTGTAAAATGGCGGATGAAATATTGGCGAAAGATATACAGAGTGACCATTGACAGATT